>QVTF01024675.1:0-45417 GCA_003573665.1 Oxygymnocypris stewartii | reverse complement strand
TTCTTCCTAATTTCAGGCCTAATCTCATTCATGTCATATATAACTGACGTTCTGCAAAACAACACGTTCTAAAACACTTTTTCTTACTGGTGAAGATTAGATGTGAAATCTGTTTTCTCTCAGGTACATGGCAGTGTAAGCTTCACAGTGAACATTACTACATCACTCTCATCAACGTAGTCCATATCAACAAAATATATATCTTAACTCAATAATTAACTTAATAATATAACTCTATATAGTGGTTATTTTGGGAAAAACCCAGGTATTTGGGGCAGTAGGATTATACAAATATGTGCTAATATAAAATTAAATAAAGTAGTCTATATAAAATTGCAAAATAAATCTGTCTATCAGTACTTTTTGACTTAAGTACATAAAAAATTGAGTACTTTTTTACTTTCACTCGAGTAAAATTGAAAAAGCAGTACTTTTACTTTTACTGGAGTAATATTTTATTATACGTATCTGTACTTTTACTCAAGTACTTGATCTGTGTACTTTGCCCACCACTGCTCGCTGGTCAGCCTCTGGTCAGCTTGTGCGTAGTCATGTGTTTTGGAGGAGGTGTGTCTTTAGAGAGGGATTTGCAGGGAGGGTGGGATCTTATGCTTTCAAAGCTAGCTTGCTATTGCTAACCTCTCTGATATCACCTACCTTTAATATTTTGTGTCCGTCCGTCCGTCCGTCCGTCCGTCCGTCCGTCCATCCATCCATCCATCCATCCATCCATCCATCCATCCATCCATCCATCCAATGTTTAAGTAAAGGAAATGTTTTTGTGGTTTTAGTTAACGATAAAAACACTGGTCTTATGTTATTAATCGCAAAACTGTGTTCTGTCCTGCAATGCTTTCCCATTGTTTATTTGAGTTACGTGGTACTCCTGTTAAACTCCTGTTTTCCCCTCATCCCACGTCTGTTTAAATCAGTATGTTAATGTATATTATTTCCAAGTGACTTCGTATGGCACAAAGTTGTTGCCTATGTAGTGCAATGGAGGCTTGACTCACTATTCATTTCAATGGAGTTTAATGTAAACATATTGCAATTAAAATACATGACACACAAACGTATTTTTCAATGCAAAAACATCTTGGATGCCTTTTTTTGAGCTTGTCGTAGTACAAACTGGGATTATATTATTCCACTTATCTTTTAATGAATTAATTTCTTTGTGCAGTTACAGTAGGCTACATGTCTGGTCCTGTAATAGTGCATTTGATGTGGACTTGCCATCTTGTGGCCTTTACTTGTGCACGTCCCGTCCTCACGAGCGCCACCTGTAGGGCCGTGGTACCTCCTCGATGTGGCCGCATTTCACACCAAACTGCGTCTTCACTGCGTTACTTCCTCAAAGTGACTCGAGGATGGCATGTGTAACAGGAACAACGTCACTTCTGTAACCGAAATCAATGTGTTTCAGCAGATCCGCTGCATGGCTTTGCCTGAATCCTCTTCACGACTGTCCGTCTTTATAGTTCAACCTGCCGATCACACGCAAGTCATTTATTGAGAATTTCATCTAATGACGTACATTGCGGTCGTGGGAGGAAACCAAACGGGGAAGCTCGGAGATTTCAATGAACTGCACAAGCCCTTGTTTACAGGAAAGGGTACGAGACATGTGGTTTGCATGAATATGAAGCATTTTTAGTCAGGAAACCTAGTTTTATTCTCTTTAAATCTCCAAAGGTTTGATTAGACTGTATTTGTGTTGTAGTCTGAATGCTACATGGGCCTATAGGATGTATATAAACTATGAAAACTATTTTCATTCATTGCCAAAGGGCCCGACGGTGGAATGAACTGAGACTAGATTAAGGTTTGGTGTTTCCTGTTCCTTAAACAAGTGAAACGCAGAGGGATTTAATAGGAAATCAGATAATATACCTGAGTATTTCCTTTAGTTTGTGTGGAGGGACCTGAAGGCTCGTTCACCCGCATGAATTAAAGAAAACAAGTATTATTCTCTGAGTTCTTGGCTGGTTTTCTGATTGAGCAGATGTGCTGTAAAATATCATTGATTATGCTTTTATTAGGTGTAAACACAGAGTTTAAATGCATCTTATAAGGTCATGTAAATATTTGAATGATGTTCTTTTATTGGGGGACGGCCAAAGAGAGAATATTTTAAACAAACAGTCAAATTACTGCTTCTACATAATGTTTTTTACCCCATTTTATCCAACTTTGTGAGCTGTTTTGAAAGTACAGCTAGATTATCATAACCATGCTTTTGAATTATCTCATGTTTAACATACTATCAGGGGGTTTAGGGAAGTTGAACAATAGATCTTAAGACCGTTTAGGTTTGAGTGAAGCTGTCTTGAGGTTAAATATGGAAGCAGATTTCTGCCACGTGTAAAACAAATACTTCAGAAATTCATAACTGTGACATAAAATGTTGATAAAGTCATTGTTATGAGATAAAATATAGAAATTATGACAAGTTGGACTTCTTAGAGAAAACTTAGGAGATAAAGTCATAATTATGACATAAAAAGTCACAATTATAACGAAAATGTGGACATTTATTTTTTATTAAGACATATCAAAACCTGAATTTTTATGCATAACCATTTAAGAAAAAAATTACTATGAAATAACACGTCAAACATTTTGCGTTTGTAAGTCATTATTATAAAATAAAATGTATTAAGTCTTTATTATGAAATAAAAAATATAAATGATGACTTTGGAGAGAAACTTGAGATTGTCATTATGGCATGAAAAGTCACAATTATAACAAACATTTTAACTTTTATATAATAATAATTATAGATATCAAAAGTTTAACTTTTATGGAGCACAACCACAAGAAAACGATGACATAAAATGTTGATATTTTGAAATAGCAAGCCATTATTATGAAATACAATGTGTCATAATTCAGGGAAAAGTGGCTTGAGAGAAACGTGTGAGACAAAGTCATAATTATGTATAAAAAAGCTTAAATTTAACAAAAATGTTGATATATGTCATATTTAACATCAAAAGTTTAGAAAATCTTTGAGTGAAACATAAGATTTTGAGATATTAAATCATTAATGAGATAAAATGTAGAAATGATGTCAAATCAAGCTGACTTAGAGAAATGTATGACAAAGTCATAATTATAACACATAATTTGACTTTTTTTTCCCCAATAATTAATTTTTCATGTCTTAATCATGTTGTTTTATCTCATAAATTGGTCATAATTGTGAATAATTTTTTTTGTTATGTGGCTGAAATGGACCTCCTAGTTAATAGTTGTTAAGTCAACTAACCAAATAAGATCAGAGCTGCAATTATGCTTGATTTACTAATTAATTAATTATTCCAGACTCGTTTTGCATAAATATGAGATCTTCATTGATACTGAATGTTAAATAATAGTTGAATCACACAAAATATAATGCATTTTTGTTATTTTTGGAGCTTGCGTTCGCTGTACAGAAGATCTGCTCAGAAATTGTCAAATAACTCATAACTCATAGTTTCAAAGAAGGAACAACATGAGGGTGAGTAAATAATGATTTCATTTTCACTTATGTTACGGTGTTTTCTAATGAAGAAATGTTATTGAACTGTAATGTATATATTATAGTTATGATATAGGCCTATTGTTATAATATGATACATACATAAGCATGTGTGTATATATATAGTACTGTAAATTAATAAAGTATTTATTAATAATATTAACAATAATTTTACAGAACAAATGTAAAATTACAATTCAATGCAATATATGTATTGCTGCCTCTCATTATTTTGCCTCTCTTATTTTGTAAAAAATGTATTATTATATATAATTTTCTTTATTATAACTTTATTTTCTAATAAAACATTATACTAGGTATGTAGTTATACATAGTGTTTACTATAGTATTACAAAGACAGACAATGTGTCATTGTGTGCCAATTCCCATCAATCTTAAAGAACGTTTAGTTGTTTAGTGTCACACGCTTACACTATTATTTTACTTTTCAGCACTTCACGTTTGCATAATGATCGACTCCAAAACCACTGAAATGAATGGAGAAGCACAGACGTTTTATTTTCTCTTTCTGACCGTTTCCTCCCCGTTTGGCCTGTGACTCAATGGACTCCCTGCGGTTCGAGTCCCGTCCATGGAACAATGGAGAGGACATTTACGTTTTTGCCATTAAAGCCCATTGAACGAGGGCTGGAGTGTTTTTCTGCTCTGCAGTGTTTGCTTTCCCCGCAGCCGATTGGACGAGGTCAGGAGAGTCTAACCCTAACCCTAAGCCTACACGAGTAATGTCCATTCTCTGTGTTTTGTCCCAGACACAACAGAACGGTGTTTGAGACCTCTCAACCGCTAAGAGCACAGCACAAAGACGGCTGAGGTCACACACCTGCATACGCCTCTCGAGACCTCAAAGCGCCCGCGCAGGTGTCTTCCTGTTTTTTATTATGTGCATTTAATCCTGTTTGCTTTTGTTGTTTTGAAATGTCTGATTGTATTGGTCTGGGTATTTGCATTTATTTTGGTGGAACCAGTTCACGTGTAAATATAGGCTTGGCCTTTTACAATTTGCACTTTATCCCGTATAGCTCTTTTTTTTTCTTTTTTTTTATAAATACACAAAAACTATATTTTCTAAAATGTATTTCAGAATATATACATAAATGTATTTTCCCCAAAAATATTTTGGCCTTTTTCTTTATATTGTTGAAAATATATTGATTTTTTTTATTATTATTTTAAGCATTTAACATTTTTCTTTTTTCATCAACTTTAAAATGAGATTGCAAAAAATATTTTATCCCATATGGCTAAAAATATATTTTTCAAAATGTTTCTAAAATACATTGCAAAATATACCAAAAAGACCAAACAAAAAACTAAAATATATTTATATATATTTTCTACCGATATATTTTTGGGGCATTTTTGTGTGTGTGAGTGTGTGTGTGTACACTCACTGACCACTTTATTAGGTACACCCTTGCTAGTGCCGGGTTGGGACCGGGTTGAGTAAAGTGAACTCATTGTCATGTTCAAGAAACCAGTCTGAGATGATTTGAGCGTTGTGACGGTGCATTATCCGGCTGGAAGTACATCAAGAAGATGGTACACTGTAGTCATAAAGGGATGGAGATGGTCAGAACACTACTCCGGTAGACTGTGGTGTTTAAACGATGCTCAATTGGTACTAAGAAGACACAAGTGTGCCAAGAAAATAATCTTCACACCATTACAACACAGCCCTGAGCTGACAGGAGCGGCATCCGGTGGTGGTCTTCTGCTCTGGAGCCCATCTGCTTCAGGGTTCGACGTGTTGTTGCGTTCAGAGCATAGACTGTAAAAAAGATGGACGAAGCATCTCTGCTTCTTTCCACTATAGAAAAGTGAAGCGAATACATCTCAGTATGGCTGCTGCCATCTTGAGTAAATGACGTCATTTGGAGGCCAAGTCTGCGCAGTAGAGATTAATTTGGAGCCCGAGTCTGAGCAGCAGAGATTAGTTTGGAGCCCGAGTCGAGGAGTAGAAATTCGTTTGGAGCCCGAGTCTGAACAGTAGAGATTAGTTTGGAGCCTGAGTCTGTGCAGTAGAGATTCGTTTGGAGCCCGAGTCTGTGCATAGAGATTCGTTTTGGAGCCCGAGTCTGAGCAGTAGAGATTCGTTTGGAGCCCGAGTCTGCGCAGTAGAGATTCGTTTGGAGCCCGAGGTCTGAGCAGTAGAGATTCGTTTGGAGCCCCGAGTCTGTGCAGTAGAGATTCGTTTGGAGCCCGAGTCTAACGCAGTAGAGGTTCGTTTGGAGCCCGAGTCTGCGCAGTAGAGATTCGTTTGGAGCCCGAGTCTGAGCAGTAGAGATTCGTTTGGAGCCCGAGTCTGCGCAGTAGAGATTCGTTTGGAGCCCGAGTCTGAGCAGTAGAGATTCGTTGGAGCCCGAGTCCTGTGCAGTAGAGATTCGTTGGGAGCCCGAGTCTGAGCAGTAGAGATTCGTTTGGAGCCCGAGTCTGAGCAGTAGAGATTCGTTTGGAGCCCGAGTCTGTGCAGTAGAGATTCGTTTGGAGCCCGAGTCTGCGCAGTAGAGGTTCGTTTGGAGCCCGAGTCTGCGCAGTAGAGATTCGTTTGGAGCCCGAGTCTGAGCAGTAGAGATTAGTTTGGAGCCCGAGTCTGAGCAGTAGAGATTTGTTTGGAGCCCGAGTCTGAGGAGTAGAGATTCGTTTGGAGCCCGAGACTGAGCAGTAGAGATTTGTTTGGAGCCCGAGTCTGAGCAGTAGAGATTCGTTTGGAGCCCGAGTCTGAGCAGTAGAGATTCGTTTGGAGCCCGAGTCTGCGCAGTAGAGATTCGTTTGGAGCCCGAGTCTGCGCAGTAGAGATTCGTTTGGAGCCCGAGTCTGAGCAGTAGAGATTCGTTTGGAGCCCGAGTCTGCGCAGTAGAGATTCGTTTGGAGCCCGAGTCTGCGCAGTAGAGATTCGTTTGGAGCCCGAGTCTGAGGAGTAGAGATTCGTTTGAGCCCGAGTCTGAGGAGTAGAGATTTGTTTGGAGCCCGAGTCTGAGCAGTAGAGATTCGTTTGGAGCCCGAGTCTGAGGAGTAGAGATTCGTTTGGAGCCCCGAGTCTGCGCAGTAGAGATTCGTTTGGAGCCCGAGTCTGAGGAGTAGAGATTCGTTGGGAGCCCGAGTCTGCGCAGTAGAGATTCGTTTGGAGCCCGAGTCTGAGCAGTAGAGATTCATTTTGGAGCCCGAGTCTGTGCAGTAAGATTCGTTTGGAGCCCGAATCTGCGCAGTAGAGGTTCATTTGGAGCCCGAGTCTGAGCAGTAGAGATTCGTTTGGAGCCCGAGTCTGCGCAGTAGAGATTAGTTTGGAGCCCGAGTCTGCGCAGTAGTGTCGTGAGGTGGAGCCGCGGAATCAAACTCCAGCCCAAACTACCGCAGACCCAATCAGCCATAATGACACGACCCCCGTTTTTATAGCATCAAAATTACTAGCTAAAATCAAACTTATCACAAAAAATGAACAATTGAACTTATTGTGATAACAACTACCTTAAATTACCAAAACCATATTTCGGAAAATTGTATTGGAAGTGTAATTAATTATTTTTATTTGACTGAAGTCCCATTCGTTTACATGGAGAGGGTGGGGTTTATGACCTGTACTGCAGCCAGCCACCAGGAGGCGATCAAAGAGCCTGTAGCTTCACTTTTAAGGATGAGTGAGACACACCCGGTTCAGAGATAGTATTCTGGATACCTTGGTTTGTAACGAGTGGTTATTTGAGTTACTGTTGTCTTTCTATCATCTCTAACCAGTCTGCCCATTCTCCTCTGACCTCTGACATCAACAAGGCATTTTTCGTCACACAACTGCCGCTCACTGGATATTTTCTCTTTTCGGACCATTCCTCTGTAAACCCTAGAGATGGTTGTGCATGAAAAATCCCAGTAGATCAGCAGTTTCTGAAATACTTAGACCAGCCCGTCTGGCACCAACAACCATTCCACGTTCAAAGTCACTTAAATCCCCTTTCTTCCCCGTTCTGATGCTCGGTTTGATCTTCAGCAAGTCGTCTTCACCACATCTAGATGCCTAAATACATTGAGTTACTGCCATGTTATTTGCTGATTAGCAATTTATGTTACCAAGCAATTGAACAGGTGTACCTAATAATTTTTATATATATATATATATATATATATATACATATACATGCATACATACACACATACACACACACACACACAAACACACACACACACACACAGTGCTTCCAAATTATTAATCGCATCCAAAGTAAAAGTTTTTGTTTACATATATGTATGTGTATACACTCACATACTGTATATATTGCAGGACATATTTTGAAAATATTCACACATATATATATACATTTATATATTATTACATTTTATGTTACATAAAAAAACATAAAATATTTTTCTTAAATATATACATGCATGTGTTTGTGTATATATATATATATATATATATACATTATAAATATGCACAATACACACACACATATATTATGTGACGACAACTTTTATTTTTGATGCGATTAATCGTTTATCAGCACTAGATAAAATGTAATTATGAGAATCCTGACAAGTTGGACTTTGACATTGAAAAGTTGATATTATGCACAACTACATAAGAAAACTTATGCTTTAGTTATTCAGAATATATATATATGTGTGTGTGTTTCTGTGGCTCAGTGGTAGAGCATTGCGTCAGCAGCGCAAAAGTTTGTGGGTTCAATTCCCAGGGAACACACTTACTGACAAAAAATGTAGTCTGAATTTATAGTCTGAAGCTAAAAATAAAAACGTCTTCTAAATGCATACATGTGTGTGTGTGTATATATATATATATATATACAGTATATCACAGAAGTGAGTCTACCCCTCACATATTTGTAAATATTTTATTATACGTTTTCATGTGACAAAACTGAAGAAATGTCACTTTGCTACAATGTAAAGTAGTGAGTGTACAGCTTGTATAACAGTGTAAATTTGCTGTCCCCTAAAAATAACTCAACACACAGCCATTAATGTCTAAACCGCTGGCCACAAAAGTGAGTACACCCCGAAGTGAAAATGTCCAAATTGGGCCCAAAGTGTCAACATTTTGTGTGGCCACCATTATTTTCCAGCACTGCCTTAACTCTCTTGAGCATGGAGTTCACCAGAGCTTCACAGGTTACCACTGCAGTCCTCTTCCACTCCTCCATGACGACATCACAGAGCTGGTGGATGTTAGAGACCTTTCGCTCCTCCATCTTCCGTTGAGGATGCCCCACAGATGCTCAATAGGGTTTAGGTCTGGAGACATGCTTGGCCAGTCCATCACCTTTACCCTCAGCTTCTTTAGCGAGGCAGTGGTCGTTATCATGTTGGAATACTGCCCTGCGGCCCAGTCTCCGAAGGGAGGGGATCATGCTCTGCTTCAGTATGTCACAGTACATGTTAGCATTCATGGTTCCCTCAATGAACTGTAGCTCCCCAGTGCCGGCAGCACTCATGCAGCCCCAGACCATGACACCAACATGCTTGACCGTGTTGTTAAGTCAGTTAACAATCGTCAGTTAAGGCTCGTTAGCATTCGTAAATCAGACACGGAGATGTAGTGCGGTAAGATCATATTTATTTTAATGAATTAATCATTTCTTTGAATTAGCAAGAGAGAGAGAGGGAGGAAAGTTGCGCGTGTGAACCTGTGTCTGTGCGTCTCTTTCTACAAGCAACAAGGCTATAGTTCCTCATTACAGAGAAATATAACGTTGTGAGTCAGTAGCCTATCGAAGCTATTTTACGAATAAAAGTTGGGGCAATGGGCATTTAGCTCTAATCCCATCAGTTTCTAATTGCATTTCATAAAGGTCGAATCATAATTTCCGTAATCGGATTGGAAACTCCATGAAGCTCCCTCTGTCTTTCCAAAAGACCTGTGTTTGTTGCTTGTCCCTGATCTGTGCGGTTTAGACGCTCTCGGGCCGATTGACTGATGCCACGTGAATAAACACACCTCCTGCTATGGTTGGCACATTCAAACCAGCAATTAAATATCACTGTGGCTTTATTCTCACTCCTTCTGGCAAGAATCAGTACAATGTCGTGGATGAGCAAGAGTCGAGTGAAGGGCGATGAACTGGTGACAATCAAGACTCTTCTGTAGTGTAAATAAAATGTGATATTTGGCAACTTTCATTCCAATTTGATGTGAAATGATTGAAGGAAAATTAGTTTCTTCATCAGATTTGGAAAAATTTAGCATTACATCACTTGCTCAGCAATGGATGTGAATGGGTGCCGTCAGAATGAGTCAAACAGCTGATAAAACATCACAATAATCCACACCACTCCAGTCCATCAGTGTCTTGAGAAGAAAAAATATGCGTTTATAAGAAACAAATCCATCAAGACATTTTTTACTTCAAACCATTGCTTCTGGCCAAAATACGTCCATAATCCATAAAATTGCTTTCTGCAGTGAAAAAGTGGTCTGGTCTGAATCAGGAGAGAAATCTGCACAGATCAAGCACCGTTTACAAACCAAAACAGCTCTAAACAAATATGTGAGTGGATTTGGATTTCAAGAGATGGACTTTTTCACTGGATTATGGATTATTCACTCGTATTTTGACTAGAAATTATGCTTTAAAGTTAAATTATGAATTTGTTTCTCTTCTTAAGACATTAACTGGTGGACTAGAGTGGTGTGGATTATTGTGATGTTTATATCAGCTGTTTGGACTCTCATTCTGACGGCACCCATTCACTGGTGCGCATTTATTGCAGAGCTAGTGATGTAATGCTACATTTCTCAAAATCTGATGAAGAAAAAAAAAAACTCATACACACCTTGGGTGGCCTGAGGATGAGTATATTTTCAGCAAATTTAAATTTTTGGGTGAAATATTCCCTTAAATCAAATTAATTGCATTTTTGTATTTTCTATTTGACAGCAAACATAAAGCATTTGTAGTTAGATGAAGTTAAAACCGAGATGTTTGCGGGTTGTGCCAAACACAAGTGGGATGACAAACTAGCACCTGTGCCGGATCACCACACCCACTGTCAGTTTGTGTTTGAGTCGCCGCTGTGACTAACCGTGGCATGCGTGCTTCATTCAGACGGGTAAATGACACAAGCGGCTGCTTGCCAAAAAGAAAGGTCACGCAGCGCAAGGATGTGAAGTCAGTGTTCACGTTGTTTTCTTGCATAAGACGAAGATTGTTTTAGTCACTGGAATGACTAAAAATACACGCAGTAGATATTTTTACTGTAGTGTTATAGAAGGCATTTTTAACAGCTCAAAAAATTCCACCATGTTTGTTTTCTTAACTGTAGCTTTAAATGTGCATTTATTGCAGCGATCGTGAATGTTTAAACGTCTTGCACAGGTTGCATTTTTCAAGGTTTGCATTGACAATTTATTGTGATTGTTCAAATAAAACATTTGAGTCTAAATCATTTGTGCATTTAATCCCGTTTTTTGGGTGAAATCACTCCATGTGCAACTGAGGATGCAAATATCGGTTTGGCCTCTTAAACACTCAAATTGCACAATTTATATGAATCTTTTAACAATGTTTTTCCCAAATATATTTTAATAAATTTAAAAAAATACATACAGGCCATAAAATATATATATTTTAAAAACATTTACATAAATATCTTGTGTACCAGCATTTTTTGTAGATATTTAAAAATATATATTTTTTAGAATTTGTACGCAAATATTGCCTTTTAATCACTTTATTTGCTAGCATAAAAAGTGATTAAAACACGTTTGAGCATGTTGTATTTTTTTAATATATGGTTTATTTTAGGCCATTTTTATAGGTTTGTAAAAAACAAATATGTGAAAATTAAATACACATTTAAAAATATATTTTGCCTAAGCATTTTGATGCAATTTTCATTTTAACCTTTTAATCACTTTTAAAAATAGCTGAATGGTTTAAATTGAAAACTTTTAAATGTGCATTTATTGCAGGAATTGTGAATGTTTTAATGTCTTGCACAGGTTACATATTTGAAGGTCTGAAATGATAATATATAGTGTTCAAATAAGACAGCTGTGGGTTGAAATAATTTAATTATCTTTTAATTGATTGCAGCAGGTTGTAGAACCACACATGACACAAAAGCACTTATCAAATGGTTTAATCAGGCTCAGTTTGCAACCTCTTACAAATTGTTAAAATAAGAAAAAAGAAACCACCAAAAAAAAAAAAGCATTTACAAAAATAATGACTCAAACCTTGACCAAAAAAACCCAGTTTTTAATTTCCAAAAAAAAGCTTGACATAAATAAGTTAGTTTTAATTTCTCAGTGTTTTTACAAAGTTATGTACACAGGTACATTTCAAAGTTTACACAAATACACAAGCAGTGAAAATCATTCAAATATTAATATTTATAAATACAGTTATGCATCAGGTTTCACCACAGAATCTATTCGACGAGTGTTTTAGATGCATACGCGAGAAAATAAGGGTGATTGAGTCGAACAAATATTATCAGTAGAAAATTTCAGATGATCAAGAGAAATAATTTAAGAGAGGGAGAGAGACGCTTCTCCTCCACGGAAGTGCCTGATACTGGTAATACTGGTCGACGCTACAAGGTTTGACCTCGGTTTAACTTTTACATCACCTTCAAAAACAAGAGGCTGAGATGTCCGGATCCAACCGGCTATTCTGTGTACCTCATCTGAAGAAATAAGATTGTTTTACACTGCCAATATATGAACAGGCCTTCAATAAACATGGAAATAATCGACTAATTCACGGCAACGGTGGCTCTTCAAGTCAAACCAAACTCACACCTCAAAAAAGAAGAAAAACAAAAATAGAATTTTCCAACATAATACTAATTATGTGCTACATATGAAAAGGAACAAATATATATTTATATACACAGGTAGTAAGAAAAACAAACATGAGCAAAAAAGGAAATTCAACCTAATTGCACACTGCTACATACACTGCTTTACGAGGAAGTTGCTTTTGTCTCGAGTGCCAGAACTTTAGTGTTTGTTTCAGTGCTTGAACACACTCTTAGAGTTGATATGTTTTATTTTCCACTCGTTCCTCCGTCTTTCCCAAAAAAAATCTTTCTTTCAGCAAGCACTGAGGTCATCAAACCCACGTCAACTTCAGGCCTGTCAGGAAACACGAGAGAATTAGTCAACAGAAAACACGCTTTTAATGAACATAACATCTTTGTTACACATCTCACAGCATAACTGCGTCGGTATTGATGCAACGACTATTATGAAAGCCATGGAATAAAAACTTTTATTTTTTTAAGAAATACTTTTCTTGCATTTTTGAGGGAAAAAAAATGCACAAACTCTGAATTCAGAGAAGTGTTCCTCTCAGAATTACAAGAAAAATATAATATAGTTTGAAAGTTTGAGCTTGACTTTTTTCCTTTGAATTCATTTAGTCTCAATTATGATTTATTTTCCCCAACACACAATACATAAAAAATAAAGGTTATTGCAACTTTTTTAAAGAGTTAATATCTTGCAATTGAGCTTTTTTGTTTTTACACACTAAATAAAATCTTATAGGTAACTGTGAAAAAGATAATTAATAATTTCTAAAATCACACAATTCTGACTTTTGTTCTCACAGTTGCAAGTTTATGTAAAAATACAGAGTTTATATCTTGCAATTCTGACTTTCTCGCTAATTCTTGTCAAATCAGTTTTTTGTTGTTGTTTCCGACACATAAATAATAATAAATAACAACGGTAACACTACACAATTCTGACTTTTTTCCCTATGTGTCTACATCTCACAAATTTTATCCAAAACACAATTAATAAAAATAAAAGGTGTTTTAATCTCACAATTCAGATTTTAATACGAGTTTATACCCGAGTTTATTGCAAGAAAGTCTGAATTGGTAGATATCGGCTCAGAATTGCAAGAAAGGCCCAAATTGTGAAATAAAAAGTTGCAATTTGCCTGTTTATTTTTTTTATCCCATGCATATTTCCGAGTAATTATTCACCTTGTTTATTTTCTACACTATAAGTATTTTTTTAAGTGCAATATTGTAAACGTGAACAATCATGGCAATAAAACCCCGTTGACTATCGCAGAGATAAGTATGTGAGTCACAGCACACCACAAACCAGACGAAAAACTGAATGAATAAAACAAAAACACGCTGGACAATGAGATCACTGAGTCCCACCAAACCTTCATTACTAATGTTATGACTCTACAAATGTGTTATTTGCTCATTGACATATTGATTTGGCAGGACGTTTCCTCACATGACTAACTGAGGTAACACTAGCATGCAGTTACATCAGCTTTACAATCAATCGATTAAGACGTTTAAACAGAACGCCTTTAAGTGTAACGTATAGCCTTTGACACGGCTCGTATAGCACACGAGGATCGGTTCTGTGCACGTGTAAATACAGCAGAAAACGACTGAGCGCACTGCTGACGTGGAAAAGGTTTTTCACTCTGAAGGAAACTCGAGCTCTCGTAGTAAACCCGCCATATTAACCCTTTCACGGACGCAGTTACACACTGAAACTAAATAGAAAGAAACTTCAAGTAACTATCAAATAAGCAGAAGTAATGCATTATATGAAGCGAAATTTTGATTTAGAAAACCTATTGTACTTAATAAAATGTACTCCAATAAACTCGTTTTTTTTTTACAGTGTACTTCAAATAAATAATGTTTAATATCTATATCAGATGAACATTTTAACATAGGTAAACTGGGTACCAATGCAATATGATTCAAATGAACGTGCTATTATATATATTTATGTGCAAACTGAAAACAGTAATTGACTCAAATGTGAAAGAGTACAAAGAAAGCGAGTTGTGCTCACCTCCTGGGGTTTATGTGAGAGTCGGGCTGGGGTGTTTTCGGGGGTTTTTGGGCTTTCTGGGCGTCCGGGTCACTTCATCCACGCAGATGTGCGAGCGTTTGCTTTTACACGACGAGTCTGACACAAACAAAACACACATTTAACATCTCACATGGATTACAAATCGAATCAAATACTGACATTTAAATAACAAATTGTGAAAATGACATTATCTACCAATCTGAATGGTTTATTGTACGTTTAGAGCATTTCAAATCAAATGCAATTATGCTTCTTATATTTGTAATGTACACATGTTGCACTTAAAAATGTATAAGAGTTTATAACATTGCATCTACATGTATTACATCTATCAAACTTTGGGTTTACAGTTAAATCAAAATGCATGCAGATAGATAGATATAGATAGATGAAAATTCATATTTACAGGCTAAGCAGATATGTGACCCTGGAGCACAAAGCAGTCTTAAGTCGCTGGGGTATATTTGTAGCAATAGCCAACAATACATTGTATGGGTCAAAATTATACATTTTTATTTTATGCCAAAAATCATTAGGATATTAAGTAAAGATCATGTTCCATTAATATATGAAGTACATTTTCTAGCATAAATGCATCAAAACTTAATTTTTGATTAGTAATATGCATTGCTAAGAACTTCATTTGGACAAATTTAAAGGCGATTTTCTCAATATTTAGATTTTTTTTGCACCCTCAGATTCCAGATTTTTAAATAGTTGTATCTCAGCCAAATATTGTCATATCATAACAAACATAAATGCAACGATGGTTAATTCAGCTTCCTGGTGATATATACATGTATTTATAAACGTGTAAAGATTAATTAACGTTACCAAAAAAACAAAACAAGACCCTTATGACTAGTTTTGTGGTCCGGGGTCGTATCATTTTCAGTGTAACGTTACAGGAAAAGCTATCAGTTTTCTGAAATTCGTGATAGATTAATGAGATAATTCCGCACATACCGAGACAGGAGCGCCTTTTCCTCGGCTCTCGGTCTTTTTCGGGCGTCTCCGCGCTCTGCTCCGTTACCTGACAGTCGTGATTGCCGTTAACATCCACATTATTGTCGTTATTATTCCCAGAGGAGCAAGTGTGAAGATCGGAGCCCTTGCCGCGCGCCGACCTGCTGTAGAAACCGGGCACCGAGCGAATATCCAGCGCTTCCCACTGGTATCTACCGTCGGTGCGCGGCGCGTGTGTGGAGAAGTCGAAGTTCCACGCGTCAGACGACGCGTCCTCCATCGCCTTCAGCTGCCGCTGGAAGTCCTTCTTTAGCTCTCCGTGATCCACCGGACCGAACAGGTTCCGACACGCCGACGGCTTGGGCTGGTCTGAGGGTCGCGCCTCCATCCGCTCCAGCGTCGGGCTGCCGTTAGACAAGCGAACGTTGGACATAATAAGGCGATTAAGTCGAAAACAAAACCCCACAGCTGTTACAAAGCGTTCCCTCCTGCGTTAACGCGATCCAAAGCGACGGGCGTAAAGGCAAACTCGCCGCATGAGCGGAAAACACAGACGCGCGATGGTCATCAAAACAAACGCAGCGTTTGCGATGTTCGCTCCTGTCAACTGCGCGTCGTAGTAAAAAAGGGGAAGAGAAATAACAAGGCGAGGCTTTACTGCACCCAATATGGCGATGAAAAAAACGCGTGATTGACACAAAGAGCTCTTTAAACGACGAGATGAACGCCGCGGATTGGTGCATCGGAGATCCGCCTTCTCTCAGCGCACATCCCCCCCCCTCACAGACACAGAGAAAAAACAATCAACAAAAACACCCTCGACGAGCCTCCGAGTTCGGACGGGAAAGAGTCGATTCGTTCAAATGGATCATTGTGGAATCGGTTCACTAAATGATCCGATGATTCAAGCAGATCATAAAATGTAATTTGTCCATTACGCGGTACTCAGATTTTACATTTCTTCAGCACCAAATAAAATTACTTCAACACAATATGGTTTATAAAATGTGACTTATTTCACAGATATTAAAAAATAATAAAAAATCTCTTGACTTAAAGTAGGATATCATTATATAGTTTGTACAGCGGGACATTATCGACCACAGAACGTGTTTATTTAACGCAGCTAATGTTGTTTTACGTTTTCGAATAAATTGCTTTAAAAACTTATTTTCTAATGTATTTATTTATCATGATGTATGTGCTTCATTTTGACAATGTTTTTTCTGCTGGCTCAAAAGATTCTCATAAGGTTTTTCCTACAGGCGAGTGATTCACATCAGTTCGATTGAATCATTTATAAGATTCAGTTCAAATCAACGATTCATTCTCGTATCACAATCGAACGCTTCGTGACGTTGAATGTCAAGTTCTGAAACAGTAAAACAGAACAATGGAATCTTGTGGAAATGCGAAAAATCGCTGTTAAAGCTTAGAACTTTAGGTAATTTATGACTATTGTAAATATTGTGCAATAAATCACATGAGAATAGAGAAAGAAAATCAACAAAAACACCCTTGACGAGCCTCCGAGTTCTGACTGGAACGAGTCGTTTAGTTCGAATGGATCATTTTCGAATCGGTTCACTAGATGATCCGTTGATTCGTTTAACTCACAGACGGTGTTTATTTGTTTAAACGCTGCTAAAATCAGTACATTTCGAACAAATTAATACAAAAAATAGTTTTCAGTTTTTATTTACATGTTGACAATATAATTTTTTTGCTGGCTCAAAAAGCGTAATATGTAGATTTAATATGTTTTCCTACAGGCGAGTGATTTACATCGGTTCGATTGAATCATTTATAAGATTCACTTCAAATGAACGATTCATTCACGAATCACAATCAAACGCTTCGTGATGTTGAATGTCAAGTTCTGAAACAAGAACAATGGAATCTTGTTCAAATGCAAAAAATCTAATCGCTGTGAAACCGAAACTAAACACGTAGACCAACTTTATCAGGAAATGTATGATTGGTCTAAATATTGTGCAAGAAATCACATGAATAAATCATGTGCTGCTTAAAAACCTATGCAAAACAGAATGATTAATGAAATGAATGACTAAATATGGAAAGACCGAACTTAAGTCTAGTTCCTTGACTGATGTACTGCCAAACTAGTTTAAGATTAGACTTGATCTTAGAGTTATTAACAATGTGGTCATGGCCTAACAATTGAATATTGATCGTTCCTCAATATTGCTCTTGAAATTCTATGAGAATACTTCCTATGTGATGAAAGAAATGATTCACAAACTAAGATGTGCATTTAAGATGGGTTGGTTTCATTACCTGTAATGTGTTAGTCTCTAGTATCTGAAGATGATGTTTGAGTCACTAAAATCACAAAATGTGGAAGTACAACAAAAGATTCACTACAAGTTGAATTTGTTCCTAGAAGTGAGAAGCTGCTGTTGCCAAAACCTTTCCAGGAACAGCACTGCCCCGCAATAGTCCCGCGACACACACCCGAGTCTGTGTGAGTTCACAGAAGTGTCTTCATCTTTCTAAACTCACAGCGGTGTACTATACTGATGACATGCCTGCGTCTCTTCTCCTGTCAACACACCAAACTTGTGTCCGTTCCAGAAAGCTCAATACAAACTTACATGATTTCGACCTAAACGTGAATTCAGAAACATTTGACAGGGTTTTTAGGCACTCAAAGGCTGTTTAATAATGGTTGTTTGTACCACGGATCACTTTACTGTGGAAGCCCGTTTCCACCACTGAAAATAAATGACTATTTATCTCACAATTTTCAATCTATCTCTCTAACCACAAAATTGTGTGATTATAAACGCAGAATTGCAAGATATAAACTCAGAATTCAGACTTTTTCCCCCCTCCTATTTTTATTTTTTTCCACCACGGAATAAAAGATAAAAAAGGTCATTGCAACTAATTGCAAGATTTCCCCCTCACAAACGTGTGACAGCAAGTGTATAGCTTGTAATTCTGACTACTTCTAGAAATTCTGCGAAACAAGTCAGAATTGTGAAGAAGAAAAAACACTGAATTGCGAGATATAAACTCAGAATTGCAAGAAACATTGTTGCAATTACCTTTTATCCTGTGGTAAAAATAAAACCCGGAATTACAAGATATAAACTCAGATTTAGTCAGAATTGATATCCTGCTATTCTGTGTTAATATCACACAATTCTGACTTTTGTGAGATTCTGTGACAGAAATGTGTTTCCTCTCCTTATATTTCTGTAACAGATACATTTATGCTCCAATTTAGCTTTCTACATTTTTAAATCGGTTTAAAATTAGCTTTAACTGTATGAATTAAATCATATTTAATTGTTATTTATGTATAACCATCATATTGCTTCACACTCGTGTCAGTTTCACCTCAGAAGCCTAACTGGAAAAAAAGAAAACATCATAATATACTTAATTAAAGAGCTGAACGGAAGCCAGTTTTCCAGTGTGATTTAAAACCAGGAGCGTATTCAAACATCAAACTGTGTAGTTTGTTCAAATAAAACAGGCTCAAACAAGGCAAAGTCTGTTCTCACGTCTTTGATATAATCCACAGACATTCACATGGGGTTTCTCAACAGCACAATTCAATTTCAAAGTCTTTGATACGCTCAAGCAGACCTGAATCACAACAGACCTCTACTGACCACTGCTGGCGAGCGCTGGGACTTTCCAGTTTCTTTAGAAAGCAAAAATGCTTTTTTATGTGTCTTTACAAATCCTGAGGAGTCTGGGATGGTGGTCGGTTTGTCTATGGAACAAAAACGTGTATTTCCAAGTTGTCGATTCACATACTAAGCCACTTGAGGATGTAGACGTTCCTCTTTCCCACTCGGACCAGGCTGAGTCCGTTAGAGAGAATGTGCTGACCCAGAACCAGAACTTGTTCAGGGTTTGCTGCCCTCTGGTGGTTGATCCAAACGCCACCGTCCATGATCATCTGATACCTGCTCAGAAAGGAACAATGACAATAAACTAGTAACTAACATGAAGCAAAAAGGCGTCAATTAAAAACCATTCCTTCATTTGTTTTTCTTAATTGTTTAAGACCTGGACTGAGGCTAATAGTAAGTCACTTGAAAGGGATACAAAGTAACAGAACAGGCTGAATAATAAGTAACAATGTAACAAAATGTGTCAAGAGTGTGTGTTACATTTAAATGGAACATTCCGAAACACTACTGGAAAGATTCTGACCCGCGTGGTCCCTCGGGAATGGCTTGCGCTCTCCTGCAGGCGTCCAGCACCGTCGTTCCTGGATCCAGGAAAAGCTCGTGGAACGAAGCCTCTCGGAAAAGCTCCTGGAGTTCAGTGTCACTCATCTGCTCCAGAGCCTCAGTATTACTGTGGTACAGAGCATTGGTGCACCTGTGTGACAGATGGAGCGGTTTAACTATTATTAATCAGTGTGCATGTATATTATATCCCCAATCTTTTGGGTAAAAGCGTCTGCAAAATGACTAAATGTATATTATATATGTGTGTGTGGACTTGAATATAATATTAAAGATCAGATTTAATTGTATTTATTTTTAGTTGTATTATTATTTAAACAAATAAGACAATTTAAGTCAATAAAATAGTTAATACTTCAATGATGCTATTGAACTTTAAAATATTTCATAATTTTAATTTATATAATAATAATGCTTAAATGCTTAATAATACTTCTATACAAAAATAATAATAATAATAACAATTGTTATTATTATTACTATAAAAAAACTAATTAAAATAAAATGTTGTCATGCCTGCCAGTGCCAGGAGGATAATTATCGACCATAAATATTTTTTACTGGCCATGAAACTGTGCATTATTTCATAAAAACAAAAACAAAGTCAGAACAAATTAGGGAAAAATCTAGCTGCAATTTTTGTTGTTATTATTAGTAAAAATGTATTATTAATATTGTATTAATGAAAATGAAAGGAATGAGCCATGAAGGAAATATCATTATAATACTATTAAACTGTACAGTATTTTATTTGATAATTGCTTATTGCACCAAACCATATCACATCGTTACAATTAATAGAAAAGTTGCTAGAATTTCATATCTTCGCCAGCACTGATTTTGACTCACAACTGGTGCTTGATGAGTGTTAATGTTATGCTCTGTATACATATCAGTAAATAAGAATGGCAGAAAATGCCCAAACGCACGTGCGCAAAGCTTGTCGCATCATACCCAAAAAGACTGGAGGCTGTGATCACTGCCAAAGGTGCTTCAAGTAAGTGCTGAGTTACTGTTATGAATACTAGACTCGGTTTTGATTTCATGCTGCTGACTTTACAGACGTAAAACCGAGTATCTTGCCTTTTGGCGCTTTCTAAGCCCTCTTTCCCGTGGACCAGCTTGGTGACTTCAGCGGCCAGGCGTTTGTGGGCCATGCGTCTGCCCGGATCCTGCTTCTGCTGCTCCATCACCTTCTCCACCTCAGCCAGAGACAGGAAGGTGAAGCGCTTCAGGTACCTGCAGGGGCAAAGGGGTTTCTGAAGAGGCTAAATAGGCATTATTTTAACCACAACGTTTGGGATTCTTTTACACGTTTATTCAGCGAGGATTGATCCAGTGGCGGCTGGCCAATAGAGGGCGCTCCCTGAACCACACACACAAAATAATAATTATTTAAATGTATATTTGTATGATGTGATATATTAGAAAATCTTCTGTGAAAAATATATGTTTTCACCATCACAATATGCTCTCGCTGCCTGTCAGCACGTCTCGATTTCAGCCGAGGAGCGATCGAGAAATCACCCACAGGATCCTGATTCAAGATATAAATATATTCAAGATGTGACATAAAATTTAGCCAATCAGCGTCCTCAAATTTTAACTGAAATGGGCGATTTTTCTGTCGCCCCAAGCTGCTAAAATCAAGGCTGGTCTCGTGGTCTGTAGCGGCGCAATTTTCAATTACGTGACAATGGCGGACTCAGGTTTTATTAATCCCGGACACGAACCGAACTCTGTACAATCTCTACTCCAATGTCCGTTTGAGAGGAGAACTCTGGCAGAAAAACTGAAGGTAAAGGATTTGATTTATTGTGAAGAATTGTTTGCTGTGCCAGTGTGCCACAGCCCCATCTAAAACATGTTTCACCAGCCGCCACTGGATTGATCAAAATTGAGAATACATACATGTTATAAAAGATATCCATTTCAAATAAATGCTGTTTTTTTTGTTTCTATTCAGAAAAAAATATATCCTGAAAACAATGTATCATGGTTTCCACCAAACTATGACGCAGCACAACTACTTTCAGCGAACTGTTTCTTGAGCAGTATATTATTATGACTTCTGAAGATCATGTGACTCTGAAGACTGGAGTAAATTCAGCTTTGCATCACAGGAATAAATGACACTTTACTAGATATTCTCATAGAAAAGAGTTATAATATTTCACACTTTTGAGAGTATATTGTAGAGTTTGGCGTCACGCGCTGTGGTTGGTGACTCACCCCTCTACGCTGTTATCTGGCAAGCGCAGGAAGTACTGGTAGAAGTCGAAGGGCGATGTTTTCTCTCTGTTCAGCCACACAGCGTTGCCGGCCGTCTTCCCCAGTTTATCCCCCATCGAGGTGGTGACGAGCGGAACCGTCAGGCCGTACACGTCCTCTCCCGTCTTTCTGCACAAGAGCCCGCATGGTTAACTTCAACTTCTGAAATCCCATTCACTCATCCAAATATAACTGAAATATAAATATTAGGTGGAAACATACAAAACTAGAGATCGACCGATATATCGGTTTACCGATATTTAAGCATTTTACCATAATCGGTTATATATATATATAAAAAAAAAAAAATTGTGAATTTTTCACACACACCTGGAGCAGTGGACACACACACACACACACACACACACACACACACCTGGAGCAGTGGGCACACACACACACCTGGAGCAGTGGACACAAACACACACACCTGGAGCAGTGGGCACACGCACACACACACACACACACACACACACCTGGAGCAGTGGGCACACACACACACCTGGAGCAGTGGACACACACACACACACCTGGAGCAGTGGACACAAACACACACACCTGGAGCAGTGGACACACACACACACCTGGAGCAGTGGGCGCGCACACACACACACACACACACACCTGGAGCAGTGGACACACACACACACACACCTGGAGCAGTGGACACACACACACACACCTAGAGCAGTGGACACACACACACACACACCTGGAGCAGTGGACACACACACACACACCTGGAGCAGTGGACACACACACACACACCTGGAGCAGTGGGCACACACACACACACCTGGAGCAGTGGACACACACACACACACCTGGAGCAGTGGGCACACACACACACCTGGAGCAGTGGACACACACACACACACCTGGAGCAGTGGACACAAACACACACACCTGGAGCAGTGGACACAAACACACACACCTGGAGCAGTGGACACACACACACACCTGGAGCAGTGGGCGCACACACACACACACACACACACACCTGGAGCAGTGGACACACACACACACACACCTGGAGCAGTGGACACACACACACACATAAATATCGGTTCTGCATATCGGTTATCACGTACAAATAATCGGTATCGGTTATAAAAAAATCAATATCGGTCGATCACTATACAAAACCTTAAATTAAGGCAAGGCCAATTTCATTTATAGAGCACAAGTTTAACACAACCGTGGTTGATTTAAGGTGTTTTACAATAGAATTAAAAATCATTTTTAACCTCAAACGCTCAAATTAAAAATGTTGGTTTGGCAACTATTAGACGTAACACGTTTCTAAAATTGAAATATTAAAATGACAAACATAAACTGAAAAATAAGGCTAAACAGAAATATTTAAAACAAAAAGCAATAAAATGGCAAAAACAAAAACAAACTAAATTTTAAAACATCTAAATGTTAATAAATACTAGTTATCTGTTATCTTAGTATTATTGTAATAACTGTGACACAAGAAAAACATAAGATCACACTCCTATAGACACATATGAAGCTATAATACATTCATGATATTAGAGATTCTCAAATATTTTTTGCACATATTATTATGACTTATTTGTCATAATATGAAGTTAAATACTAATTACTATAAACCCCAAACATGCCACTAAACTCCTTCATTAGCTTTTCAAGTTTAATGATTTAGTGCCAATACTGTAATCATATAATGTCAGGTCTTATTTAAACTATATACACTTTTTGTGATAATGCTATGGAGATACATATCTAAAATAAATCATTTTATTTTTTGTACTGTATATACACCCAGTGCTTCATCGTGTTTTCATGGTACATGTCTGAAAATATGCCCTTAATGTATATACACTACTGTTCATAAGTTTGGGATCGGGGTGATTTTTAAGATTTATTCTCATATTGCTCAGCAAGGCTGCATTTATTTGATTAAAAATACTGTAAACAAAGTAAAAATGTGAAATATTAAGATGAAAAAAAATGTTTTCTCTTTGAATACATGTTAAAATGTAATTTATTCCTGTGATGCAAAGTTTAATTACTCCAGTCTTCAGTGTCACATGATCTTCAGAAATCATAATAATATACTGATGTACTGCTCAAGAAACATTTATGATTATTACCCATGATGAAAACAGTTGTGCTGCCGAGAATTTGTGTGGAAACTGATACATTTTTCAGAATTTGATGAACAATATATAATATATTAAATATATACATACACAGACACATTACATACAGAGATGGGTAGATTACTTGTAATCAGTTGCTGTTTCCAAATCACATGACAAAAACTGTAGTTAGTGTAATTTAATGGATTGCGTTACATTTCAGGAAATATAATCGGACTATTTTGGACCTGACTTGTTTATCACATTGATTTAAAGAGGAGTGAGGGAGCCCTGTCTGTGATCGATTGGTTCTGTCTTTCATCATTTGCGTATGTTCCGATGAGCAAGAGAACCTAAACAATTATTCATTAACACCGTCTATTATTTCACTTAGAAGATTATTTTATGCACCGAATATCTTGCTAAATAAATACAATTAACGGTTAAACGTGTACTTTAGATTAGACATTTATAATCGATGTTTTTATGTGAGGATCGATACAACTTCAGGGTCGATTTCTATTGGTGTTTATAGAGTAAGAACCCCACGGTGCGACCGTGAAATCCTACCTGTGGATGAGCTCGTGTCCGCTCATGATGTTTCCCAGCTGATCGGTTCCGCCCAGCTGGATCCTGCAGCCGTGCAGCTGATGCAGACGGTAGAAGTCAAACGCCTGGAAGATCTGGTAGGAGAACTCGGTGAAGCTCATGCCCTCCGCGCCCTTGAGCCGAGACTGAACGCTGTGGCGGCTGAGCATCGTTCCCATCCGAAAACACCGGCCGACCTCCGAGAAGAACTCCAGCACGCTCCAGTCCTTGTACCAGCTGCGGTTATTGAGCACCGTTACCCGGCCTAGCTTACTCGCGTCCGGGCAGAAGTACAGCTCGTGGTGGGTGAAGATCCGGTGGAGGCTCTCCAGAATCCCGCGGGAGTTCTGCTCCACCGCAGCCGGCGAGAGGCGCTCTCTCTCGGCAGACCTCCCGCTCGGATCCCCGATCTGCGCCGTGGCTCCGCCGAGCAGCGCTATGATGTCGTGCCCCGCGGCTCTGAAGTGCAGCAGGCCGATGATGGCGAGCAGGTTCCCGGCGTGCAGGCTGTCCGCGGTCGGGTCGAAGCCGCAGTAGACGGTCTGCGGAGCGGACCAGAGCAGATCCGGGAGTTCCGCTTGCGCCGCGTGCTCCGGGAACGACTCCTTCAGGAGGCCTCGGTTGTGCAGGGATAAGAGCAGCCCGCTTCTGCTAGATGGAGAACAGTGGAATGAAGTTTTTAAGTAAATTGTTTTTCTGAATATGACTCGTGAATGCATTCGACAGCATGACCGCGCAATGGACGCAGCCATGTTTGAACGGCAGTTTTGATCGACGCTTTCGCCAGCTAGTGGACATATGTGGGAGTGTAGAAAGAACCATGACAGTACACTGCATTCAAATTTTAGGGTTATACATACTGTAACGAGACTGTTACAAAAGGACGCGCGCGCAAAGGCACTGAAAAAGCTGAATTCAAAAACAAAATCTATACATTGGGGGCTAAAATGATTAAAGCACTAGTATTTTCAGCAGCCAAAAATGGGTTTAAGTCAGTAATTTCTATCGTTTGCTGTAGTGTGTCAGTAGGAAATATCTGTTTACATTTCCAAACATTAATTTAGCCATTAATTGTAATAATCCAGTGAGATTCTCCACACAGAGATCTGATCTGATCATCATCAGTCTGTCTGGAGTAACATGAAGAAACAGAAGAAACTGAGACCAATAGAATCCAATAGAACTGTGTCTCCAGACGCTTCAAGAAAACTACCTGCAAAGCTACAGAACAGTTAAAAGTTTTAGGCACTTGTGTAAAATGCTGTAAAAGAGGATGCTTTCAAAAATAATATAATAAATAGATTTTCTTTATCAATTAACTTCTATTAACTAAATTAAATCAACATTTGCTGTGACCATCATTTGTGTTTAAAGCAGCTTTTGCCCTCGGTGCACTTGAGCAGAGTTTCTCAGGCTATGTCTACATTAATCCGGATACATTTGAAAATGAGTTTGAGTTCTTGTCCACATTAGCATTTTCAAGCGTTTTCCAAAAGTTTCTCGTCCACACTGAAATGTCAGAAAATGTTAAAATTGCCTTACTGCGTATGTGTAAAACCTCATAAAAGCTCACTGAGATGGAACAGACATAATAAGTTTTAATGCAAGTCTTTTGGCACAATATTTTTTTGGGGAAATATCTCGTCGTTCACTGATGCATCCATTTCGCGCTCAATGTTTAATCTAAAAAGCAGCTGCCCTCTTGTTTTGCTGCAGGACAGCAATTGTGAGTACATTTTCTATCATCTCTTTAGGACTGTAATATGAACAAAGTAAATGAAGAGTGATTAAAGTAAATATCTTTAGCAATAGTGGGAAAGTGAATAGCACACAACAGGTACAATTACCAGTATAAACATATATGTCTATTGGTACAATATGCGTCACATGACCAGTGTTTGGGAAAGTTACTTTTAAAAGCAATGCGTTACAATATTGCGTTACTCCCTAAAAAGTAACTAATTACACTACTTAGTTACTTTTTAGGATAAGTAATGCATTACGTTACTTTTGCGTTACTTTTTAAATTTGAGCAGGGCTTGATTGTTTATTTTTAATATAATAAGTTCTATTTATAGCAAATATAAAAGCCTTTCACACCAAAAAGCATAATGAATAAACCTCAGACTGAAGGACGAGTAAATCACGTCTGAACAGAAGAACACAGGAGAAGATTCAACCCTCTTCAGCAATTAAAAAGCAATCAAGCACATTTGTTAATGTAAAGTCATTTTTATTATTAGTATTGTTGAACTGATCATCAAAGGTCAGCAGTAAACACATCGGTTAATAAAATGAGATTAGATACATTTGTGTTGTTTAACATATTTAATTATTGCAGGTTTGCGTCATATTCTGAGTTTTTAATTCATTTTGATGAATTCTGAATCAGTTTTTTGCGAGTGAGATGAATTAATACACATTCATATTTAGTCTAGATTAGATCTACAGTAAGATCATGTTCACACGGCGCACTGTCATCAATAAATGGGAAAAAAGTAACTCCGATATTTTCTTGTAAATGAAAAAGTAATTCGTTACTTTACTAGTTACTTGAAGAAAGTAATATTATTACGTAAGTCACGTTACTTGTAATGCGTTACCCCCGACATTGTATATGACTAAACAAGCATCATCGTTTTCATAAGCCTCCGTTTTCACAGTCCACACTACAACACAAAACATTTCATCTTCAAATTTTTCCACTTTGGAGAGCGTTTTTAAAAATATGCGTTTCAAACGAAAACTTAATAGTGTGGACTGTGGACCTCAGGGAGCGTTGCAAGTTTCTTGAAGCGTCTTGAAGACAGTTCTTCTGGATTTAGTCTGTCTCAGTTTGTTCTGTTTCTTCATGTCCAGACAGACTGATGATGATTTTCTGAAGACAAGTAAACAGTCAGCGATTAAATAAGAATAAGAAACTAATTACATGCAACAGGACAAAAAACTACAGTAGAACAAATAAATAAGAAATACTACATACATTGTATAGAGTAATCAAATGTATAAAAACACTGCATATTGTTCACTGTGTACATTAAATATATATTTCTTCTTATTACAGTTATAAATGTGATTTAGTCAAGAGCAGTGAGAGATTTTCTCTCTTTTGTTGTTTGACTAACATGAATATTAGACTGCTGTCACTTTAAGAGCTACGCAGATCCAATAGACTGTTACATGTTTTCTTTCTCAGCTGTTTGCTTTCACTTAAAAAAAAGGCCACGAGGATACTTCCAAAGACGGCATTTTGACACATTTGACACAGTTCAAGTCTTATTAAATGGCAAAAATATCTCTGTTCAATACTCTTCATGTGTGCGCGCCGCTCAGACAGCGCACACATAGAGCTAAATTAGTTTCTCTATGGCTTAAAATCACTTGTTATTTAAACGCAATGCTTTAAATCTTGTGCAAGCTCTATGTTTTCTTGACTACGTAGCACAGCAATGTCACCCGAGTGTGTAACAGCGACAGAGATGATAGTTGAAAATCTCTACCGGTTGACAAATTATCACCAGTTATTTGTGTCTACATTATGAAATTTCTCTGTTATCAAAATGTTTAAATCATAAAGACCTTATTTACAGCAAAAATAACTATATCATGATGTATATTGTTACTGTGAAATAAAATTACTCATTTTGCGATAAAAGATTTTGGTCATATCACCCACCCCGTAATTTCTAAATTCACCATTTAATAATCAGTGCATTAACTTTCAGCTAATTATTTAAGCCTCATATCTCCCAGCCGTAATATAAATCTTACTATTTTAAGTACAATACAGTTAACGTCAAGGTGGTGTCTTTATTTCAGTGCACCTTGATATGACGACGCCCATCATCCGTCTACAAAACCCCACTGCTCCAGAGGATCGTCAACAGGCCCTGCTGGTATCGACGAATGAGGCCTGTGCCTACAGAGACAGACGGAAGACTTTTCCTCTCCCCCCTGCACAGCTGCTGAATGAGTCCACTGCACTAGCCCATGCTGAAAGGGCTCTTCATGCTGAGGGGATCCCTGTGCCGTCACGACAGCAGTGCTTGGGGAAGCTGGTCCTGCCATTTGGCCAGTATCTCAATGCCCCGTTTCACTGGCTTGTGGCTAACGATGTTGTCTACATGAAGCAGTAAGCATATTCAACTTACAAAGTTTTTATTTATGCTTAAAAAGATGCTGATAGCAAATAATATCTCTCTCTATTTATTGATGTAAGTCCATGGCTCTTATCACTGTTACCTATTTGTCTTTGTAAAGTTTCAATCTTAATTTTGCAATTGATGCATGTAATTGCAGTTTGGTTGACAAGCACAGAGAAGAACTCTCTTACAAACCTGGAAAGGGGAAGATCCAACAACACTGGATAAAAGACTACCTGGCAGAATACGCAGAGAGTTTTCCACAAGTCTCAATGGTCCTCGAGGCCAATGTCCACCAATGCATTTATGGACAGAAAGGGTTCGAGCACCATACCTTTCAGGAGATGTGGGAGCTCTACAGCCAGTATTCTGCCCAGAAGGACAGGCCAGAGAATTTTAGTATGATCCAAAATGCGTACAGCTCTGTAAGCCATTGGCTACACACGCCTGTGACCCATATCGCCAGCATGCAGATGAAGAGGTTTAGGAAGTACATTTATGACAAGAAGGATCAAGTGAGTTGTGTGATCCACAAACCGTTTTACCACAACTTTAAATGCAAATTACTTCTTTTATGATAAAACAAAATTGTTAATCAGAATGTTATGACTTATGTTTGTTACAAAGATGTCAAGCTCTTCCATCAGTGATCCCTCGTGTCTGGATGACACTCACTTATTAGAAGTGATCAAAGAAGAGTTTACAGCTTCCACAACATCATCCACAGTCACCTGCACATCAACATCTTCATCCACGGCCATCTACACCCCAGCATCCTCATCCACGGCCATCTACAAGCCAGCGTCCTCATCCTCTGCCATCTACACACCAGCATCCTCATCCACGGCCATCTACACCCCAGCATCCTCATCCACGGCCATCTACAAGCCAGCGTCCTCATCCTCTGCCATCTACACACCAGCATCCTCATCCACGGCCATCTACACGCCAGCATCCTCAACCCCGGCCATCTACACGCCAGCATCCTCAACCCCGGCCATCTACACGCCAGCATCCTCAACCCCGGCCATCTACACGCCAGCATCCTCAACCCCGGCCATCTACACCCCAGCATCTTCAACCCCGGCCATCTACACGCCAGCATCCTCAACCCCGGCCATCTACACGCCAGCATCCTCAACCCCGGCCATCTACACGCCAGCATCCTCATCCACGGCCATCTACACCCCAGCATCTTCATCCACGGCCATCTACACCCCAGCATCCTCATCCACGGCCATCTACACGCCAGCATCCTCAACCCCGGCCATCTACACGCCAGCATCCTCAACCCCGGCCATCTACACGCCAGCATCCTCAACCCCGGCCATCTACACCCCAGCATCTTCAACCCCGGCAATCTACACGCCAGCATCCTCAACCCCGGCCATCTACACCCCAGCATCCTCATCCACGGCCATCTACACGCCAGCATCCTCAACCCCGGCCATCTACACCCCAGCATCTTCAACCCCGGCCATCTACACCCCAGCTTCACCCCGGCCATCTACACGCCAGCATCCTCAACCCCGGCCATCTACACGCCAGCATCCTCAACCCCGGCCATCTACACGCCCAGCATCTTCAACCCCGGCCATCTACACGCCAGCATCCTCAACCCCGGCCATCTACACCCCAGCATCCTCAACCCCGGCCATCTACACCCCAGCATCCTCAACCCCGGCCATCTACACCCCAGCATCCTCAACCCCCGGCCATCTACACCCCAGCATCCTCAACCCCGGCCATTCTACACGCCAGCATCCTCATCCACGGCCATCTACACGCCAGCATCCTCATCCACGGCCATCTACACCCCAGCATCTTCATCCACGGCCATCTACACCCCAGCATCCTCAACCCCGGCCATCTACACCCCAGCATCCTCAACCCCGGCCATCTACACGCCAGCATCCTCAACCCCGGCCATCTACACCCCAGCATCCTCAACCCCGGCCATCTACACCCCAGCATCCTCAACCCCGGCCATCTACACCCCAGCATCCTCAACCCCGGCCATCTACACGCCAGCATCCTCAACCCCGGCCATCTACACCCCAGCATCCTCAACCCTGGCCATCTACACCCCGGCATCTTCATCCACGGCCATCTACACACCAGCATCCTCATCCACAGCCACTTCCACACAGGCATCAAAGAAGTCCTCATCCACAGCCATAAGTCACGTTTCCTCTGCAGAACTATGTGACTCCCCAGTGAGTAATATTTACATACGCAAATGTATTAACTAGGGGTGGCATGGTACACAGATTTCATGGTTCGGTACGTACCTTGGTTCAGGGGTCACGGTTCGATACGATTTCAGTACAATAGAAAAAAAGAAAATGTACTATGCTCGGTATCTTTTCATTTATTTTGAACAGACAAAGTACAATTACAATCTAGATGTGAAAATAGTCAATATTATTACATGTTATATATATATATATAATCTGTTTTGTTTTCATTATGAGTGTACACAAATAAAAGCAGACCTCTATACAGTGATTATTAATTAGACAATAAGTGTTTAAAGTTGATTCTGCTGGTATAAGGAAACAGTTGAAGTGATCGCGGCAGAGCACACACACAAACAAAAAACACATCAGTTCCAGCATTGCTAATGCTAACTTGACAGCGCAGTTGGTACTTTATCAAAATAAAATACAGTGAATCAAAGATCAGCGCGCCCGCCTCTGTCACCGTTTGAACACGACTGAAGTACAAAGACTATAATTTACAAGATAATTCATAGTTTAGCATTCAGATACGTTGCATCGCAAATATTAAAATATTATGGAATATTTGGATTTGTGACGAATGAGAGAGGTAGGATACACGAGCACAAAGCCCCATGTCACAAACAGTTGAGTGCGCAAGCTTTTAAAGCAGGGTCCCTCAAACTTGATCCTGGAGGGTCGGTGTCCTGCAGAGTTTAGCTCCAACTTGCCTCAACAGACCTGCCTTGAAGTTTCAAGTATACCTAGTAAGACCTTAATTAGTTGCTTCAGGTGGGTTTAATTAGGGTTGGAGCTAAACTCTGCAGGACACCGGCCCTCCAGGACTGAACTTGGTGAGCCCTGATTTTAAAGTATACTCCTTTGTCAGTCTATGTGAGAGACGCATTCAGAATCAACACATGGTCACTGTCTAGGTTTTTTTTTTCAAGTGCGCAACTCCTGGCATTCGCTGTTCTCCTGCTGGCGCTGACGGTTATCAAACAGCGTGGCATTACTGCGTGCGCCCCCTTCTGGATTGGGGGTGAATTGCCTGTATTCGTTGTAAGGCCTCATGCACCGAATCGAGATGTCCGTACCGTGACTGTTCGGAACAAATACCTGTACCGTGCCACCCCTAGTATTAACCATAAATGATTATAATTGGAATGAAATTATGCTTATGTGTTGTTTTGTAATTACGTTTTCTGTTTTGACATGTTTCAGGTCGAGCTGGAGGGTTGGGTGCAGCTGTGGGAAAATCCCAATGGCATCCCACCAGCTGACCTCTCCTGGGTGAAGGACGACACCGAACGAGGACTCTTTGGCCCCATTCAGGTGTATCGTGACAACACCGGAGTATCGAAGAGGAGTCGAGTACTAAAATCTGACCGGATGTGGTTTTACCCTCCAGAACCTCCAGGCTACATTAGTGGTACTCTGCCAACTCCGCATCTCTTTTTTCGAAGTCGTATCTTTGTGTGGCAGCCTGTTGGAGTATGGAAATACTTACTGAAGTGTCCTCGGGGTGCAGAATGTGTGGGTCAAGGAAAGGCTGTGTACCTCGACAAGTCGGGCTACCACACCAGGGTATTATATATTTTTCATTAATATTACAGTTGCATGCAATGCAACAATTTTATGATTTGTTTTTATGCAAATACACCTACAGATTAAATCAAACAATGCACTGCTGTTTTTAAAAGCATATTAAAAAAAATTATATTGCAGGTTTGTCACATTTGTGATGTATCCAGCTGGTATTGTATGCTGACGGAGGTCCTGTGCTGTGGACCATGCACCAAAGCAGCCAGGGGTCGTGGCAGTGGCAAGGTGGGGCATTGGTTGGCATGGGATCCTGCTATCCTGTGCCAACTCAGTGAGGCTCACCAAGCCATGTTCCCTGCTGTCCTCACTGACACGTGAGTACACTGAAGATTGGTGTAAGCCTAACATGCCTTGAATTAGTTGCACTAGCCACCGTCGTATGGTGGCTGAGAGAGCTTCAATGCGCTGCAAATGAAAAGAAAACACAACACACACGCAAATTAAGAAAACATCTTCATCAATTTGACAATACATGTGCTGCAAATACTCATAATGCAACAAAATACAGAAATGTGCTGCAAGTACAACACAACCAAACACAGAAATGCACTTAAAAAAAAACAGAAATGCTCTGCAAATACTCTCAACACAACCAAATACAGAGACGTGCTGCAAATACTCTCAACACAACCAAATACAGAGCCGTGCTGCAAATACTCTCAACACAACCAAATACAGAGCCGTGCTGCAAATACTCTCAACACAACCAAATACAGAGACGTACTGCAAATACACACAACACGAACAAATACAGAAACATGCTGCACATACTACAAACACAACCGAATACAGAAACGCGCCGCAAATAAGCACAGACCACATCAGAAATGTTTAAAGGGGTCAATGTAATGTCCATTTTCCACAAGTTGATATTGTTCTTTATGGACTTAATGAAAAGTCTGTAACATCGTTTGGTTAAAAATGTGAATTGGTGGTGTAAAAAAACACCTTTTTTAGCCTGTCAAAAACAGCTCTTGTCAGAGCAATCCGTATTGTGTGATTCTCCTTTAAATGTTAATGAGCTCTGCTGACTCCGCCCCTCTCTTCTGATCGCTCGCTGAGGGACTGTTTACTTTAGCCGCATTCATTGTGAAACTTGCTAATCAGCACATTATTAGGAAAGGCGATTTGGAAAGATTAATTTAAAAAACCTTGTACTCAGTACTTCTGTAGATGAAGCTGGATCACGAATGATTCGTGCGAACATAGACGCATTTAGGCAGATCTGGGATTGGCACATTCCCTTCAAACTAAACATAATCCCCCTTCAGCCGCTCAGATGATGAGAGTAAATGACGACTGCTATGTTCATTATTACATTCAACAATAAAACACCTCAATCTCTTAGGAGTCATTCTTGTCTACATCTGCTCCGGTGTTCTGAAATATTCGGTGTCTGAGATTTTCGGTGACTCTGGGCGGAGCATATTTAAATATATATAATATATAATTCATGAGTTTCCTGTTTCACGTTAAAGCGCCACTGAAAATATCAATGCTCTCCGTATTGTGTGATTCTCCTTTAAATGTTAATGAGCTCTGCTGAAAATATAATTAAAACACTTTAAATAGAGCCTTGACTTCCCGGACAAATAAAATGCGCCTCCAAACTTGGCCAGCTTGGCCAGTCAGTGGTACCAGCCGTTGCAAGAGTCACATGCAATCTAAACAAAATCAGATTTACAACATGAATGAATACGGTAGTGCAACTTTAAAATACACTGTAGTGTTTATATATAATATAAATAATAATCTAACACACAAGTGTCTACCTGGTCTGGTGTGTGGGGATATTGTTCTCCACAAGCCAGGCACAGGTTATCCAGAGGTTCTGTGGAAGGTAATCAAGGTGATATTATATTATTTATGCTTAATACATCATCCCTTTTTAATATAATGAAGAACATTTTCATTTGTGTTTTTCTGTATTTGGTTGTGTAAGAGAATTTGCAGCCCATTTCTATTTTTGGAGTGTATTTCTATATTTAGTTGTATTGTGAGTATTTGCCGCATGTTTCTTTTTTTGCAGCACGTTTTTGGTTGTGTTGTATTTGTAGCACGTTTCTTTTTTTGCAGCACGTTTTCGTTTTTGGTTGTGTTGTATTTGCAGCACGTTTTCGTTTTTGGTTGTGTTGTATTTGCCGCGTGTTTCTGTTTTTGCAGCACGTTTACATTTTTGGTTGTGTTGTATTTGCAGCACGTTTTCGTTTTTGGTTGTGTTGTATTTGCCGCGTGTTTCTGTTTTTGCAGCACGTTTACATTTTTGGTTGTTGTATTTGTAGCACGTTTCTTTTTTTGCAGCACGTTTTTGGTTGTGTTGTATTTGTAGCACGTTTCTTTTTTTGCAGCACGTTTTTGGTTGTGTTGTATTTGTAGCACGTTTCTTTTTTTGCAGCACGTTTTTGGTTGTGTTGTATTTGTAGCACGTTTCTTTTTTTGCAGCACGTTTTTGGTTGTGTTGTATTTGTAGCACGTTTCTTTTTTTGCAGCACGTTTTTGGTTGTTGTATTTGTAGCACGTTTCTTTTTTTGCAGCACGTTTTTGGTTGTGTTGTATTTGTAGCACGTTTCTTTTTTTGCAGCACGTTTTTGGTTGTGTTGTATTTGTAGCACGTTTCTTTTTTTGCAGCACGTTTTTGGTTGTGTTGTATTTGTAGCACGTTTCTTTTTTTGCAGCACGTTTTTGGTTGTGTTGTATTTGTAGCACGTTTCTTTTTTGCAGCACGTTTTTGGTTGTGTTGTATTTGTAGCACGTTTCTTTTTTTGCAGCACGTTTTTGGTTGTGTTGTATTTGCAGCACGTTTCTTTTTTTGCAGCACGTTTACGTTTTTGGTTGTGTTGTATTTGCAGCACGTTTCTTTTTTTGCAGCACGTTTACGTTTTTGGTTGTGTTGTATTTGTAGCACGTTTCTTTTTTTGCAGCACGTTTTTGGTTGTGTTGTATTTGCAGCACGTTTCTTTTTTTGCAGCACGTTTTTGGTTGTGTTGTATTTGTAGCACGTTTCTTTTTTTGCAGCACGTTTTTGGTTGTGTTGTATTTGTAGCATGTTTCTTTTTTTGCAGCACGTTTTTGGTTGTGTTGTATTTGCAGCACGTTTCTTTTTTTGCAGCACGTTTTCGTTTTTGGTTGTGTTGTATTTGCAGCACGTTTCTTTTTTTGCAGCACGTTTACGTTTTTGGTTGTTGTATTTGTAGCATGTTTCTTTTTTTGCAGCACGTTTTTGGTTGTGTTGTATTTGTAGCACGTTTCTTTTTTTGCAGCACGTTTTTGGTTGTGTTGTATTTGTAGCACGTTTCTTTTTTTGCAGCACGTTTTTGGTTGTGTTGTATTTGTAGCACGTTTCTTTTTTTGCAGCACGTTTACGTTTTTGGTTGTGTTGTGAGTATTTGCAGCACATGCGCTGTCAAACTGATGAATATGCTTTCTTAATTTGATGGTGCTTTTCCTATTTGCTTTCTTGGCCACCGTACTATCGACTTATTAATCATACCACTTTACAGGCGTGGTGTGGACAAAAACGTGGTGTGCCTTCTGCGGGACTGGACTGAAGGGAACACCGTGGTGAAAGTGTGGCGACAAATCCAAGAGAATCACTTTGAGGAGTATCTTCACAGGAAAGACCTGTACACCACGCTCCTCATGACTATTACGAAGCCTGGGGGGGTCATGTCAGCCTTAGGACACAAGTTTGAGTCTCCACCTCCTCCAAGAGAGCGGCCCTCTGCTCGTCTTCTTCGTCATGCTTCCCTGCTTGCAGAGGGCAACAACGTACAGGACTACAGGAACCAGATTCTCTACACTTTTGGCACCGTGCTAAAAATGGATTCCACTAAAAAGGTATGTACAAAACAGTGTAATACATACCCGATAAATACAATTTATCTTTATACTTTTGTTATAGCAGACTTGTATGACTTTGGTTTCATCGGTTTAACACAAAAGAAGTGCATAAAGTGTGTATTAGTAGTAATCCGTAATAATTTGGGTAAATACCTACTAACATGAACACTGTGGGGAAAAAAAAAAGAGTGACCAGAAAGTCATACAAGTTTGAAAGTAATATAAAGTTGGGGTGTGTGATATATATCGTCTGTGATAATTACAAATGTGATATTGACTTTTTTTTTACAGCAGTTCAATTAACAAGTTAATTAAGAGACTTATGTTTTAGACACCAAATGTACTGTTTTTGCTTTATTTTGCCAACAAAATTAATTCCAAACAAAGCCACAGCACTGTTTTGCTTCTCTGAGCAACAAAATGTGTTTAGCTTCTGAATTAATCAACCTTTTAAATGATTCAATTTAAAATATTTAATGAGGTTAACCTATACCCTACTTGTAGTCAGACTGCACAAGATCCACATGCTTGTTTGCTTTACGTCTCCTTTAAATACATGACAAGCATTCGATCTATGTCAGAGCGTCCAGAAATCTTTCTACAGCATTGCTGGCAGGGCGGCCAGAGCGAATTTTGACGCTCTCGCCGGCAGTAGTGTGAACGCCCAGTCAGACTTCTTCCATTCTGGCAGGTGGTGAAGAAGCTGTCTGGGGAGGGTAAAGGCTCAGCTGAGTGGTTTACCATTATAGGCAATGAGAAATCCCAGATTGTCTCATTCGTTCTCACGTGTGAGGAGTCCATCGAGTGCCTGGAGCCCATGTGTCGTGGAGTAATGGACAGGTTCCAGCAGGCCAAACAACCTATGCCTAAAGTCCTGTACGTTGACCGTGGGTGTTGCCGTGCTCAAGGCCAAGCTGCTGTGGAGACCTTGTTCCCAGATTGGGTAGATAATGGTATGGTCGTGCGTCTGGACATATTTCATTGGATCCATCGTTTTGATGTAGCCGTTTGTACTGACAGCCATTCTAAGTATGCTGTCTTCAAGTCTGCCCTAGCAGGAGCAGTGCTGGCATACAATCACACTGACTTAGAGCTGCTCATCAAAGCCAAGGACCCAGGAACTTTTAACTCTGTCACCGATGAAGATATGGTGCGACTCTATGTGTCAAAAGAACAACTGAAGCACCACGTCCGCAGAGCTACACTTGGGGCTCAGGAGACCTTCCGGCTAGTCCAGATCACCATTGATGAACTCAAAGGTCCTGCTGGGCTAGACGAACGCGGAGTCAGCCTCTTCAAGTCATCAGGTATATAATGTGATGGAAACATATGTTATACACTGCTGTTCATAAGTTTGGGATCAGTAAGATGTTTTTAATGGAGTATCTTAAGCTCATCAAGACTGTATTTATTTGATCAAAAATACAGAAAAAAACACTAATATTGTGAAATATTATTGCAATTTCTAATATTGGTTTCCTACTTTGATATACTTTAAAATATAGTTTATATCTGAATTTTCATCAGCCACGTCACATGATCCTTCAGAAATCATTCTAATATGCTGATTTATTATCAGTGTTGAAACTGTTGTGCTGCTTAATATTGTTTGCCTGTGATACTTTTAAAATTTATTATTTGATTAATAAAACGTTAAAAAGAACAGCATTTATAAAAATAAAAAAATCTTTAGAAGACTTTAGCACTTTTTATCTATTTAACTTCTTTAAAAGAAAAAAAGATCGAAAAAATTTACTGACCCCAAACTTTTGAATAGTAGTGTATATTGTAACACAAAAGTTATATTTTGAATAAACACTGTTCTTTTTAACGTTTTATTTATCAAAGGATACTGAAAAGAGTATCACAGGTCTGCACATGAGTGATTTCTGAAGATCATGTGACACTGGAGGAATGATGCGGGAAATTCAGCTTTGCTTCACAGGAATAAATTATATTTTAAAGTATATTAAAGTAGAAAACTGTTATTTTAAATTGCAATAATATTTGACAAAATTAAAAAAAAAAAATATTTTTAATCAAATAGATACAGCCTGGAAGTGCATAAGAAACCTCGTTAAAAAACATTAATAATCCCAAACTTTTGAAGGCTCTGTGTGTGTGTGTGTGTGTGTGTGTGTGTGTGTGTGTGTGTGTGTGTGTGCATATATATATATATATATATATATTAGGGCTGCACGATTATAATAAAAATCATAATTGTCGATTATTCCCTTGAAATTATAATTGCGATTATTAATTACTATCATCAAAATTTACATTGAATGATGTTGTTTAAAGAAACTGCATACCACATTTTTATATGAAAACAAACAAACGTAAAACAATCTAACAAAAATCTTGTATTGCTTTTCTATTGCATTACGCCCTTAAGTCAATTATACACAGGATTGGTTTCTTTATATAAAAACAGAAATATGCATGGTATTATAACGTTATACTAAAACTAAAATAACACAATGGAAAAACCATTAACCTGTTAAGAATATTTTTAATATATATTATATATATATGATGTGTCTTTGTTCATTATGGTTTATTTACAGAGGCCATAGACAATGTGTGGCAGAGCCAGCAGCGACACTTAGAGTGCGTTCAGGATCCTCCAGATATGAATATGTACAGATTGACTCGAACCACTACCATCAACGGCATCGACGTCCCTTATTATACATGTCTCCGTGGAAGCAGCAGCCTGGAGGGATTCCACAAAGCTTTGCCCAACATGATTCCAGGTACAAGTTGAATTTCAGCAAATTAATGAATTGAGTTTCCAACATCTGTATATTACTCATGAATGCTACATCTGTGATCGCACTTACTCAAGATGATATTTTGAATATCATTGTTATCTTTACTGTATGGGTGGATTCAGTTATTTGTAATCATGACTTTAATGCAGAGGTTCTCAATTCCAGTCCTCGCGCCCCCCCGCTCTGCATATTTAGCATGTCTCTCTTTGTTAACACACCTGATTCAGATCATCAGCTCGTTAGAAGTGCGCTCCGTGCATGAACTGTGTTCCGATTGACATGCTCCCTACACGGGGTCCATTGTTCCCTACACAGTGTCCATTGCTCCCTACACAGGGTCCATTGCTCCCTACACAGGGTCCATTGCTCCCTACACAGTGTCCATTGCTCCCTACACAGGGTCCATTGCTCCCTACACAGTGTCCATTGCTCCCTACACAGGGTCCATTGCTCCCTACACAGGGTCCATTGTTCCCTACACAGGATCCATTGCTCCCTACTCCCTGAGCAGCGGAAATCCGCTGAAGTTTACTTTATTTCTGAACATTCATTCATGGATTTGCGCTGCGCAACGTCTTCACGCACGGACGAGTGTGACATCATATACCTCTGTAAATATATATAATTTTAATTCACGTCTTGCACACTTCAATGCACTTTGAATGGAATATATACGTTCGCTTCGAACTGGAATCATGGAGGAATATCCTGTGATGTCCACTTCGCAGGGCACTTACGTTCGAATAGAACAAACATCTGAAGCGATAAGAGTAACATACGAAATATGCAGAGCGGGGGGCATGAGGACTGGAATTGAGAACCGCTGCGTTTAATGTAATAATAATAATAATGTAATAGCATTCATTTATTTTTAAGGTCCCCTCTGTTCAGCACGTCTCTATCAGGTTTACCTGATTAGCGGAGTCGCTCGCTGGAATTCAGGCCGTCGATCTGATGCTGTGTTCGGTGGCAAAGGTCGACGCCACAGAGCGTACTCGGCCCCTCTGATTGAGCGCCTCAACACCCGATGTCAGCAGCTGTTTGGAGACTCTGTCGAGGAGAATATCCTCACACCTGCTAATGTGACGTCGAATGAGTTGCTTGGTTTGGAATACCTCTTCAGCCAAAGCACAGGAGAATCTGGTCCTTTCTCCCTCAGTGACCTCTCCGAGGATGGACCCAGTCCAGAGGAAGAGGTGGTCCAGCCCGGCCAGTCTGACCCAGACGAGGACGATGAAGCAAACCACAGTGACCCAGAGGCAGATAACGACATCGTGCCTGCCATCCCAGCCCACATCACCCTTACTACTGACGAGACCACTGCAGCTCACTCTCCAGCTGCTGTAAGCAACTTTGTGTTTACTAGGGGTCTAACGGTTCTCTGTAAAAAAATTGTTCTGCGCCCACGGTTCGGCACGCACTTGCACCGGGGTTCAGTTCAGAACTTAGATCTGACAACACATCTGTAATCTGGTTTGTTAAAAATAACAACACATAAAACAGACAGCGTTGGGTTAATGTATGCTTTTGTTGATGCATACACATTCTGGCTTGATACACGTTGCTATCTGTGTTTAAACTGAACTCATTTAATCCGTGCCTGTTTAAACATTCAAGATCAAGACGACGTGACTCACGTGAGCAGTGAGAAGATTTGTGTGCGCGCTGTGTCTCAAAACGTGCACAAATATTGAGTTTGTTTTTATGTCTTGAGCTTGAATGGACTAATTCACACACAAGTTATGTAATAATGCCGGTCTTGGCGAGTATCCTAGCAGACAGAGTCGGTTGAACGTACAGTATCAGTGCACTATTATCTTAAAGTGACAGCGCTTTTTTAAACTTAAACAACAAAAGAGGAAATCACTCACTGCTCTTGATTGAATCGCTTTTTTTTACTTAAATAAGAGAATAATCTTTCATTTATACAGTTAAATATGCATTGGTATTTTACATTTGATTACTTTATCAAATTTCTGTACCTAAAAAAAATGTTAGACCTACCTGAAAAACACTGTTTATTTTATTTGTGTCTTTGCTCTATTGTATTTATTTGTGCTGTTGCTTGTAATTAGATTATTTGTTAGTATTTTCTTTATTTTTCCCCCTAAACATAGCACATGCCGAACCATTATGAGACCGTGACTCTAAAACCATGATACAAACCGAACCGGGAGAAATTCGAACCACTGCATCAGAATGAAATAGGGCTGGGCGGCGTATCGAGTTTGTATGAAATATCGATATATTTTTACAAGCGATATGGTATGAGGCAATACCGTTCATATGGATAGAGTGATTTGACACGAGCGCATCTGAAAAATGTAGCGGTGAGCTGCTGCAGAGATAGTACATAACCCAATTTGTTCAAAACATGTGACAAACGTTATATGAAGGGCTTAAAAACTTGTAAGTATAGTTTATCCATCTTTTTTCTACACCCCATGATGCTTTGTGCAAATTATGAGAGTAACTTCCATTTACACTGAAAACAATCAGCTATAGGTTTGCTCTATGAACACTATAAGCATTTTTAAAAAGGTTATTAGTTTTCATTTTTGTATTCGTTTTATTTGAATATCGTTTTCAAATTTCAGTTTAGTGTTTATAATTTTGTTAGTTTTAGTTGTTGTTTTGTGTGTGTGAGCACATTTTTGTTGTTTTTATATAGTTTAGTTTCAGTTTTAGATTTAGTTTGATTACAGTTTAGCAGAATTAACAGAATATTATTTATGCTGTCATTTGCAGAGTCGGGTCGGGTACAGAATTAAATTAGTGCTGCTGTCGGATAACGGGTCGGTTGTTCTGGCAACGATTATTTATTTTTAATAAATATTATATTATTTCAGTTAGCTTTTCAAAAACTGTTATTAGTTTCGTTTCATTTTAGATTTTCATTTTTTACCATTTTATTTTCAGTTTACGAAAATAACCTTGCTGGGTACAATGAGATAACATTATTTTATTCGCCCTTCAACCATCGATCATTAAAAGTAGGGATGCATGATATTATCAGAACATTATTGGAATCGGGCGATATTTAGAAATATGCATATGTGACCCTGGAGCACAAAACCTGTTATAAGTCGCTGGGGTATATTTGTAGCAATAGCCAACAATACATTGTATGGGTCAAAATGATTGATTTTTCTTTTATGCCCAAAATCATTAGGATATTAAGTTAAGATCATGTTCCATGAAGATATTTTGTAAATGTCTTACCATAAATATATTAAAACTTAATTTTGAATTAGTAGTATGCATTGCTAAGAACTTAATTTGGACGACTTTAAAGCCCATTTTTTATTTCGCACCCTCAGATTCCAGATTTTAAAATACTTGTATGTCGGCCAAATATTGTCCAAATCATATATCAACGGAAAGCTTATTTATTTAGGTTTCAGATGATGTATACATCTCAATAATAATAAAAAATGACCCTCATGACTGGTTTTGTGGTCCAATGTAGAAATTACTGAGATACATATAGTAATACCAATACATTCATTTTTTGGCCAAGTCGCCCAGCCCTAGAAGAAAATATGACAATTTTTCTTTTCTTTTTGAGTAAGCATTTTAACTTAATAAACAATTTTTGAAACTTTTCAACAGGAGGATGTTTGTAGTTCCAACCCGCTTCCTGGCTTCCAACAGCTGCAGAAGTTCTGTTCTCTACTGATGGAGATTGGTCTGACTGAAGACATGTTGAGCCTAACAACAGAACAGAGCAACAGGCTCATCGAAGCATGGAGTGCTGTAGAGGAACACGACAAACAGCCACCGAAGTTTCACCAGCTCTACAAAACACACCGGGGTAATGCGCTTTATTGTAGAACAAAGAGAGACGATCTTGCACTGGACCAGCAAGACATCAGTTCTCAGCACAACAGGCTGATGTACACACTAGTGAAACTCCTCTGGTTGGAGTCACCGCAGAGTACTCCGGCAAGCCCTGAAAGCACCATCGCAAAAGCCTATGAGAGACTTCAGCATCGCGTACTGGTAGAAGATCCAGTTCTGAGCAAACTGGGTATTCCTTTGCCAAAAGTTGACACCAAAACAATCTTTGATTTATCCGCCATCAAGAGAGACTCCTCAAACTGCGGTCGACTAAATTGCCATCTGCTACCGTGCTGAAGACCATGTTAATCTCTTCAAAAGAGCTACCTCTAGCTCCATGCCAACCGTCCGTTCTCCCTCCACCTGACTTCCCACAGATGGAGTTTGAACACATTCAAGCAAAGCAGGGACCAAGGTTTTAAAAGGAAGGACAGACGCTGCGATGCCAGTTCCAAAGGCCCTGCTGCCAAAGGAGTCTGTGCCAATTCCCCACTTACCACTGCCGGTCAGAGTATCTCATGTGACCGAAAGAGAAACGCCAATCATCATCAAACCTCTAGCTAAAATCGCTTCATCTGCCACACGCGTGATCCCAGCTACTTCCACCAACACAACACCAGTGTCGATGTCCACCAGCCGAGCTGATGCATCACAGAGCATTGACAGCCCTTCAGCCTGGGCCAGGGCTACACTGTACAAACGGAAACACACAGACAATCTTACAAATGTTGGAGCCAAGAAGTCACATGTACAAAAATTGCCTGTTTGTACACTATGCAGCCAACGAACTCAGGGACACAAAAAATACAAGAAGAAGGCTTTTTGCCCTGTGAAAATGATGTCGACCTCAAAAGGACTTAATAGCAGAGTCTACACCAGTTATGAGGATTTTACTTCAGTTGTAGACTCACGGCAGTAAACTTAGTGGTTTTTTTAAAAGAGGAAATGTTACATTTGAAAGTTTTACACTGTTTACATGGAAAATAGTTTTTTTTTAATCGATTACTGTATTTATATTCTTATTTGATATGCTCCATTTTATGTTACTACATTGTGATCTGTTGCATTGATATAAATACAAAAAAATTGTTAGCGATGTCTTTCAAATGATTAAAAAATTCTGTAATGACAATCGACTGTGATTGGTCCACGCAGACCAGCTCTGAGAAAATTATTGTGGTATGTGACAGCGCACTATATCTTCGATCAAATTCAGTAAGAACTTCGAATTGCTGATCAACTATTTCTAACTGTACGGAGTACTTATTTAAATGGGTCATGAACTGAGAAACCCAAATTCACTTGATATTTGGTCACTGTACTAAAAAAAACATCCTGTGAGTTTCAGAACTCGAAAGGTTCTCGTTAGTCTAAAACCAGCTTATATTGAAGCCAAAACGACAGCTTGTGGAATGTTCTACTCTATGATGTAATAATGTGGATAAGCACCGCCTCCGCACTGCCTGTTTAGCCCCGCCCACCGATTCCACCCTCAATACCACGACTGAGGTGAGACCCTTGAGCAAGCACCGAACCCACAACTGCTCCCCGGGCGCTGCAACACTATGGCTGCCCAGTGCTCCGGATGTGTGTTCATGGTGTGTGTGTGTTCACTGCTGTATGTGTGTGTGTGTACTTGGATGGGTTTAACGCAGAGCACTAATTCCAAGGATGGGTCACCATACTTGGCCACACGTCACTTCACTCACTCACAATCCACCACGCCTATTCAAACAGAGTGTTCTGATGAGGGGGGTTAAAACATTTACATTTAATCATTTAGCAGATGCTTTTATCCAAAGCGACTTACAAATGAGGACAATAGACGCAATCAGACCAACGAGAGACAGGTTCTGTGACGAGTCTCAGTTAGTCAAACACAGGACAGAAAATAGCTTATTACATCTAAATTGGTTTTGATGTAAAAATCTTGATAACGTTATAAGTGGACCCTTTTGAAAGTGTAATGGCCCTTTTAAAAAGTAATAAAGAAAAAGACAAACATTTTATTAAACAACTATTTTAGATGATTCTAAATAGTATGATCTATGAAGAATTTGTACTAAACAATATACAATATACAAAATAAAAAATGTATAATGCATGTATATTTTGGACTGTACACCGCTGGATGGCGCTACACAAGAGTCTACGTTTATGAAATATTAGATAAAGTTTGGGAAATTAGAATTGTCCAAATTAATTGGACTTTGTATATTAAAGACACGTTTCTCTGCATTTGACTTTTACAAAGATGTCTTTTATTTTGACACCGGACTAGATATACAGCAAAAACACCACCACTGAGGCCTATTTGCAGCAGTATATTAATAATAATCAGCTAGAATAAAGTCACAGAGCTGTATCTTAAAATCAAGCATGTATTAGAAATGATGCCGTCAGAGGCAGAACAGTACTTGACTTTACTGTAACCTGAGCTACAGGGACTAACGGGGAAGACC
>QVTF01024674.1:0-45168 GCA_003573665.1 Oxygymnocypris stewartii | reverse complement strand
GGCGCTGACAGCCAGCTTTATCACAAAGATCAAACGCAGCTCTCTGTTCCTTTCTCTCTCTCTCCACACCTCCACTGATGCTTTAAGCACCTGATCCTTCTTTATCTCAGCTGCTGTAGAACAAGCACCAATGGACTACATAGAATCACTCTGCACATCTTCGTAACACACAGGATTCGACGATATACAGGAAACGTCCTTTCTTTCCCCCATATCAATCAGTTTCTTTATTCTAAACCTTCATTTATTCATTTAGCAGACACTTTATCCAAAGCGACTTACAATTGGGGAATACATAAAGCGATTAATCTTGAAGAGGCAGACATACAGAGGAAGTTCCAATACACCAAGTCTCAGGCATTGTTCAAATAAGTACAAGATTAGCAAGGGAAGGAGAGAAAGATAAAGAGAAAGATGAAGATTTTGAAAAAGTGAAAGTTTTTTTTTTTTATGTAGTTAAGTAGAGTGAAAGAGATGAGTTTTCAGTTGTTGCTTGAAGATTGACAGGGATCCAGCATTCCGGATGGGGGTGGGAAGATCATTCCACCGGCAGGAACGGTGAAAGAGAATGTTCTGGAGAGTGATTTTGAGCCTCTCTGTGATGGTACCACGAGGCGTCGCTCACTAGCAGATCTCAGACTTCTGGAGGGGATGTAAATTCGTAATAGTGAGTGGAAGTAGGAGGGTGCTGAGCCTGTGGTTGTTCTAAATGCAAGCATCAGTGTCTTGAACTGGATGCGAGCTGCAACTGGTAGCCAGTGCAAGGAGACAAAGAGAGGAGTACATGGGCTCTTTTGGGCTCGTTGAAGGACCAGTCGTGCCGCTGCATTCTGATCATTTGTAGAGGTTTGATTGTGTTTGATGGAAGTCCAGCTAGAAGAGCATTGCAGTGTCCAGTCTAGAAATGACAAGGGCTGGACAAGAAGTTGTTGCAGCATGCTCTGTCAGAAAGGGCCTGATCTTTCTGATGTTGTGTAGTGCAAACCTGCAAGATCGAGCAGTCTTTGCAATGTGCTTTTGAAGGTCAGCTGGTTATCAAAGATTACACCAAGATTTCTGACCGAAGCTGATGGGTAATTGTTGATGAACCTAACTGAATCGTGAAATCATGCTGTAGAGTTGGAGTTGCAGGGAAGACAAGAAGCTCAGTCTTTGCCAGGTTGAGCTGTAGATGGTGTTCTTTCATCCAAGCCGAGATGTCTGCCAGGCAGCCTGAGATCTGTGCAGCTACGTGCAGCTACTTACGCCTGCCACAAGCAAAATGTTGTTGACTATGTGGTTTTTATATGCCTTTTTTATGTGTAGTAAAATGCTGGGAAGCTCCGCCCATTATGACATCTCATTGGCCTAAAAATTTGGAATCATTTTTTTTTAAATAATGCAACTGATGGTTTCAACAAAAGTGAACACTTGGTTAACAAGTATATATAATATATATATATATTATAATAAAAATATATATCTATATATATATTTTTTTTTTACTTCCAGAACCTGTACATGGCCATACAAACCATTGGAAGCCCATTTCTGGCACAGTATAAAAAAATACAAAGTACAACTTTTGTCTTTTTGAAGGTGCTTCACAATGCAATAAAAGAACCTTTTAGTCTCAATGGTTCCATTGAGAAGCTTTACATCTGAAGAAACTTTGTTTCCAAAAGGTTCTTTGTAGTGAAAGAAGATCTCCTGATTATAAAAAGGTAAGGAAGAGATGGTTCTTTAAAGAACCTTTGACTAAATGGTTCTTTGTGGACCAAAAACAAGGTTATTCTACAGCATCGCTGTGAAGAACCTTTTGAAGCACCTTTATTTTTAAGGTGCATTCAAAAGCATGAGAATAGCATCGCTTGACAACCCGGCCTTTAAATGGCCGGAGGCATTGTGCACATCAAAAAACAGGCAAACCAGCAAATTAAAATTATTCAACATATCCTTTTAGCAGAAAATATTAAAATATTATTCTATTTTAGAATAAAATATTAATGTAACCCCCTTGTAATTAGCAGTTAGCAGTTTCATGACCATCTGTAATTTAATTACACATTTTTTAATCAGGATTAGTTACATTTATTTAATAGTTAACATTTTTTTTTTTACATTTAGTATATCATTTTTAGTTTTTCTTATTTTGACCAGTGTTGGGGAGTAACTAGTTACATGTAACAGCATTATAAAATGTAATTACAAAATTTGGTAACACTTTATTTGAAGGTGTCATAATACAGAGTAATTACTTAAGTATTTAGTAGCTGTTGTACTTACCATGTAACTAAGTTTTAGAACAGCCTGTAATTACAGTTTGTAATTATGTAGATGTAAAAGGAAGCTGCTGTTACACATATGTAACAGGCCAAGTCTACATGGCAAGTACATTTTATTTAACGCAAGTACAACAGCTACTACTAAGTAGCCTATTTTATTAGGTAATTACTCTGTATTATGGACACCTTAAAATAAAGTGTTACCCAAAAGGGTTGTAATTAAATTACGTAACGCTGTAATGTAACTACTGGCATTATTCCCCAACACTGGTCAAAATACAAAAGTCTCACAATGAACACGGCCCCTAACTCACTTCAGTTCATGACTCAAAGAAAAGTTGATCATTCTTGCAGGCAGCAGCAGTAATGTGTTACAGACATGCTTCATATGTGCCTGTATCCCGTCTGACAGCTCAAACCGTCTGGAATAAAACACAACCAGACCCATATAACATCCATCAACGCTGAGAGCAAGACAATTCATTCAACCCAATACAATACATTTATAAGACACTCAATATCAATCAACAGAAACTATAGAGCAGCCATAATAATAATACAATATCAATCTGCCAATCATACACTTTTTTGAGAAGCATCAATAGTTCAGTGTAGTTATTATGAATCATCAAAATGAAGAGTTGACTAATGCCACAATAAACAGAAACATTTAGCATCAATCATCAGATTTACGCGTTCTCCTTAAGAATAATAGTAGCCGATTTATTGGAGAAGTCATATAAAACCATTGACTTGATTAACAGGTGAGCACAAATATGAATCTTTCATGTGGGTAAACCTCACAACAATCCTCTTAAAGTAACAGCTCATCTCAAAATGAAAGTTTAGACATTTACTCACACTCATGTTCCTCCAAACTGTCCTTTCTTTCTAAGTGGACGCCGTCCATGACCATGACTGTCAACTCCAAAGAAGACAAAAAAGTAGTTCATACAGGCATATCATAGTCGTGTGAAAGTTTAGTCGTTATTTATTTTCATTTTGGAGCGTACCGATGCCACATCAGGGCCTAAAAGCGAATCTCGTGGGTCAGTTCGTCAGCGCCCATGTTTATCAACCCTTTCTGAACCACTATGCAGACTATGATTAAGATGGTTTTAATATAGTGTCATGTAGAGAAGCACAGTCATAAATCAAACAATGACATGTTGTCCAGGCTCTCGCTTTGCAATACTCAAGCGGCAGCTGCCTCACAGTTAATCAATAGACAGCGGGTCTGCATTGAAACGCTGTTTACAACACGATCTGTGCCTCAATATGCAGTTCATGGAAAGCCTAAGTCCACAATTTTCATAATTTCATTCAATATTTAAGCCAAAAAGGTCCAGTCTATGATATATTATCCATTATTGAAAAAGTATGAGGCATAAGCACCAGAAATGAGATACAAAATCTTCCTGTACATCTGTTCAGAAACAGAGGCTATAGTCGATGTTTCTCCGCCCGTGCTGTACTCTATTAAGTCTAGTTTGTGCAGCAAGCGTGGATCAATATCCTTCTTTATCTAATCAATAGAGCGGAGCTTAAAGGTAGGATAAACGAATGCAGGTGAGGCTGCTCAAACTTCTATCTATGAGATTGATTGAGTGATTGATTGATTGACTGATTGATTGATTGATTGATTGATTGACTGTAAAAAAAGTCGTATTAATTTGTAATGTCATTTTTTATGACCTAATATAAGATGTATATTTAAAGAAAAAAAGGATGTAGAATAAGTTCATTAAAAATAAATAAAAATACCTGATAATAAAGCAAGGTTTATGTTGAATTAGTAATTGGCTTCTCTGCTATTATTACTCAGAGCATGCACTACAGAAAGCGAGTGAACCCATATAAACGGCACATTTCATCCGATCAGGGGTGAAATCCAGCGACTGCGCTGCCTTTTCAAGCGGCTCCAAGAATGTGGCATAAATCAATGCAAATTATACGAATAAACTAGAGGGACATTTTAATTTACAATAACACAGCCTTGAACAAACGTAAAGGGACGGGTTGTAGCAGACATGCTGGGATTAAAATGCAGGAGTTTATTATCATAATAAAGAGCTAGACTTGTTAACTCTGAGAACTTTGGAAAAGATTCAACATGCCCTCGAGTGAATGTATCAGAATTGTCCTCTAGCTGATTTCTGCAGGTTTTACACATTCTAAAGAAATATTATATCAATGTCAAGCTAAAATATACTAAAAAAACTATCATTTTTGATAAGAATAATATTAAAAAACAAACAAACAAAGAATATAGTATTAGAGAATATGGAAGGTATTTTATGGCAATATTGTCCCAATGACAACTAGGTTAAATATCTAAACTGCTCCTATTATGGGTTATGAAAGGTTCATATTTTGGTTTTGGGAGTCCCCCAACAACAGGTTGACGTGCATGCGAGGTCAAAAAAACATTTTCATTGTCTTCTAATATGCATTTATTTTTTACCTTATCTGCTCAACGACTCCCAAACGATTCGTTTAATGTTCAATTCGTTCATTTTTCCAAACCTCTCCTTTGCGAGAGGATAATCTGCAGTGATTGGTCAGTTTAATTTTCACTGCATCATGCCTGTAATGCCTGATAAAGCAGCTTTTGTGAGCGCAGTGCGGTTTTGTGTACAGCGTAACCGAGGATAACGCTATTCTAAAAGCGGCACCTGGTGGCAAAGAATGAATTTGCATTTTCATTCAGATCAACTTAAAAATCAAATGGGCGGAGCAATATGCTAATGTTTCATGTTGACGTCAACGGTAAGAAGAAACGGTTGGGATTAGTTTTAAAAACGACTCGTTTCAATGATTCAGAGTCGACTCTTTCTTTTGAGAGACAATATCTTTACAAACGGTGCACTTTCAGATTAAAACTTTGCAGGATGTTTTCATTCACGTAGAGCTGTTACACACTGCATGAAAGGTATTTTCAGAAATCCATAATAGGGGCACTTTCCTTTCACTTTTCATGTCTAAATTAATTTTTTTTTTTTTAGATCCAAAATGCATCATCCTTTTTTAAAAAGACATTATTTGACAGCATTACAGGCGCCAAGACAATCTCGAGGCGATGCAAATATTAAAATGAAAAGGCAAATTTAATGCCAAACAATACCTTACATACGCTTTGAGAATTTCCTTTACACACATTTTATAATTTCAAATATTTATATAGTTTGTGACAAACCACGGAATAAAAAAATGCACGAGTCAATCTCAAAGATGAAAAAGAGCATATCCATTTTTATTTTAACGAGACATCGTTGGATGTGATTGTCATGTATTTGAAGTGACTTGCATGCAAAGTGACAGGCTGAACAGAACATACACTCAAGAAAAAGACATTTGACAGCAAGAAAATAGAGAAATAGCTGAAAGCAGGAAGATTCCTGGAAAGAAGGCACATTTATTTAGTTCATGGACATATCACATGAGCATTTGGTAACATTTAAACATTTCACCCTCGTGAAATGACTTGCTTTTGTGCTTTAGGGTGACCTGAATGAGTTCTTACAGATTGTTTGTGGAGCACATCAGAAAAGAACCGAACACGTCCATTCTGTCCACAGACATGATCCTACAGATGTATTTCCCTTTAAATCAACAGCAGTCTGAAGCCAAGCCTACAGCAGAAACAGCGTAAACTCAAGCGCAGGTTCAGATCAGGAGACAGCGCTCTCACAGAGAGCAGCGATCAGTTTACAGTATCAAACACCTCACAGATCAAACGAATCAACCGCTGGCAAACAACACAGGGAAAACAGAGAAACATGTCAAACTAAGAAGTCTGGGACAGATTCATGTTCCATCCAAAACCTGAGGCAGACATGAGGTGGATGGAGCAAAAATACACACAAATAGAAAATCATTCCAGAAATTAAAGCAATAGTTTAGCTAAACATTTTATTCTATCATTGTTTACTCACCCTTTAGTGCTATGTTGGACCGTACTGACTTTAATTTCTATCTTTTTGGCCATATGCTAAAATTCAACGGGGTCCAAAATAACACTAGACCCTACAGACTTTCATTATATGGCCAAAAAAGAAAGAAAAAGTCGAACTGTTTGCAATGACACGAAGGTGAGTAAATAATAAGTCTGTGTAAACAATCCTTTAAAGAAGCAAAAAATAACCAAAAATGTGCAAAACAAAAAGGCAGGAATCAGCTGCCGTACATTTGGTATGAATTAAAGCCAAACTCAAGACAACTTCGTCAGAACTAAAGTGACATTAACATTAATAACTGTGTGAACGTGTTCTCTCAGGCACGATATTGATCATGATAAATCTCAGTCTCTGATTGTAGATCATGACGCAAGTGTGTCCATTTAATATCTGGTTTGTCTTCCCTTGCTGCCTCCCCAAGGGCCCGTTTGAGAAGGTAAGACGTCACTACATGGAGAACATATGGAAGTCTTCAACGCCTCTATCAATCTGCTGATGAACGGAGATTGAACTCCAGGTCTAAGCGCATCATTCAGACAAGCTGGTGTCACCATCCGTCAGCGCAGTGAAACGCTAACAATCTCAAAAGACCTTTATTGTCAGTTTGTTTGCCTTTGACTTGATGAATATTAAGAATATTTTTAGTGTACTTTTTTTTGGACTGAATTTTTCAGTCCAATAGAACAAAGACACACCAGCTTGTTTCTTCTGAAGATCAATGAAATCAGACAGTGAAATTAAATCAGTCAAGAACATGTGAAGGCCACATTTCACCCCAATATCAAAAAGATCTAGATAAGGAATACAGTTGTGTTTAAACACTTACGAACTTTCAGAACAGAATTTGGGGTAAAAGTGCTAAACTGTCTTGTAAATAACATTAATATGCAAAGACGTTTCATTCTAATGCATATGATTTTATTTTCATTTTTATTTAATTATTATTATTTATTTTATTGCTTTTGGGGTGGAGCGTGACCAAATCATGATTTAATGAGATTCACCTAACTGAAGACGAAAATAAAAAAATAACTCTACAAACACATCAAGTCAGGGATTGAATGAGCACCACATCATAAATGGTTTTTAAATAATGCTTTTGCCATATCCTGCCCTACAGAACATCCACTAAAGGGTTGTGGATTTGTGAGAAAGAAGTCTTTTGGTCCCTTTTAAACACTGAATTAAAGAGTTACTCCACCCCAAAATGAAAAATGTCATTATTCACTTACCCCCATGTCGTTCCAACTCTATAAAAGCTACAAAACACAATTTAGGATATTTGGGATGAAAACCGGGAGGCTTGTGACTGTCCCCATTGACTGACATGTAAATTACATTGTTGAGGTTCAGAAAAGTATGAAAAGCATCGCCAGGATACTCCATCTGCCATCACTGGTTCAATCTGACTGTTATGAAGCGTCGGGAATACTTCTTATACGCAAAGAAATAAAAAATGACTTTTTCAACAATTCGTCTCCTCTCCGTCTCTCCTAGTCAGCGTAGCACAATTTTGGATATTGTCCATCGAAACGCACGCAGCGTGCGCTCTTCTGTATCCGCCTAAATGCAGGATGCGTATTCTACGTGTATTTACAACTTTAATTTGAATGAAAATAGCGCGGACTGTGACGAGGAGAAGAATTGTTGAAAAAAAAAATCTTTATTTTTATTTTCTTTGCATACAAAAAGTATTCTCGTTGCTTCATAACAGTCAGATGGAACCACTGATGGCAGATGGAGTATCCTGGCGAATGCTTTTCATACTGTTCTGGACCATGACGTAGTCCAATGGGACAGTCACAAGCCTCCCGTTTTTTATCTAAAATATCTTATATTATGTTCCGAATACGAACAAAACTTTTATGGAGTTGGAACGACATGCAGGGAAAGGGAATGACAAAATTTTCATTTTGGGGTGGAGTAACCCTTTAATTTAGACTGAATTAAACTTCAGCTAATGCCATTCTTTTAACATAAAACCCTAACAAACACCCTTCAAAAATTCAAACAAAAACAACGGCTTGACAAAACAAATCTACTTGTACGCTCAGTTCTTGGCTTCGGTAAGACAATATTAGCCGTCACAAACATTAGACAGAAACGTTGCCCACAATATCACAAACCAAACCCAGAACGCATGATGGAAAGGTACCGGTGCTTATTTACAGCATCCCTTCCCAACACGGGCTCGAGATGACGGCGACTTAAATATACTAGGGAAGGCCGGGATGATATACTGAATGCCTGTTCCGGCATACGCCCCAGTGATACCCACAAGCACTTCTAGATCGTGAGTAGAAGAAGGCTACGATAATGGGCGGTCACTATAGTAATGAGCGGGAAGACGATACGGTCCACCACCCAAGGGTACGTGCCGCCCGTCCCGATGGGAAGAGAGTCTTCCAGTTGTTGCGTAGTGTGACGGCTATTATGGGAAAGTTGGGTGCTGATGGTGAAGACCGGAAAGAGGCCCAAGAAGGTAGCGCAGCACAGGAATGCTCAGGACGTCACAGTTGTCGGTGAAATTTAAAGTGTACATGTCCCGCAGCAGAGAACTATCGAAGCAGAATATGGCCGTGACGGACAGCAGGCTGTAGAAGCACAGGATGAGGATGTAGTCGGCCATGACCAGGGCGCTCATGCGCTGCTTGTTGGAGATGGGCGTCACGAGCGAGGGCAGCGAGTGCTGGCACATGAACGAGTAGAACGCAGACCCCGAAGAGGTTGGGTACACCTGAGATCTGAGCCACAGTTGGGTGGCCCTCACTGTGCCCCTTGCCAATACGAATCAAGCCAGGAGGATCATCATGGTGAACGCTGAAAGAGACAGAGGAATTAATGTAAAAATAATTATATAAAATCATGTAACACAATATGACTTTGAATTTGATCAAGTGGATTTTGTTCTATTTAAGGCAAGACAATAGTCAAAAAGAATTGCTTTTTCATATGCATTTGCAATTTTGTAATATTTCTTATCAATGTTGTTTCAGACTAGGGAAAGAAAACCTTATTTAATTTCTAAAAACTAACTTTTTCTGCCAGTTGACTATTGCCACTGAATAAAAAATAAAACAGGGGTAATTGGGACTTTTATCTCAAATTCAGGCTTTCTTGCAATTGTTTATATCTCGAAATTCCTAAAAATGGTTCTCAGAAATGTAAGATATAAACTCGGAAAACTAAATAAAACTATATAAAACTAATCCTGAGAAATAAAGTTGCAATTCTGATAAATAGATTCAGAATTGCGAGATATAAAAACAATTGCTTGTTATAAAGTCAAAATTGGCAAGATAAACGCAATTCTGAGAATAAGTTTATTTTCAGTGTTCTTCTCGGAACTGCAAAACTTTATAATTCTGAGAAAAATAGTCAGGATTGCAAGGAAAAAAGTGAGAATTGCAAAGATATATAAAGTCAAAATTTGAGATAAAAGTCCCAATTACCTTGTTTTAATTTTTATTCAGTGACAGGAATGGGGTTTCCATCATTTTCTGATTTATGGAGTGATAAAAAGAGATATTCAAAATCCCTTCTGTGAAAACATTTGACTTTTCATGTAGAAGCTGTAAAGCTACAGAAGTCATTTTGTTTGCGAATGGAATATAAATCTCTTGAAATTATGATGATTGACACTTTGGCAACCATACCAAGCTTCTGGCATTTGGTGCATTTGTTTTCCACTACTTTTGACTAAAATAATATTAATGCGACCAAATACTTAAGACTCTGTGATTTTATCTACACCACAGTCGACAGAGGTGTCGTTTTGGTTTACATCTGGAAGCAGTCTTAAGGGGTTGCCATGTCCACTTATTAGTGTTTGATTTAAGTTGATAATGTTATGTTTAGGAAGATCTAGCAACACAGAGTCAAGACATTAATGCCTGAGATTTCTTGTACTGTGAATACAGAAGAGACACAACTCTGAAACATGTTAACTAGTAGTTCGGTTCTGTAATCACTTTGTATTTTGTCATTACCTTTCATCATAGCTGTTCATCTAATTCAGTTTAGAACGCGGTTGTGTGTAGAGAACAGGATTAAGCACAAAAAGGTGAACTAACAACCGAATTCAGCTATGTGCCATGTGTCAACAATACAAACAAGAATTTAGAACCAATGTTCACATTTCTGTTCTAGAGTTATATATAAATGAGCACATACTTCATTAGATTATGCCTCATTTGCATATTTAAACCATTTTAGAGAACTCTAAGACAAAAAATGAACTGGAGAAACGACTGGAGAAGTATGGTGATATCTATTAGATAAATGTTTTTTTATTCACCTGGGGTATCTTGCCTTAATAGTGTATATTCAGCTCATCCATGAGATGATTATATTAACACTTGGATTTGAGTAGATCCGTTTCAGCATGAATTGCTGGCGAACAGATATCAAGTTATCTTCCATCATTTGGGACACAGATAGATTTAGGAAAAAAACACACACGGTCTCTGTTGTGTATGTTATGCGCTTTATGAGTTGTCATGATGGAGGATAGATTTCCAGTGCTGATCTGTCCACACTGACAGCTTGCTGCTCATCACCATATGTCTACATTGGAAGCCACTGACTCAACAACTCGAGTCTAAGCACTGTGGCATGACGTACAGCTTCAGTGCGTCCAGTGTTCACCAACCACGGGCCAGTCAGCTTCAAAGATGAAACCAAAACTTTACCGGTTTATTTAGCCACAAATCCATGCTACAAGTTGACTGGGTCATTTAGTGTAACGTACCCTTTGATTTTAGTACTACAACTTAAGAATTGGTGCAGGTGTATGTAGGGAAAAAGTGGTTTATAACAAAAATGTATTTGATTTTTATCAATAGAAGGTTCAACACCGTTAAAAGGTTTGGGTTGGTAAGATTTATTGAATGTTTTTGAAATAAATCTCTTATGCCAACACTGTATTCGTGCACAACATATGCGCCAATGGACATACATTATTAACACTGAACTTTGGTTTGACTGATTGGTTTGCACACAGAAATGGCCATGGGTCAAACTCCGAGTAAAGCCCTAGAATTAAGCTCCCATACTATTAGGTCTCCTAATTATAACATACATCTTCTTTAAGCTTTTCATTATTTCTGTCATTTTGAATTTATATCGAGAGAAAAAAAATGCCTGACTTTCTGTATTTCTATAATCAATGTAGAAATCAATGCTGAGCAAGATGAGACTGTTCAGGATCTAATAGGCTGCTGGAAACTGCTGAGCTGGTTAAAAAGGGACCAATAACTTCTACAGGTGATGTTCCCTTACATAGACAATCAGGAAGAGAAACATGGATGTTAAAAACCCAAACACAAGTGCAATCCCCCTCCATTTAATTATCTCAAACATCTAAAGCTTAGTGCTGCTTCTGAAGATCTATATATAGATTTCAGGCAAAAAAATTAATCCAAAAAAAAAAAAACTGTTAAACATTATCCTATCCCAGTTTCCGGATAGCTAAGAGGACCGATAGTAATAATCAGTCCTCATCCTCTTTCCTAATGCATCACACACGGCCAGGTCAGGGACTACAGGTGTACATCTGAGATGCCAGCCGGTTTTAAAGGGGAGATGGATTGGGTCGGTCCACACATCTGAGAGTCCAGCTGACGGAGGTGACCCAAAGGTCTCCGTTAGCATTAAAGGTGTTCTCACGCATGCTCATTCAGTGTTTGAAAAAGATGCATTCTTCCTGGCAGGAGTAAAACTTTCTGGCAGCAAACAAGGGGCAGAGTGCATGTCCCACTAATCTCAGTCTGTTAATCAAGGGCAGGCTGCATGTAAGGGGAATAAATAATTCACTAGTTGCAAAGAACAAATGAGGCAATCACAGTGATGTTGTAGTAAAAGGGTACATGTCTCAGGAGAGAGAGCATGCTGCCAAGAAACTACAAATTACCTCATTCCAAGTACGCAAATAACCACTATGAATTACTTTAGAAAGGTTTTGAAAGTAATCGAAACTCAGGAAAAAGTGGAGAACAAAGCAGAGCGACAAACACTAAATCTATACTGTGAGAGGACAGCTGTTATTTTACACCAAATCTAGAGAATAACAAGTCATGTGACCATACTATAACAGCTCCCTGTGAATAAATAAGTAAATATATATATATATATATATATATATATATTAGTGCTGTCAAAGTTAATAATGCGTTAACGCAAATTAATTTTAACTGCACGGATTTTATTAACGAGCGATTAATGTAGCGTGGCCCAACCCGTAGTTGGAGAAATGGAGATGCACAGAGTTGCCAACTTAGCAACAGTGCAGACCCCTTTAGTGACTGTTTTTCCCCTTCAAAAAAGCGCCCAAACCTTATTTAGTCTCTGAGAACTGCCGCGCAAGCGAGAGATCTTTCTATCCCAGCGCGCGCGCACACTCATCTCTCTCTCTCTGCGTCTGCTCAGCGTGCGGCAGAGAGGAGCAGCGCTTTAACCGGAAGACCTCAGTCAGTTCGGGTCGGCCACAACACCTCGAGCACTACCACACTGAGCACTGGTGCCCCACAGGGCTGTGTGCTCAGCCCGCTGCTCTTCACGCTGCTGACCCACGACTGCACTGCCAAGTTCAGCTCCAACCACATCATCAAGTTTGCCGATGACACATCAGTGGTAGGTCTCATCAGCAACAACGATGAAACTCACTACAGAGAGGAAGTGGCACAGCTGGCTGAATGGTGTGGCGCAAACAACCTGTCCCTCAACGTGGAGAAGACAAAGGAGGTTGTGATGGACTTCAGGAGAAACCCCGTTGACCACCCCCCACTGACCATCGACACCTCGACTGTGGAGAGAGTCAGCAGCACTAAATTCCTGGGGGTGCACATCACAGAGGACCTCACCTGGACTACCAACACCAAGTCTGTCTCCAAGAAGGCACAACAGCGCCTACACTTTCTCCGCCGGCTGAAAAGAGCAAGCCTCCCTCCACCCATCCTCACCACCTTCTACAGGGGTACCATTGAGAGCGTGCTGACCAGCTGCATCACTGTCTGGTACAGAAACTGTTGTGCAGCAGACCGCAAGACCCTCCAGCAGACAGTGAACACCGCTGCAAAAATCATCGGTGCCCCTCTCCCCTCCATCCTGGACATTTTCCTTACACGATGCTCCAGCAAAGCAAAAAGTATCGTGGAGGACCCCACCCACCCCTCCCACAGTCTCTTCCAGCTCCTACCCTCAGGTAGACGGTACCGGAGTATCAGAGCCCGCTCCGCCAGACTGCTCAACAGCTTTTTCCCCCAGGCTGTGAGAGCCCTGAACTCACATCACACCGCCCCTCTCTGAAACCCCAAACAACCCCCCCCCCCCCAACTTACCACATCTCAGGAAAAAACTGTTAAACTTTTATTTCTGTGCAATTCAGGTGAGCGGGCCTGCAACTCCCCATCTGCATGCACTAGACACTTTCACACAGCATTGTGTGTCCATAATCCCTCAAAAGACTGATTGGAATATACGACTGTAATGTATGTATGTTTACTGGCTCATGCACCACAAATCACCTTACACTGTTCCCCAGCCAGCTGCTTGAATGTCTCTCTTTTTGCACATGTACAGTATTTGAAGTCATCTCTGCACAGTTGTACAGTTTGTATTGTATTGTATTTTATTTTTTATTCTTTTTAGTTTATGTATAGGTAACCACTTTTATATTATAGCATATGTATAGTCAAAGCTGACAGTAGGTTCAGTTGTGTATAGGTTTATACTGTTTTACTTCGTGGTGTATATCTGTATTTATGTAGCACCGTGGTCCTGTGAGACACGACATCTCGTCCCGCTATATGTCCACACATGTAGCGGAATGACAATAAAGCTCAACTTGACTTGACTTGACTTGACTTTAAATTCAGTTAAACACAGATATTATGTAGCTTGCTTCTCTAATTTGACATGCAAGTATAGCCAAAATCACTTTATCTTATGTGTATATGATTCATAAGACAACGGCTCGATTATCAGGATTTTTGTGCAGATTAACATCTTGGAAGAGATTATATATATATATATATATATATATTATATATATATATTAGTCATGGCCAAAATATCGGCACCCTTGGTAAATATGATCAAAGGCGGCTGTGAAAATTGATCTGCATTGTTGATCATTCTGATCTCTTATAAAAATAAAGAAATATAACCTTTCATTGGATAATAAGAATTTAAAAAGGGGGAAAATATCATTATGAAATAAATGTTTTTCTCAAACACAACATTGGTCACTAATATAAATAATTATACATAACTATAATAAATATTATACATAAATATACACCTTTTCTTAAGTAATATGCATGAATGTGCGATGTGTACACATTACGTACATAATCTTTTATTTTGGATGCGATTAATCAATTGACAGCACTATAATCAATATTAAAAACCGTTGAACTGCTTAATATTTTTGAGGAAACTGTGCTACATTTTTGGGCATTCTTTGTTCAAAAGCACATAAAAAATTATTACTTTTTATTTAAAACAATCTATACATTTCAGTAAGATACATGTTTGTCTGTATATTTATAAATTAAATATACAAACAAATTAATAATTGAATGAAATAATAAAATATGTTACATAATATATATTAAGAATATAAAAACACTTCTATATATAATATATAAAATACATCTGTCACACTATACAAATACTGTACAAGTCAGCTAAGAAAGGACAGTAAAATACAGAGCACAAAGCCAAAGACAAACAACTGCATTAACAGGTAACCTTCATTGTGCAATATGCTTAATATAGCACAACAGATACGCAAGAGCTCAACTAGAGGACAAACGCAATGATGGAACTGCAAATCACTGAGGGAAACGTCAGAGACTGATCATGTAACCGAAGAACCAACCAGAGAGGATACAAACATGGATGGGATGTAGTCAGATTCCAGATGCATTACTCCTTTTCATAGCAAGAGCGGAGTACAAAAGAGTTGCAATGAAATAATAGAAGCGTAGAGGAGAAAAAAGAAAAGAAAATCAAGGGCACACTTAATCTGAATACTCCAGTCCTGACACAACTTAAGTCATTGTATAGACGTTTAACCGTCAGCACAGAGGTCTTTAGTTGTTTAGGGATTAGATGTGATTGCATCCCGCAACATAAGGCACAGCGATTCATCACACGTTATAAATTCCCTCAGTGACATTGTACATGCTGATGGCCAAGGAAAATGCCACTGGTATCTGTCTTCAAGTCTTATTCATCATAATATGTTTGTATCTGACAGCAGTGCCAGCAGAGCCCGGTCAGAAGACAACACACATGGAGACAAGGAGGATATATAAAAAGGCTGAATAAATTCATGCAGCAAAGTTGAACTTGCCATGGCATCACAATCAAAATGACACTGATTGCTAAAGCTTCCTCAAAAGGACAGTGTGCTGGGTTTTGAAAGACTCTCTTCATTAACAAAGCACCCGTGAGATGTTGAGTCACATGTCTAGCTGTGACAATCAAGTGTGAGTGGAGAAAGGTGAGTGGCGAGTACATTAGGCAGATGCCAAAAACATCTTATCTGTGAAAGCATCATCAATCATCAGCCACAAACGAATCGTGACTTTGCCAAGTAGAACGCATTCCTAGATCAACAACCTTGCTTGTCCTGGAATATTCCTATCAGACATTCAGGTTTCAGAGAGATATTTATATTAGCGATAAACTACTGTTCAAAAACTTGGTCAACAAGATAGGCTGTATTTCCTCCGCCAGCTAAGGAAGTTCAACCTGCCACAGGAGCTGCTGAAACAGTTCTACTCTGCCATCATCGAGTCTGTCCTGTGTTCATCTATAACTGTTTGGTTTAGCTCAGCTACCAAAACAGACATCAGAAGACTACAACGGACAGTCAGGACTGCTGAGAGGATTATCGGTGCCCCTCTGCCCAGCCTCCAAGAACGTTACATCTCCAGAGTGAGGAAAAGGGCTAAGAAAGTCACTCTGGACCCCTCAAAGAGACTCTCTCTTTGAACTGTTGCCCTCTGACCGGCGCTACAGATCACTGAGAACCAAAACAGCCATACACAAGAACAGTTTTTACCCCAGGCCATATCCCACCTGAACAACACATAACACACCCCAGTACTGTACATCTGTAAATAACTCAAACCTTCCTCTGTACATAGGACACATGCACATTCACAGTTCTATGGAAATTTATCTTTTCTGTATATTGTTTATTTTATTGCTATTGTTATTCATAATTATTGTCTATTCTCTTCATTTATTAGTGTTGTTTATTACCTTAATTATATGTTGTCTGTACTATGTTTGTACTTTCTCTACTGGAAGCTCCTAACACCAAGACAAATTGCTTGTGTCTACAAACACACTTGGTAATAAAGCTCTTTCTGATTCTGATTTCCATTTTAAATAAATGAAATTTCCATTTATCAATGAATCCTGAAACAGAATGGAACTGTTTCCAACATTGACAATAATAATAAATGTTTCTTAAGCAGTAACTTAGATTGATTATTGAGGGAACATGTGACACTAAAGACTGGAGTAATGATGCTGAAAATACAGCTTTGCATCTCAGGAATAAATTATATTTGAACATATATTCAAATAGAAAAGTGTTACTTTAAATTGAAAAAATATTACATAATATTACAGTTTTTTTTTTTAACAAATACATGCAGTCTAGGTGAGCATAATAGAATTCGTTCAAATCTATAGTAGATAGCACCACAGAGCCCCTACTAATAATCTATTATGTGCTGCCAAAAAGTCATTTGGAATGACCGTGAATTGATTTTTGGACTGTCTTTGTGATATAGTTCTGTTAATTATTGAATGAAAATGCTTATGTGACAAGAGGGTGAATATACAGGGTACATCCATCTCCCTAATCGCCTAAACTTTATTCTGGACCCAATTGTTAAAGTAATTAAAGTTTTAACAGAAACCCATTAAGGAAGCAAATTTGGACATCAATACATGGCATAGGCTTAAGAGAGTTAAAGTTAAAGTTAGTAAATTTAAAGACGTTTTACACAAAAACCCAGCAGAAAGCATTCACACTACGCCATTTCAGACCAATTGATGATCCTCTGACATTTTCAAGCAAATGAGCGAGTGGTTTTATGATCTCTTAAGGAAAGCCGTTTATGGTAGTTTGAAGCTTGTCCATATTGCAGGCTCTGCTAAATGAGAGGCGCCAACGCATTTTCCTTGAGAGCAATTTTCAGGCTCTATGAGCTGCACCAGTGCCTGGGGTATTCATTAAGGCACAGCTATATTTCAGAGCACCTTGACTGCTCCACACTGCTGCACAATATCCCACACTGATGCTGTTCCAGATCCAGCACCCTTTACAGCATATCTGACTTATAAAACCACCATAAAGTCTGATTCTCAATGGACGCCTATTAATATGGGGAAAACCTTTTAAACATTTAACATTTAAATAGCACTGGAGCTATAACCTTAAAGTAATGCTGTTGTTCACACACGTTTATTTAAAGTAGGGCTGCAACTTATTGATAAAATGTATATAGATAGAATATAATTGAAACTGGTGGTGGAAAAAAAGGTATACAGTGAGCTTTTGTAAAAAAAAAGTGCACAATCCAAGCTGTCAAAATCAAGACCGAACTTTAAGTTTTTAACAGTTATATGTTCATCTGTAAATACTATACATTCACACAAGGATTATCATTTTGCAACCAGCTCATCCTAACAGCAACTCTGTGTTAAACTTGTTTCATTGTTGCACACTTGCTTAGAGAAAAATATAAATGCTAAAATATGATTTTCTTTAACTCTTTTGTCAGATGATGTTTTCCAAAACAATTTACAGTAATTGGGATTTTGCTAAATAGGACATGTTCCTTGATCAACAACCTGGCAACCTTTTTTATTTGTATTTTTATATTAAATGAATTATAATAAAAAATAATAATATAATAAATGAATATCTAAACACATAAATATTGCTCAGGACACATAAATGCATTAAACAATATCGCAGTGCTCGGTGTAATCTAAAAAGTCTTGCTTTGACATTCTTCATGCAATTTGTTTGAGCTGCGCCCTCTACTGTACAGACGTGAATCTACATTTCCTTCAGCCAGAGGTGCATTCATTTCACTTTTGTTGTGAATAGGGCTTTTACATTTGGAAAATAATATTTTTTTTATATTAAAAACAAACAAGCCCTGCCAAAATGTAAAAAGTAAACGCGTTACTTTCCATAAAAAGTAAAAGTAACAAAGGAAAAGCAATTAGTTACTTTTTTAGGGAGTAACGCAATATTGTAATACATTACTTTTAAAAGTAACTTTCCCCAACGCTGTTTGGCAGATGCTTTTATCCAAAGTGACTTAGTTTGCATTCAAATCATACATTTATTAGTTCATGCATTGCTTGGGAGTTGAATCCCAGATTGCGCAATAGACCCATGACCTTGTTAGCGCTCAACCATTTGAGCTATAGGAACATCCATAATGACACAAATGAAGTCCTGAACAACTGATTTTTTGAGTCTTCAGCACGTTGTTCTAGCACCATGAAATACAGTCTCTGAGGAGCGTTCGGTAGCCCACCACAGCAATGCAACATGGAGTCATTAATCTCCAGTGAGTAATCACACGCTCTTTGTCCGTTCCTCAACGTTCACGCTAAATATGAATTAAAGCTGTAACCTCACTAACTCATTTTGCTCTCCACGTCAAAAGCTGATAAATGTTCTCTACTTCAGTGCTGAGAGGAGGTGACCCTTCCCATTTAAATTACCCCGAAATAAAGCTGCCTTTAAATAATGCATGTGAAGACGCACAGGTTTGCATACAAGATGCCATATCTGTGTTCCTGCTGAGGTTTTAGATCTGCGAGTAAAAACACACAACAAGCAGCATTAATTCAAGCATGAGGCTGCTGTGGTCATTGAGATAATAATTGAGCTCCGCTTTCTGGTTGAGCAGAGGACGCCGCTGGTAGTAGATGGCATCGAGGCTAAAACACAAAGTGGCTCCCTTGACGCCAACTGAACCGAACCCTACTTACCACATCTCGTTTAACACAGGAGCAGGCACGGTCTCTCCTTCTGTGCATTATGGGTGAACTGAGGTACACAAGGGACGGGCCTGCTTGTCCTTCTGTCTAATGTGAGTAATGACTGAGAGTAGAGAGGATCATGGGAAAAAGCACAAGACTGGAAAGGGCGAATAGAAAGAGGAAATGAAATGATAGGCGATTGGTCAACCTGTTAGCATTGAGAAATTCAAGTCTGGTTCAAATTCAAACAGAAGAACAGCTACACTAATGTATTAATATGCCATTGTTAATCAATAAAAGGGGAAAAATGTGGAAGTGTTGAGGGAATTTTGACCGCTTGGGTTTTGGTATGAAATGACAGTCCCATATATATATATATGGATTACTACATAATGGATGAAAGTTCAGTCAGCTGGTCAAAATAAAGCCTAAAAGGATGGCAAGGGTCTTGTATCACTTGGAAGGGGTTTGTTTTGGGATGACTGCTTGAGTATATTCTCCATGTTATTACTAAACCACTTACCAAATAAATTAAATGGATATGAAATATTGATTTAAGATAAAATTTTTGTATTACGTGGGATAAAAAGAAGCTGTGGAGTGATACGGGAGACATGAAACTAGCACGGATATGTAGGAATGTATTAGCAAGGGACAAGTCAAATATACAGTTTAGCATCATCATAGAAAAACGTTTGTCCGCCGAATGCAGTGATTGACCAATCAGAATCAAGTATTCCAAAGAGTAATAATAATTTCAAGACCGTTTAAAAAATAAAAAAGCCACTTTATATTCAATGCAAATGTTTGTCATAATAATGTCTCTGCAGAAAAATACTATAAACTAATATCCTGCTTTATATTGATTCGGCTGTCTGTTTTTCTCCTCAGGGATAAATACCAGTGCCTCTATCTGTGGTAGAGCAAGTTCCATTAACACAGATGAGGCTGTTTTTTAATACTAATTAGAAATTGAGATAGTTTATGGATCACTCTGTGCATTAAACGTCCAAATGTTTGTTAATAGTAGCTATTCAAAAGGAACTAAAACCATTGACTTTTGCTGGAGCACAAACAATTCAATCCAATCTAAAGCTCAGACAAGATTTTCATTTGCTTTATTTTTTGGCTTGTTTGTTTGTTTTGCCTGTGAATCAATTTGGTCCTGCCTGCGAGAGAATGATTAATAAGCACAGCTGGAAAACAATCGGTGAGGCAAGAACCACTGCAGAATATCTGAATAACTTTGTAAGAATTGTAACGTATATTGGCAGGAATTCAACTCTACAAGTCACCAGAAGGGGGGGGGCAGCTAAAGAATCAGCGTCTCTCTAAAACCCCTCCCCCTTTGCATCAGCGCAAAAGCGCGCGATTTCGTCCGGTCACAGAACAAAGAGAAATGGCCACTAGAAGATTTCCAAGAGACACATTCATTTCATGATAATAATTCATCTACACAAGGAACATGTGGATATTAATTGTGGTACTCTTTCTCTCATATGCTTGTGGAATATGAATTATTTGGGAAAACGTGGGCTGATTTCTCATCATACTTTAAGCTGGAATGTTTAGGTGGTGTTTAGACTTTTATGAATGGTTGCAAAATTGTATGAATCAATAAGATAACGAATGTGGTGATAGTATAAATGTGTAAACACGATAAGAGTTTGAATACAGGGGTACAAACAAGTTATCTGTCCTCACATGAAAATGCCTTGCAAGAGCAGCCGTGCAGGCGGGGCTCCGCCCCGTACCGACGCTCTGATTGGACCAGCCGCCTTTGGGGATGTCCAAAAAACGGACTGTTTAAAACGACGCGCGAGCGGCGCGCCCTAGCTCTTCTCTCTTGCAACTCTCTGGTGCTCCTGAACTCGTAACTGCGCGCTCCAACGCGCGCAAGGCTGACCTGGAAGCCGGCCCGCTGGACTCTCACAACGAAACCAACCACAGAAGTCCAAGACCGTGCCAAAGCCGTAACACCACAGAATAACGAACTCAATGACTTCAGAGGAGGGGAGAGCTTCCCCGATGACGTCACGCAACGTGAGCCAGCAGAGTTTCCAGAGCAACGCGCCGAGCTGAACACGTGACACCCGAAACAAAGAACTCACGCGGGAAAACGAAACCAACTTCGAGCCTGCTTTAAACCAATCCAAGCAAGTACAAACTGAATTCCTAATCCTGACTGAACTGGTTAAAATTTGATCTGAATGCAGTAACAAAGCAAAGATTTGTTCGTGATCTTTTTCCTGGTTAGTTAAGTTATGAAATAGAAAGAATGGTATTCTTTCATACAGTTAACCTCAAAACTCTCGTATGTGTGTGTATGTCTATGCTTTATTAGGTAATCCATTTATGTTAGAATAGCAATATCACGAATAAACCTTTTCCATTTTATAAACAAGTGTCTCTGGAATGTGATTTTAAGTATTTTCATCCTTATTTGCCCTAAAGATAACGCAACCTAGCTCAAACTTGAGAAATTATTAATCTCGTTTATTGTTACCTGGGGCCACGGGAATGGAAGCGAGATTGTAATTGAGATTAACAGAATGTACCTTTAGTGACTGCTGGACAAGCACTTAATAAGGTGTAAACTGTAGGTTAAATATTAATATGACTTTAATCAAGCCATATTAAATATTTAATAACTAATTCCCGGAGCTGAAACAATAACTCTATATTAATATTAAACTGGTTTTACTACAAATGGTGGAGGATGCGGGCATATTAAAGATTTAAATCTGATGATCAAACCAGAGACAATATAAATATTTCTCACTTTTATCCGGAAAAGAATTGAGTAAATATAGAGAAACAAACGGTTATTTGTGATATTGCATTCTTGTTTGTGAAACACAGTGAGTTTGAATGAAAGAGAGTGTAACTGTTAACTCGAGTTCGTTGAGAAATTAAACTGCAGTAAATAATTAATAAAAAGTCGCTCTAAAGCGCATGAGAGGCGAACGAGCGTGTTCCTGGTTGCCCCTCTCTTAAGGCCTTCGTGGTAATGCTTTTGTTAGTGCGTGTTCCACTGCAAACCCAGCCACGTGACTCCCGGCTGTAGAATATTAAAGTAGCTATTTAAGTAATTCTCAGCCATTTTTTGATTTCACAGGAGTGAAATTCAAACGCACGGTGCTCAGACAAAGGAGTGACCATTCGGTTTAAAGAAGGGAGAAGACATTTTGCAATCGATTTAATTGTTTGTTTTTTATGTGTGCTGTATGAACAGACAAATATTCGCATAATAGCCCGCTGAGGCTTTGTTGGTTTATAAGTAACCCGTAGATAAATTTATCTCGCCCTAAACGAGTGAGATTATATAGGCTATAGAAAATTCAAGTCTGAACAATGCTTGGTGACTCTGAAGCGTGAAGCACATTTTCCTTTTTCCTACAGGCACTGAGTCGCCATAGCGACCAGTTTAGCCACGTGGAGACTTAGCCACATGTAAGCTAATAGCACTAGCGCATATAAGCTAACTGAAACAAAGAAGCTTTAGCCATGCTGGTAGCATTACGGCTAGCGATTAGCACATAGCATTTAAAGCTTGAATGCAGTGAGTGTAGAAATGTGGCTCACAGCTAACACTAATTCCCTTTCTCTCTCTATTTTCCCATTGAAAAGACTAACGTATGTAATAGACTGGCTGTGTTAATGTTATACCCATTTATCTGTCTGACATTTTCACAGGTTGGTTTAATATACTGTTGATTAAAATTTTACGTTTTGTAGTTGAATAGTTGGTAGGTTTATTAGAAGATAATTCAGTATTACCTTGATAATATGGTGAGTTTGATTTAATTCAATTATAATGGCTTTTTATGATTTCATAACACATCAATGGATAAGCGCTATTGTTAGGAATTTTTAATTGTTAATTGAATGTCACAATTGATTACAAATTAATTTTGAATTAATTTCATTTAATAAAATTTTCAATTCCTGCTTCCAGCAACAACAGTATCCATTTATGAACCATAAACGCTCTTATAATTTGACCACTACAATAAAACCTTAAGTATTATCAAGAGGGCCAGAAATTTATTTCATTTACAAGTAATTAGGACAGATTAATTATTAAAGAAAAAAACAATTTCTTTTTGATGTTAATGACAATGAGGAATGAGCAAGTTGAAAATTATTTTAATTACTATTATGGGAACCCAAAACTAGTGATTTAGAAGCTGTAAATTAATTTAATAATTAATTATGAATTCGAAAATTCTAATTACATTTAATAATTAATTACACTTCCTGTTTACATTTTGCAACAATATTGGTTTGTCAACTCAATTGCAGATTGCATTTGTAAATTCTAATCCTAAGTGAATCCTATTAATTTTAATTACAACATCATACATTTTAATTAGAAACCAAATTCTAATTTTTAATTCTAATTTCAAACTTAAATACAAGTCTGGCTCTATCTGTAGGCCATACTTCATTTCCTTAGGTGATCTGATTAACTCAAATAAAATTAATAATAATTTAATTAAAATAATTTTATTAAATTAAAATTAGTCCTCTTTACTTAGGCCTGAGAGTAGATAGTGCTCCCCCTAGTGTTGTGTTGGAGAAGTGACAGTGACACCATACAGTCAAAGTCACTTCTCACCAATCTGGAGCATAAAACGCAACCTTAGCATAGCGACTCAACAGCACCACCTTGTGCCAACGTATTAATTTTAAATCTTGGGAATAAATCTTAATTTCTCTTTTCTTTTCTCCCTGCTACTAACTTCTAATTTGACTTGTTTGCTTAAGACTTGGCCGGGGAAAGATCACGAATAGAGCGAAATGTCACAATTGAACAGATGTGTGTGAAACTTGAGAACTACATTCAAAACTGTTTACCATTTACCCTCTATTGTGAAATCCTATTCCCCCAGGTTAAAGCAGGCGCAATGAGAAGATAGACATCGGCAAAAGTTTTAACACGCGTGACACACGCTGACCAGCGTTGCGGTGTAAAATCCTGCCATTCAGGGACAAGTACTGTCATTGCTGTTGTTTTCCTCCATCAAGGAGAAAATTGGAATAGCAATACCAGTCTTGTTACAAAAGAGAAAACTCGCCTACAATCCTCTGATTAGAAGCGTCCTTCTAAATCAGACTTAACAAAGCGAAGAGAGAATCTGCTATTAAAAGAGAGATCGGTCTAGTGTTATTGTCCCTGTGTACTCATTCTGTTAGTGTGCTTTTCTTTCTGTTTCCCAACAGTGCTGCCTCTACGTGGGCTCAATTTCTACGCAGAAGCTGCAAATTACACGCACCCCATCACAGAGGACCACAGAAACAGAATCACACTCAACACTAGCATACACTACACTGTGCACATTCACACCCCTGTTGTTTTGTTTGTGTTTTTGTTTTGCTTTGTTTCCCATCCAAGGTCTGTGTCAGTTCGGTCCAAGATCCCATCACCGCCAGAACATGTCTCACAAAACAGAACATGTCGGTCACTGGGAAGGACTGGAAATGTGGCTAAGTGCTACAACAAACAGCATCCTCCCTAAAGCTGCTGAAGCACTCCAACATCAGACACAGGACCAACTAGATGACAACATCACAAGCATCATGAGACAAGACCCAAGTCAAAACTACAGTCACAAAGAATTAGCCAAGATCACCTCAAGCTTAAGTCACACACTCATCGCCACCCTCAAACTGAGCGACAAGCACGCCGCACAACGCCAGCAGGAGCTGACAAGCGCACAACGACGCATAGAGCAGCTGGAACGTGAACGACAGGAAGGGACCGATGAGGTGGAGCAAGGCTCCGATGCGGAGATCAACAGGCTAAAAGAAACTCTAGCAGCTACCAGCCACGAAATGCAGCAACTCAAAGAGGACTTCGCTGATCGTGCAGACAAGCTACAGTATGCAGAGAAGCTACTAGAGAGGGCAAAGACTGACTTCAGGGACAAAAACAGCAGAATCAAGGCCCTCGAAGCTCATTTGGCTGAATCAAGAAACGAGATCAGCCGCCTAACACAACAGCTCGACTACGTCACAGAGGAGTCTGAAAGTTTCCAAGAGGAACTCAAGCACGCTTACGAACTACGCCATGAGCCGTCAAGGACAGGACGTGCACCAACCGCACCCCTGCCAAGCAGGACCAAGTCACCTGTGCCTGGACTGACACGTGAACATAAGACAGAGGGGGTGATGTTAAAACAGTCACCAGCGCCGTCTGAAGAACTTTATATCACGACAGAACCAGAAGAATCTGCTGCAGCCAGCCGCAGATCGTCGCACGGCTTGGACCTAAAAGACCTTGACAAGCTCGCCCGAAACGTTGGCAAATTCAACCCCAGCGTGCCAAACAGCCAAACGGTCCAAGCGTATCTGCAAGATATTGATTTCCATCTGGAAATGCGACCTAACGTTACGGACAAAGATAAACTCTATTTACTCCGAACGACATCCAGTCCTGAAGTACGCAGCTTCCTGGACCGGCAGCCTGTTAACACAAAGACTGATTATCAACGGCTGCGAAAAGCCCTCATTAAAGAGTTCGCCGACCCTGAGTCCGATCAAGGCTTAGTGGCTGCCCTGGAGACGAGACAAGGACGTCACGAACCTCCTCAAGCTTACTACAGTCGACTCAGACAAGTATATTTTGGAACTCGCAATGATTCTGACATGGAAGATGAACTGAACTTTAAAACCCTCTTCCTAAGAAACCTTCATCCTGGCATAAGCCACCATCTTGGCGTTCTCGCATGTCCACGAACGATGAACACTCAGCAGTTGCGAGACTTGGTGCAAAAGGCCTACTACAAACAAAAGATGGCCTCAGAAAAGAGCGCAAAAACCCCAGCAGTTCTTGATTTCAACACGCAACACCATGAACTGGCTCTAGAGGGCACCCAACGCCAAGACAGCGCTAAGCCACCACACAGAAAGTGGAATGCACCCCCGTCCAACAGAGAACGAGACTCACACGCTGACACCCGACCTAAACAGAGGTATGACCGATGGGATGGACCGCGTGGACGTCGACGCTCACCTGGACGACACTGGGATAAGTCATGGGACCAAGCAAGGCCTCATGAGAGCCCATGGGACAGATCGTGGAACCAGCCAAGCTCGTATGGAAACTCCAAGGGAAAGCGACAAACTCACCCTGGAGCAGTCAGCCCAAGGAATCGACGAAAGAAGTCACCAAGATTCCAAACTGACCGAGTTCAAACTGAATCCACACAAGAACAAGAAACACCACCGCATTTTGACTCACAGAAGCTGATGGAAATGATGGTGAAAGAGTTCTTCCAACGAAAAGAGGAGGACCGGAAGTGGGAAAAGAAAGAGGAACCAGAGTCAGCCTGACTAGCTGTCAGACGAAAAGGCAGTGACAAGCTGAACAAATCAGCCGTAGAAGACAGCACTGCTTCACCCCACTCTCAGAGAACAGTAAACACCCTGATTTCAGATGGACATGAAACCCCACCTGAAAACCCAGCAACAGAGTTAAACACTAACTCAACACCCAATACTCCAAATCACAGCAGCGTCCAACAAACACCACTTTCAGGAACTGGCAGTTTCATCAGCAGTGTGTCTCAGTCACCTGCCATTCCTCCGGAGAACACCAGATCAGGTCTGACATCCTAAACGTTTCCTCCCAAACTCCAGCCCCTCAAATGACCAAAACGATGCCCTCACCACAGCAGGTGCATCACATGAAGAGTCCTGGACCTTTCATGCCCTCCCACCCAACCCTACAGTGGCAGCAGTAACCCGCCGCCAGCACGCCACTGGCGAGCACACCCCTTCCCTTCTGCATTACCATAACACCTCAGTTCGCTGCTGACGATCTCCTCACCCTCACATGCGGATTCGTCACTACGAACCATGACAGCTCACATGTCAAACCCATTTGAACATTCCATTTCCTATACGGACCTGAACACATCCTCCGAGCTCCGCGAGCTCCACTCTGTCGACTACATGCTGCATCTGCAAGACGGTGTCCACACGCATGTCCCTGAGCCACTCACTGCGCCACAGCTCGTAGTACCTCACGGCCAGAGGGGGAGTATGCTGACACACGCACACGATGCACCATGATGGGTTGCCAGTGCCAACCGGCAAATCCAAACCACCGACAGGAAAAGGGGGAAGATCAAACCGACTGACACAGACCGACAACCATATGCACCACACAAGCATACGTATTGTCATTTTAGGAAAACATATAGCAACCATGCTTAGACACAACCCATATTCTCTCCTCCGCAGCACTGCTAGGACCAATCTAGTAGAGAGGAGTTACTCTCAAATTTTTTGTTTTATTATCATATAATTTTTTGTTTTATTATAATTTTTTTTTTTTTTGAAATTTTTATTTGAAATTTTTAATTTTTTTTAAATTTATTTTATCGTTTGGTTTCTTTATCTCGTGTCTCACTTTGTGTTTCCTTTCCTCTCTTTCACTTTGAACCCCTTAACCAAACCTTGAATCCAGGTCCTGAAATTGAGATCGACTTCCGTCAGTAAAGTCGCTGTAACTCGCTGTGAGAACCGCTGTCGACCGATCGAGGCCACCCGCCAAAATCATGAACGACATGATACACGATGTAAGTTCCTCGATTGACAACGTAGCCATGAATAGGATTCCGTGCTACACGATACCTCTTAGCCTTGTTCAAACGTTGTAACTTCGGCCACTGCGGGCCCCGCTAGTCTCATCCAAACCCATCTCGCCCCTTTCCCGGTAGCGCTATTCCCATATACGCAAACCCGGAAACAGGTGATTTAGTTGTTGTTAGTTTGCCCATTATCGACGTTAATAATGTTTACCGGCTCAAAGACGTTGTGTGAATGTGGGATTACGGCAAGGGAAAACCTATGTCAAAATCCACGCTCCTAAAGTCGCTGCGTATTACGATAACAACGAACAGTTGTATCCGGCCCCAAACTTAAAGATGGGCACGCTCACTTAGGACATTCACCCCCCCCTACCCGAGTAAACTCTGCGTACGCGATAATACCAGGGGCATCCGTGGTTTAGAATCCATTAAACCCGACACTAGTGCCCCGCCGAAACAACACCACGTTCTCAAGTTGAGGTAACGCAAGCCGAAATCATCAGAAACCGTTGGCTGGTCAGTACCCCAGCACGAACAGCCACCCTCACATGCGATTAACACGACGCCACGCGCATTAATTTGCCCAACCAAATGTTATGGATCACTGTCCCGTAGGGCGCGATCCTCCATATTGACGAGTTAGCATTGTATCACCTCACCGACGATGAATGTCAGGTTGAAATCGAAATCTCTTATTGAATTGACACCGGCTGACAGCGCTAGAAGCTATCGCTCGCCTTCCGCCCGCCGGCGCGCCAATTATTCGGTCCTGGTCTGCCGCTGACACGGCGCTTTGTATCTCTACTATCGTAGGATATGTTATGAATTTGACACTGGCCTTCCTCCTACACAAGCGAGTGAACGTCGTCCAAGAGTCTCTCAACAAATGCACGTCAGGCGTCCCTCGCCTTTTTCGACGTGGTAATCCCGACCGAGAACCCGAACCCGAGAATTTGAACAACCTGACTGAGATCATGCCTATACCGCCTCGTCGAGCCCCTGACAATTAAAACAGTCAAAAATGACCCAATTGTCAATAATGATAAACAATGCATCCCTATGTCTTCTCAAGTTTCTAACCTGTTCCTTCCCAAATTACCTTGCACCAGGCTTTAGTCAGTGATAGGAATGATGTTTGTGTCTTGTATGTGCCTGTTCTTCCTGCCTCTTGTTCCAGGGCCTTGACGAGGTTCCATCAGGGAACATCACCAAGCCCGAGGGGGATATGTAACGTATATTGGCAGGAATTCAACTCTACAAGTCACCAGAAGGGGGGAGGCAGCTAAAGAATCAGCGTCTCTCTAAAACCCCTCCCCCTTTGCATCAGCGCAAAAGCGCGCGATTTCGTCCGGTCACAGAACAAAGAGAAATGGCCACTAGAAGATTTCCAAGAGACACATTCATTTCATGATAATAATTCATCTACACAAGGAACATGTGGATATTAATTGTGGTACTCTTTCTCTCATATGCTTGTGGAATATGAATTATTTGGGAAAACGTGGGCTGATTTCTCATCATACTTTAAGCTGGAATGTTTAGGTGGTGTTTAGACTTTTATGAATGGTTGCAAAATTGTATGAATCAATAAGATAACGAATGTGGTGATAGTATAAATGTGTAAACATGATAAGAGTTTGAATACAGGGGTACAAACAAGTTATCTGTCCTCACATGAAAATGCCTTGCAAGAGCAGCCGCGCAGGCGGGGCTCCGCCCCGTACCGACGCTCTGATTGGACCAGCCGCCTTTGGGGATGTCCAAAAAACGGACTGTTTAAAACGACGCGCGAGCGGCGCGCCCTAGCTCTTCTCTCTTGCAACTCTCTGGTGCTCCTGAACTCGTAACTGCGCGCTCCAACGCGCGCAAGGCTGACCTGGAAGCCGGCCCGCTGGACTCTCACAACGAAACCAACCACAGAAGTCCAAGACCGTGCCAAAGCCGTAACACCACAGAATAACGAACTCAACGACTTCAGAGGAGGGGAGAGCTTCCCCGATGACGTCACGCAACGTGAGCCAGCAGAGTTTCCAGAGCAACGCGCCGAGCTGAACACGTGACACCCGAAACAAAGAACTCACGCGGGAAAACGAAACCAACTTCGAGCCTGCTTTAAACCAATCCAAGCAAGTACAAACTGAATTCCTAATCCTGACTGAACTGGTTAAAATTTGATCTGAATGCAGTAACAAAGCAAAGATTTGTTCGTGATCTTTTTCCTGGTTAGTTAAGTTATGAAATAGAAAGAATGGTATTCTTTCATACAGTTAACCTCAAAACTCTCGTATGTGTGTGTATGTCTATGCTTTATTAGGTAATCCATTTATGTTAGAATAGCAATATCACGAATAAACCTTTTCCATTTTATAAACAAGTGTCTCTGGAATGTGATTTTAAGTATTTTCATCCTTATTTGCCCTAAAGATAACGCAACCTAGCTCAAACTTGAGAAATTATTAATCTCGTTTATTGTTACCTGGGGCCACGGGAATGGAAGCGAGATTGTAATTGAGATTAACAGAATGTACCTTTAGTGACTGCTGGACAAGCACTTAATAAGGTGTAAACTGTAGGTTAAATATTAATATGACTTTAATCAAGCCATATTAAATATTTAATAACTAATTCCCGGAGCTGAAACAATAGCTCTATATTAATATTAAACTGGTTTTACTACAGAATCAACTGATTATTGTAAACATTTATAATAAAAAAGTTTGTACAATTGTTTGACAATTTGATGCTTGAATTAAGACCAATTTTAAATAATGATCACATGCATTCATTTTGATGACAATTCAAGTTGTAAAGTCAGTTAAGCAATATATTTGAGGATTTAAAAAAAATGATTTTTGACATTTTAATACTTTAAGTACTCGCAGTTCTAGATCTGAACGGCATTGAGAAGAACGCATTATCAAATAATTACTTCAGCTCTCTGCGGAGTCACAATAGAGGAAGGAAAAAACAGTAACAGTGAAAGATAAGGGCAGCACACATACAAAAAGATGGCCATTTTGCTGCAGGGCACCTGTGATGCATTTCCTCAAAAGAAACTGCAATACAAAGCAAACAGCGGCCAACTAAACCAGTGATGTCTTTCACGATCGAGTGGATTCATACATAATACATACATGATGCAAATGACCCCATATCGATTCACACGGCTAATAAAGCAAGAATCCATTCTGGATAAACAGTCTGAGAAATAACAGCACTGCTGTGAAGTTCATCACCTGCATTCAGCAGTATATGTTGCTGAAGCAAGCAGGATGAGATACTTCACCCCTCAGGTTATAGTGCCCTTAAATGGGCAGTGCATTAACACACAGATGGCAGAAATATGGGCGTACATGCTAATCAGCAGATTTCTGTACTCTGACTATACATTTCTTGATACATAAATTTTGAGTAATTGCTACAGAATGCTGCATAGCACCAATTTCCTCCACTCAGCGTTACTGAAACCTACACAGCTAGAACAATTGCCTCCGTTTTTTGCCCCCTGGAGCTATTTGGAAACGTATTGAACAGCCAATGACTCTCATTCATATCTCATTGTGAATCAATGAGACGAAGAGCAGAGAAAGGAGAGCAAAAGGGCACATGCTTGTTTCTTTAAAGGTCTATGAGCACTGTGAATGTGCGCCCAAGAATACATGCACATTTTACAGGTTCATTCACCACTGTGTGCACATGAATGAATGAATGATGAATTTATATAGCGCCTTATTGTGTATTGTTGTATACCCAAAGCGCTTTACAATCATGTGGGGGGGGGTCTCTCCTCAAACACCACCAGTGTGCAGCATCCACTTGGATGATGCGCCGGCTGCCACAGGACAACGGCGCCAGTGCGCTCACCACACACCAGCTACAGGTGGAGAGGAGAGAGAGTCATAGAGACAATCAAGTGTATGCGCTCACCACACACCTGCTACAGGTGGAGAGGAGAGAGAGTCATAGAGCCAATCAAGTGTATGCGGTCACCATACACCAGCTACAGGTGGAGAGGAGAGAGAGACATAGAGCCAATCAAGTGTATGCGCTCACCACACACCAGATACAGGTGGAGAGGAGAGAGAGTCATAGAGACAATCAAGTGTATGCGCTCACCACACACCTGCTACAGGTGGAGAGGAGAGAGAGAGTCATAGAGCCAATCACGTGTATGCGCTCACCACACACCAGCTACAGGTGGAGAGTAGAGAGAGTCATAGAGCCAATCAAGTGTATGCGCTCACCACACACCTGCTACAGGTGGAGAGGAGAGAGAGAGTCATAGAGCCAATCAAGTGTATGCTCTCACCACACACCAGATACAGGTGGAGAGTAGAGAGAGTCATAGAGCCAATCAAGTGTGTGCTCTCACCACACACCAGCTACAGGTGGAGAGGAGAGAGAGTCATAGAGCCAATCAAGTGTATGCGCTCACCACACACCTGCTACAGGTGGAGAGGAGAGAGAGAGTCATAGAGCCAATCAAGTGTGTGCTCTCACCACACACCAGCTACAGGTGGAGAGGAGAGAGAGTCATAGAGCCAATCAAGTGTATGCGCTCACCACACACCTGCTACAGGTGGAGAGGAGAGAGAGACATAGAGACATTCAAGTGTATGCGCTCACCACACACCTGCTACAGGTGGAGAGTAGAGAGAGTCATAGAGCCAATCAAGTGTATGCGCTCACCACACACCAGCTACAGGTGGAGAGGAGAGAGAGACATAGAGCCAATCAAGTGTGTGCGCTCACCACACACCAGCTACAGGTGGAGAGTAGAGAGAGTCAAAGAGACAATCAAGTGTATGCGCTCACCACACACCAGCTACAGGTGGAGAGGAGAGAGAGTCATAGAGCCAATCAAGTGTATGCGCTCACCACACACCAGCTACAGGTGGAGAGGAGAGAGAGTCATAGAGCCAATCAAGTGTATGCGCTCACCACACACCAGATACAGGTGGAGAGGAGAGAGAGACAGAGCCAATCAAGTGTATGCGCTCACCACACACCAGCTACAGGTGGAGAGGAGAGAGAGTCATAGAGCCATTCAAGTGTACGCGCTCACCACACACCAGCTACAGGTGGAGAGGAGAGAGAGACATAGAGCCAAACAAGTGGATAGGGATTATTAGGAGGCCATGATTGACAAGGGCCAGTGGTGGGGATTTGGCCAGGACACATGGGAGCACATGGTAGCAGCAGCCACAATTCAGTGCAGCTGTGATTTGAGTGGTGGGTGTAGATGGGCGGTTTTATTTGGGCCTGTCGTCTGGTAAGTGACTGCCCAATCACGCCTGAGATGGCCTGTCAGGCTGAAGTATGAGGGAGACAGAAGGCAGAGACATGGAGCGGGACGCATTTATGATTGACAGACCCTGGCTACGCTGCAGAGGAGGGGAACAATGTACTAATCATGATGCCGTACCTTTAAGAGGCACATAAGTAAATGAAAAAAGGTTAATGGGGAAATGAAAAAAAACACTTCATGCACTTATCTTGTACAGATAATTTAAGCTTTTACAAAACAGAGCTACTCAAAGAATCATTAACAAACCACCATATGGAATTTATTTTCTCCCCAAGGGAAATCTTGAATACATATCCAAAAAAATAAAATAATATATATATATATATATCCCATATAAAACAAAACATTAAAATAAATTAAAACCAAACAAAAACATAACTAAACCAAACCAGAAAAAAATTAAATTAAACCGGAAACCAAAAAAAAAAAACTAAAAATGGTAAACAACTTACCAATCCATCTCATTAGAGAGGTAAGGATCTGAAGGTATTTGGTCTTCTGTGCATTGAAAAAGGTGAATGGCCCCAAAAACAGTGTGAAGATTGCCTGAAATGAAGTAAAAACACAGAAAACAAGTCAATGGAAGCAAAAAGCAGCTTGAATAATAGCAGTTTGCTGCAAATATGATACCAAGATAGATCTTCATAAACATTGTGACCTAAATAACTCACAAATTTGGTACCTATTTCAGCCACAACAGAAGTGTATGCATGGGGCACTGACGCATAGGACTTCACGAATGATGGGTGTCCAATTCTATGGAAATCTGTGGAGTTTTGTGGATACAGACTCTGTGCAAGTCTACTTACATGGTACACACATACTTGCTTTTAATGTGCTTGTGTGTGCAGGCACAGATTCATGACACATTTCTAATGAACTGCACTGGGTTAAGTGTTGATGCCAGACTCTTTGATATGTATATTACTAAATTTAGCATCTCCACAGACAGCAGCAAGAAGTACTGGACCTCGCAGTCCCGGTGTGCTTGACCATGCAAGCAAAGCATTTACTCTGAATGTCCCACATAACTACTCGTTATTAAAATCACATATTTTGTGTTATTTGGCATGAAGGCACCTATAACTGTTCTAAACGAGGCTAATGTCTTCCACCTGTGAAACACATTTTAGGTGTGACTTTTCAATTTCCATTAAAAAACACAATGACTGTTAAAGCAAGAAACTTAAATAGTTTCAGCTATTTACGTACAGCTTTCCTGTAGCTCAACTGGTAGAGCATGGCACTAGCAACGCCAAGATCATGGGTTTGATTCCCAGGGAAAGCAAGACCTGATAAAATGTAGAAACTGTAGCTTGAATGCAATGTAAGTCACTTTGGATAAAAGCGTCTGCTAAATGCGTAAATGTAAATACATTTTTGACATTCCTGACCTGTTTTTTTTCCTTTAAAGTAATCTCTAATCTGATTCAGCTGACCTTTTCTGGTGCATTACAGAAGCTCTGACTCACTATTTTGCATATGGTGATTTGGTTTTCAGGCCACCAGCATACAGATATGTTTTCCAACAAAGCTGAATAAAAATCTCTCCCTTTTCAATCACAATTAGACCAGGAATGTGAATTTAAACAAACTGATTCAGTTTTAATGCCCTGTTGAGTAGACAGATTAATGGCTAAACAGAGAGCTCAACATGCTCCGCTAAAATTGATGGATTTCTCTCATTAAAGAGTGAATTGTAAATCACAATGACAACATTCATACTTTATCTTGAGAGGTGAGGAGTGTCTTGGTTTTGTATAGTCAGATAGGATGAGAGTGAGATAACAGTCCATCATGATGCCTAAATGTCTGTCCTGATAAAAGAGCTGACAGAGAGCCTGACAAAAGCTAAAACCCTGTAGGACGAGACAAAAGAGCAGAAGGCTCGAAGTTCATGTGCGGTTCCTATAAAGGGTTTGTAATGGGAAATGATGTAATAATATGGCAGAAGTTAAACAGCTCCCAGGTTTGGACTTGTATGATAATTGAGGAAAGTGAAACTGGTAGCACATTCCCTAGATTAATGAGTTCAGTTTGAATGGACGTCTTATACGGTATTACAGTTAGTCGATCTAAAACTGTGATTGTGCTTTAACAGTTGTCAACCATGCCATCACGCAAATAAGTAGTCTGGACTTTTGCATGTACATATTTATGCACATATATAAATATATATACACTATATTGCCAAAAGTATTGCCATTTTTACAGCAACAGTTTGGACAGGACCCTTTTCTATTCTATCATGACAGTGCCTCTGTGTATAAGGCCCAGCTGAACACTTCTGGTGTGACTTTAAATACAGACCTTGAGCCTAAAACTCATCACCAAACACCACTGACAGATGGGTACAGTCATTTCATTCACTTCAAAACTGTTGCAACAGAGGTGGAAATAAACATTTTAAGTACATGATTTATGTTTCCATCTTTGTTGCCACAGTTTGGAAGTGCCTTTTTCTCTTCTAAAAAAGGGGGTGTCCCAGTACTTATGTCCATATAATGAATGTACAAGTCATTGGTGTTTGGTGATGAGTTTTTGACTCAAGGTCTGTATTTAAAGTCACACCAGAGGTGTTCAGCTGGGATCAGGACTTGTCTTTCTGCAGACCAGTCAAGTTCTTCCACACTGACTGAATCATCATTTCTCTTTGATCCTGTCTTATACACAGAGACATGTTAGAATAGAAAAGGGTTCTTTTTAAACTGTTGCTATAAAAGTAGAAGCACACAATTCCCTAGAATATCATTATATGCTTAAACATTAAGATTTGTACTAATTGAAATTGCTAAAATAGTCAAACCTGTTATTTAAAAGGAGGTGACCCAATACTTTTGGCAATATAGTGTATATATACATATACATACACCTATATATACATATACATATATACATACATATATATATATATATATAAATAAAGGCATATAAAAAGGATGAAAAAGGCACCTCTGAGCAACCAATAAAGCGAATACTACAATAAATAAGCATCTCCACCTTGATGAATTCCCATCTCGAAATGCATGCCTGCATCACTTTCCACCACACAAAAATATACAACCAACCCTTGTTCCCCGATGGTTGGAACACCCACGACCCTAACCATTTACTCCCGAGCAGAACTCCTACATCCCAGAATGGCCATAAATACCAAATGCAATCTCACGTCAACAAAATGAAACTGAAAACATAAACTCTGTAAAACAGCTCAGCTTTTTTATGGAGGCAATGTCTAAGCTAACCAATCTCAGCTCTGATGGCCAGGCCTGCTGTAGCTCCTCGTCTAAAGCCTGACTTATACATATGCCGCAGTTTCCGATTTGAAAAAGGACGCTTGGCAGAAAGATTGGACACTTGACAGGAGCTTGTCCACGCATGCCAGGAGGGCAGAGTGATCGTAACGGATTTCCATTCCCTGTCCCATTCCACGAGTGTTTGCTCGAGCTGATAGTGAAAATGGTGGCAACATTGGCACACTTGGTGCACAACGCATGCCAGGAAACAGGAAGGAAGTTTGGCAATAGATTGGAGTGAGGGGAGAAATGGAGGGACAGGGCCAGGCAGAGAGGGCATCAGGGGAGTGAAAAGAGCGAGAGCCGTGGGGTGCTTGGTGACTCAGACATGACACAAGAGACAGAGCGTTACTGTGACATACTGTACTTGTTATTAGAACACAGTTTATGCTGGGGGTTAAAGTTTTGCAAACTCTTTAGCCTGAAATCAAAGCACATTTTAATAAATGCATGATTTAAAATGCGATAAAAAATAAAATGGCATAATTAATGTAATGATGATAATAATAATAAATAACAGTAACGTATAATATTAATTGTAATGTAACAGTGTGCTAGATGTTACATAATAATAAAACATTACAAAAATAAAATAACATTCAAGATTATACAAAATAAAATTATATAACTAATAATTAAAATAATTTAATTTAATAATTTCAGACAAACCCAGACCATTTGCAAACTAGTAAGTATTTCAACATTTAGTGTTGTTTTACAGGCTTATAACATGAGTTGATTATGTATGTTTAATAGAGTGAGTAGTATTTTTGATATAATTATGTTTCTAAAAAATTATGCACTAAGGAAACTGTGGCTGATAATACTTACCAGTGCATTGTGGGAAAAACTGTATATTGTATATTTTGTGCAATTCTCCTTTCTGAATATTTCATATTCTTTAATATATCCATCTTCAAAGGCAATATGCACATTTAATGCTTTTCTTATTACATTTTATCTTTCATAATAAACATCTTGTTGCTGGGTAAACACTGAGTCAATTTCCATGCTAATTTTGTCCTTCTTTTGCAGGCCAAAATTGTGGTCACTGAGGCATTCTGACTGATTTGGGTATCTTCTGTTGGGTGACTGTAATGTTCCTAAAGCAATATCAGATAACAAATTCAGCAATACTGAGCTCATCTAAACCCAACACTTGACTGAAACGAGATAAGCCCGAAAAATTAAATGAGAAAATGCAAAGGTGAATAGCTTGACGGAAAAGCAGGACTTGACTTATTGCATCAATATGAGTGAAATGAAACCAACAGTCGATGACCGTTATTTAGCGCATGGAGATGGTGACACTGTCACGGCACAAGACATCAAATTCAGGATAACAAATATCTGAGCAAGTGAGATATTGGCATTATGACTTGCATTTCCTGTTTGGAAACAAACTATTTTTGTAAAAGTACATACCTCACCCTTACATGTGTTGAACAAGGTGTGACTGCAGAAACCGGCCAATATATAACACCTGTCAGCTTCAATTTAAAGTATGTAGTGAGCCAAACCAGTAGGTTTTCTTCCTGATTACCCCCCTAACTTCAGATGTACCAAGCGTGGATGGCTTTAGTGGGCATTTGTGTCTCTGGGAAGAGGCCCATGTGGCGGCACAGAATGTAGGATTATAACTCAAACTGATAGCGACATGCAAAACAGGGATTATATTTCCCATCCACACAGTATCAAGATCCCAGTGGCATTTGTCTCCACTGCTAATCTTTGTTAGATATTCTAGACAGGATTACCAAATGGAGAGCAGATACACTGCTATACATCAGCTAACAGAACAGACAGACTAGAGAATAATGTTTTAGTTACACTCAAAACATAAGAAATACAAACTTAATTAACAATAATAATAATAAACACGTATGCATAGAAGAATGTACAGGAGAACATTTAACTACAACACTCCTTATATGCTATGCTACATTATCTGAACCTACCGCAAACCTCTAACTTCAGAGTCTTGTAGTTGATCTCAGATTTAAAGCCATCAGTGTAAAACAGGCTAATAAAACACGCGTCAGGCAGAATAAACCTGCTACGAAGCCAGTGTAAAACTGCGAGCCCAATAATGACTCTTTTTTCAGCTCATTGTAGCTGTCAGGCGGCGTCATTAACCTCCAAAATGAGCTGCAATTAACGGTCACAATAACGGCTCAATTAATGAATTAATGAATCAAACAAATGAATTAAAGAAAGAAAAAAAAACATTTTTAGTGGAACCAGTTTCAACAAGAAAAGCAATTAAGGCCTTGTTTTTGGTTTGGGGGTAGGTTATGTTTGCACCAATTGATACTCCCCAAATTGATGCTCAGTTCCCATAAGGGGACGATTGGTTCAAGCTCTGTCTCATTTTAGTCTCTGCTCAATAATTTCTGCTGATTAAGTATCTGTGCAAACGTTATATAAAAGCAGCAAAATATGCTCAGAACTCCAGGAAAGCTGAAAGCTGTCAAGAGAGAGCTTTCTTTACAATCACAGAAAGCACGAATATTCATTTGTCCCAGTAAATTTCCATATTAAGACAGGAAGAGTCCTAAAATCAATGCTGTTCATGTCAATCTTTGGAGAGGTCATTGGTTTTGTCTGCTTGAATCTACAGTAGGAAAGGCAAAAGACTACCGACTGGTTTTTGTCCTTGACATATCTTGGTTATTGGTCTCAATCCATGACAACATTTTCCAAAAGACATTTTCGTCATTTACAAAGCCAAAAAAAAAAATTAAAACCGTTTTTTTTTTATGTCTCTTTGACCTGAAGCTTGAGTATTACACGAGTAACTAAACTTTCATCTTTTCATTTTAGCTGTAGCACAAACAAACAAGTTGAATGTTAGAAAAGCTCAAAAGTCTAATTAATGCCAATTAGCTTCCCAACTCAAGAGACCGGTTCAAGGAAAATCTTGTAAATATGATAATAAGTCTGTTGGAATGGGTTGTAACCCTCCTCACTCTCATTCATATCACACAATCTGTATTTCTAACGTCACAGAGCCCCAATAAATCACTATGGAAGAGCTTGTCGTGAGTCAGGCGGGTGTTCATTAAGCTGGACAGTTGCATTACTCCACCATTCATGGGTCAACAGCTCTCCCCCCCAAAGGCCTTCGTAAAAAAATTATGTTAAATGAAACCATTCGTAAAACGAAACCTTTCATCTGTTAGGAGTCATTTACAGCATGATACTCTGCAACTGTGGTGTGAATCAAAGCCGAAACCTTTCTAATTCAGCGGGGAGCCACTGAGGAGCAGGTCTAATTTTCATGACTTTGTAATACTGTGTCAAGTTCACCAAAGTAACTTAGTTCCTTTGCAAACATAGCTTCGGTTTTTGTGCAGTTCAAAGAAAGCTAAATAGTCAAAGTTTTTTCTTGCCAAGATCGGGTCTAACACAACTGTCACACCACGTCACCATGTTAAGTCACAAGAACAGTCCCCCGGAGCCAGCAGGGCTACGTTGCCATGACCAAGGGAACAACAGAGGTTTGCAAATGCAGGTTTTTTAATATGCAACCTGTTGGTCTTAGAAATCCAGACTTGCATCAACTAAGTTTAACCACCAGTATAGAAAAAGAAAAGGAGAAAAAAGGAAAAGAACTGGAAAGGAAGGAAACAGAAGAGCAAAACATATAAGAAAAGAAAAACATACCATCAAAAGAGAAAAGGAAATAATACAATAAAGTGTAAAAGGAAAGATAAATGTATTTTATTATTTTTTTAAATGTAGTCATACTTCAAATTCCTCCATTACTAACAGTTACACAGAGTGATGAAAGACACATTGTAAAACATTTATTTCAATAACTGTCATTATTTCTTATAGTCTTTTAAAGCCAAACAGTCCATTTTGACAGAAAAGACAATTGTGAGGAGTTGGGTTTCCACCCACACATTATTATGAACTACTGGGTTATTTATAACAAACCATTAAAACAGAAGTGTTTGATTTGGATTAAAGAAAAAGTCTGATGAAAAGATGCACATAAACTACAAATAAATATTAGCAAATAATTATTACACACACGCATATATATATATATATATATATATATATATATATATATATATATATATATATATATATATATATATATACATACACACACATACACATAAAAAATAGGAAATCTGTTTCAATCAGCACTTAATGAGTCTAAAAATCTGTTTTTTTGATAAATCTAAAAAAAACTATTTTTGTATTCATAACTTGCAGTAGAGTGGGAAGAGTATGTCATTTTCATGTATTTTCATTTTTGTGTCATTTTCTTTAAAAATATAATTCAGACCTTCCCTACATTAGAGCAGTCAGAGGACTTGATCTTTTTTTAAAGAAAATGAAAGGCCAAGGTTTGAAGCTGTGACTGAAATACTAAAAAATAAAGTATTTGTAGAAACTCAATCTAGTCAATGATCCGCACTGATGTGATCCTCACATTTATTCCATTTGGTAAGTAAGTAATAAAGTAAAGCTGAAGTAAACATCCAAATCCACTGCTATCATCTCAAACCCTGTACTGCAAATATATTTGTAAATCTAAAGTGCTCTTAAACAACAGTCTGAACCCCTTTCAGGGCAACAACATGAGGAATGAAGGTCAAACAAGTAGCTTGTGTGTTCAGGGTGTTTTAATAATGAGACATCAGGTTGTGCTTGTGGATTTCATTTCATGAAAATCACGTACAGCCTCGTCCTGACACCCACCGAGGAAGACCATTACATCATTCTGCGATGTCCTTGGACCAGATAACCAGCTTTTCCAACCCGAAAACAATATTGTACCCAGCAGGAAACTCCCAGTGAACATGCAAGCTGTTCAGTGGACTGAAGTTAAGCTTGTAGAAATGGAAATTAAAAGCAATTATAATAACGGGCTATAACAGAATGGGACAGATGAGGACATGAATGAACACTAGACACAAACTGGTGGTTGCTTACTGGTCCAAGTCTCTATGATATTCTGGTCTCTTCAGTGTAAATCCATGGGATTTTTCCAACAGCTAACATTGCTAATAACCAAACAAGTCACTAAAACATGGGGTGACAGCTGTGGGATCCTAAACCGCATTTGGGACGAGAGCTGTATCGCTGTGATATCAACTACCACAATGTTTACAGCACTGTGACAAATCATCCTTGCATATCCTACAGAAGATATAAAGAGCTGTCGAGTGTGCTACAGACATGGTATATCATGATCTTAACCCAAGGCTGAGTTTGTGTTATCTGCATTTACTTTATTGTTGCTTTAAGTTTATCTGCCACTTCTTTTCATATTCCTCACGACAACTTCTTCCCCGTTTGGCAAGGATCGGCAGTGTGACTGTGGGTCAGCCAGCGTTTGCACTGGCACGATGGTCCCACTGGGGATTAGAGAGAGGACTCTTCCCCTGGTGGGCCACTGCTCAAACTCCACATCCTGCTGTGCTAATATCCACTAAACCATCTGCGTTGTCTTATTCCTGCAGAGCCATCTACACACTGAGCTTTCTCAAAGAGAGATCAAAATCTCTCACAGTCAACTCTCAAATGTTACTGTAAAAGTCAAATTAACCATCATTGTTTAGAACAATTCGTCACTGTCCTTTGTATCTAAACTTGTATGAAAGCACCAAGTTGGAGAAAGTTTAAATGGTAGTAATGAGGACACAGTGAAAAATCTGAATACTTAAGCTAATCAATCAAAAAACATTCAAGAAAGTCCTTGCAAGAAAATAAATGTTATATATATATATATATATATATAAAAAAATACACACACACACACTGTATGTGAATTTCACTATTACTGCATTAGACATTTTGAACTAATTTTGCAACTGGCTGTTTGGTCCAAATCATGGTTCCTCTGGGAAAAAATCTAGTGCATAAAATAACTAGTATACATGAAGGGAAATTATGTCTTAAAGGGATAGTTCACCCAAACAATTAAAATTGTCATTGATTACTCACCGTCATGTTGTTTCAAACACGCAAGACCTTCGTTCATCTTCAGAACACAAATTAAGATATTTTGGATGAAATATGAGAACTCTCAGACCCTACATAGACAGCAACACAACTAACACGGTCATTGCCCAGAAAGGTAGTAAGGACATAATTAAAATAGTCCATGTGACAGTGGTTCAACTGTAATTTTATGAAGCTATAAGAATACTTTTTGTGCGAAAAGAAAAAACGAATAACCTTAAATCAAAAATTTCTGCTCTTCCTTGTCAGTCTTTAAAACGCGCTCAGGAGAGTACCACGATGCATTCACATGGAATATTCACATGGAGATGTCACATGGAATATTTTTTTAACGATGTTCTTACTAACTTTCTGGGCCTTGAATGTGTCAGTTGTGTTGGTGTCTATAGAGGTTCAAAAAGCTCTCGGATTTCATCAAAAATATCTGAAGATGTTTGAAGACATTCTGAAGATGAACGAAGGTCTTATTGGTTTGAATTGGTTTTAATTACACTATCCCTTTAAGTCATAAGCACATTTTCCCAAAGATGAGAAAAACACAAATTTGATCTTGAGTGCATTTATTTCTGTGATTCAAAACTAAATATTCAGCATCATTACTCCAGTCTTCAGTGTAACATGATCCTTCAGAAATCATTATGATTTGATGCTCAAGAAGCATTTCTTATTATCATCATATGCTGTGCCTTTTTAAATGTGTGGAAACCATGCTACACATTTTTTCAGGATTCATTGATCAATAGAAAGTGCCACAGAACACCCTGACTAAAGTTGTAGTAAAATGTGACTAAATTACAACTTAAGGTCACTTGACTGTGTCTTTGTTTATGCCACAAGAATCTGCAGGTTTGCAGTGATCAATGAGAAGATTCATTGTGTTAAACGACCATCATACGACTCCATAAGAGTCGTAGCTAATGAGCAAAACTGTTTGGTACAAAGGTTCCTCCCATCAAGATGGTTAAGGAAATTGGCTCATTTAACAAGGACCCATAGAATAAAGGTGATCATGTACAGCCATTAATCCCGCTTCCCCTTCAGAATAATTACCAGCCCAATGAGAAAAAGGAGGACACCTTCCTGTCCTTGATATAATTTACAGCCTCACTCCACATTATCCCTTCCATATATAAGCAGATCCACGGAAGGCTCTCAATACTTTCCCTAAATGAATCAACAATGTCTTGGACTTGAACTCAAGTATTTCTTTTTAACTTTCGAGTGCTTGTTTGACAACATTTCGGTCAAAATGCATGTTAGTGCCTAATGGTCAGATGCCATTAAAGCCTGAACAGATACTCTGGTTCTTTAAAAAGCTCTTTAAACCGGACACTGAAATGAATCGACAGCAGATGAAGTCTCAGTCTACTGATCTTCTTAACAGCTTGCAGTGAACACGGCAGATAAAATGGCAGTTTTACACAGTGTGGACTTATACTACTGATCAAAGCCTCTACTTGCTGGGCAGACAGGCCCGTCTGACTTTACAGGCAACAGAAAGACTCTGCCTTAGCCATACCCATTTCAGACAACCCTAATAGAGCTACTGAAGTCTTTCACAATTGACACAACTGCTTAATTACGGGTAGAAAAATGACTATTATTTTGCTTTGAACTGCCGTTTTTAGTCCTTGTCCTGCAGCCCTGATATTTTCAGAGGTTTGTGTGTCATCCGTCTTGGACTTTAAAAATATAGCATTGCTCAGGGACAGCTGTTGAGCCAGAGCTCAAAAATAGCTCTTTGTTTGCTGTGCCACTAGTACAGCAAGTGCTGGAAGTTGTTTTTGTTTTGTTTTTTATTATGGGATAAAATAGTGATAGCAGTGATCTACTTAACAGTTAAAGGGGAGAAAACAGTGAAGAAATGAGAAGATAACTAAATTAAGCACATGCTGTTACATACACGCAGTCCATTATTAAAAATAATGTGCAATGAGTCATAAAACATGGAGAGTAAATTGGATCATAAATATAATAATTACATAACTGCCTCAGGTCCTGTTGCGTATGATTATTCAGTGAATACATTTATACAACGTGCCCTGAATACAAATATAAAATAGTTTTAATTATAGTAGTACATTTACATTTTAATTTAAAATGTATATTATATTTGGCTGCGTAATTTACTTTTATTTGAATTTTAATATTAAACTATTAAAATATAAATAAAAGGTCATTTTAGAGATATATAGTCAACATCTTATGAAATGTCTTCATGACAAATCAGTGACAGCAGGGAAAATATTATATCATAGTCTAAATTTTCATGACCCAATCAAATTCTGATGGATGAAATTCTTTCCAACATTCATTTCCAATTAATATTTTATTCAAAAATAGGTTAAATCAGGTCACCTAAAAAACATTTACCAATCCAAGCAAAGTTCTCCATCTCAGAGAAAAAGAACCACAGATTTCACCTGATATACTTCAGCAGATGTATAATCTAAATAATTTATGTATAAAACGATTTTTTTTGCTACTTTATACAATATTATATAATATAAATAATGCTCACATCTGTTCCCAAAAGTAAGTGTCTTTAAATTTAAATTAAAATGACATTTTTGTTCAGTGGAAGACAAAATATTTTGTCAGTATTATAGAGGTTTGGAGTGACATGAGGCAAGTAAATGTAAATATTTTAAAACACTTTGAGTTTGGCATTAAAAGTATGAATTTAACCAAGAAACTGCCCAATTTTATGGCACCAATCACAGCTGG
>QVTF01024673.1:0-45326 GCA_003573665.1 Oxygymnocypris stewartii | reverse complement strand
TCACAGAGGCGTGGGAGTTGGTTTATATCATTCATACTGACAAGAAGCCTTTGGAGTATCGTGATTGCTAGCTGCCAAGCCACTCCCTAGCAACCAAACAGAGTACCCTAGCAACCGTTTTGCAAGACCTATATCTCTGCATCAGAACATCGTAGAGAGATGGGGGTTGGTTTATACATTCACACTGACTTTGGAGCTTCATGATTGGCAGCTTCCAAGCCACTCCCTAGCAACCAAACAGAGTACCCTAGCAACCGTTTTGCAAGACCAATATCTCTGCATCAGAACATCGTATAGAGATGGGGGTTGGCTCTTTTGACTCATGCTAGCAAACAGGACTTGCTACATGCACACATGCTAGCAGTGAATAGCTACATGCTAATAGCGCTTAGCTAAGTGCTAAATCATGCCAATAAAATGCTACAAACTCCATAGTAACCATCTGTGACAACTACCAACCACCTAGTAACACCATAGCAACCACCCAGATTACCCTAGCAACCGCCTAGCAACCCTACATTACCCTAGCAACCGCGGGGTGTTTTTTGCCACTGCAAGCACCATTCACATTTTCTTCTGGAAATGTACATTCTAGTATTGTTATTACTATTCGCCCTGACCAAACTTCGGCGCGCTACTCCTCCCGCAGTTTTTGCCACAGAGCCATGAATGAGGTGTCAAAACGTGCGGCCTAATCGGGAATGGTGTGCTATGACTTTTATAAGCGATCGGGGGTACGATGTTCGCCCCAGGGGCGAAATAGCGGCCAAAAAAACGCATAGACTTAACATTGCGAAAAACTTTGACGCCTCATAGCTCAGAGAGTGGATTTCACAGAAATGTGAAATTTGCCACATTTGAAGAGGCTGGCAGGCTCTGTAAGACCATACCTCAAAATGGGGTAAAAGTTGCACCCCTGGGGGGCAGGAGCGTCCCAAAGTTGCCCCATTGACTTTCTATGGTGTAGGACCTAGCAACCACCCAGAACATCCTAGCAACCGCCTAGCAACGCCCTAGCAACCACCCAGAACACCCTAGCAACCGCCTAGCAACAACCCTAGCAACCACCTAGCAACCGGGTGGTGTTTTTTGCCACTGCAAGCACCATTCACATTTTCTTCTGGAAATGTACATTCTAGTATTGTTATTACTATCGCCCTGACCAAACTTCGGCGCGCTACTCCTCCCGCAGTTTTTGCCACAGAGCCATGAATGAGGTGTCAAAACGTGCGGCCTAATCGGGAATGGTGTGCTATGACTTTTATAAGCGATCGGGGGTACGATGTTCGCCCCAGGGGCGAAATAGCGGCCAAAAAAAACGCATAGACTTAACATTGCGAAAAACTTTGACGCCTCATAGCTCAGAGAGTGGATTTCACAGAAATGTGAAATTTGCCACATTTGAAGAGGCTGGCAGGCTCTGTAGGACCATACCTCAAAATGGGGTAAAAGTTGCACCCCTGGGGGGCAGGAGCGTCCCAAAGTTGCCCCATTGACTTTCTATGGTGTAGGACCTAGCAACCACCCAGAACATCCTAGCAACGCCCTAGCAACCACCCAGAACACCCTAGCAACCGCCTAGCAACCGGGTGGTGTTTTTTGCCACTGCAAGCACCATTCACATTTTCTTCTGGAAATGTACATTCTAGTATTGTTATTACTATTCGCCCTGACCAAACTTCGGCGCGCTACTCCTCCCGCAGTTTTTGCCACAGAGCCATGAATGAGGTGTCAAAACGTGCGGCCTAATCGGGAATGGTGTGCTATGACTTTTATAAGCGATCGGGGGTACGATGTTCGCCCCAGGGGCAAAATAGCGGCCAAAAAAACGCATAGACTTAACATTGCGAAAAACTTTGACGCCTCATAGCTCAGAGAGTGGATTTCACAGAAGTTTGAAATTTGCCATATTTGAAGAGGCTGGCAGGCTCTGTAAGACCACACCTCAAAATGGGGTAAAAGTTGCACCCCTGGGGGGCAGGAGCGTCCCAAAGTTGCCCCATTGACTTAACATTGCGAAAAAAATTTGATGCCTCGTAGCTCAGAGAGTGGATTTCACAGAAATGTGAAATTGGCCACATTTGAAGAGGCTGGCAGGCTCTGTAAGACCATACCTCAAAATGGGGTAAAAGTTGCACCCCTGGGGGGCAGGAGGGTACTAAAATTTGCCCCATTGACTTTCAATGGTGTAGGACGGCCCATGAAATGGGCCGTCCTTTCAATTGAACCGCTTTTCAATTGAACATAACTCTGGATCACAGTGTCATAGAGACAAGGGGGCGGGCTCATTTGACTCAGACGACCAATCAGCATCTCAGGATCATTGTGAAGCTATCAAGCCACGCCCCTAGCAACCATTTAGAGCACCTTAGCAACACGTCCCATTGACTTCCATTGAAAGAGATCAAAGGGATATCTCAGGATAGAAGTGTCATAGAAACATGAGGGTGGGCTCGTTTGACTCGGAGCAGCAAGCAGCCAATCCTGAATCACCTCAACACACACTGGCCACGCCCTAGCAACCATTGTCGACCACCTTAGCAACCAAAATTCACAGACTCATAGCTCAGAGAGTGGATTTCGTAGAAATGTGAAATTTGCCACATTTGAAGAGGCTGACGGGCTCTGTAAGAACATACCACACAATGGGGTAAAACTTGCACCCCTGGGGCGCAAGAGCGTCCCAAAGTTGCCCCATTGACTTGAAACCGCTTTTCAATTGAACATAACTCTGGATCACAGTGTCATAGAGACAAGGGGGCGGGCTCATTTGACTCAGACGACCAATCAGCATCTCAGGATCATTGTGAAGCTATCAAGCCACGCCCCTAGCAACCATTTAGAGCACCTTAGCAACACGTCCCATAGACTTCCATTGAAAGAGATCAAAGGGATATCTCAGGATAGAAGTGTCATAGAAACATGAGGGTGGGCTCGTTTGACTCGGGGCAGCAAGCAGCCAATCCTGAATCACCTCAACACTCACTGGCCACGCCCTAGCAACCATTGTCGACCACCTTAGCAACCAAAATTCACAGAGGAATATCTTCCATTCTGAATGTCACAGAGGCGTGGGAGTTGGTTTATATCATTCATACTGACAAGAAGCCTTTGGAGTATCGTGATTGCTAGCTGCCAAGCCACTCCCTAGCAACCAAACAGAGTACCCTAGCAACCGTTTTGCAAGACCTATATCTCTGCATCAGAACATCGTATAGAGAAGGGGGTTGGTTTATACATTCACACTGACTTTGGAGCTTCATGATTGGCAGCTGCCAAGCCACTCCCTAGCAACCAAACAGAGTACCCTAGCAACCGTTTTGCAAGACCAATATCTCTGCATCAGAACATCGTATAGAGATGGGGGTTGGCTCTTTTGACTTATGCTAGCAAACAGGACTTGCTACATGCTACACATGCTAGCAGTGAATAGCTACATGCTAATAGCGCTTAGCTAAGTGCTAAATCATGCCAATGAAATGCTACAAACTCCATAGTAACCATCTGTGACAACTACCAACCACCTAGTAACACCATAGCAACCACCCAGATTACCCTAGCAACCGCCTAGCAACGCCCTAGCAACATGCACGATACAGCTATCTATACTGTACATTACCCTAGCAACCGGGTGGTTTTTTGCCACTGCAAGCACCATTTCACATTTTCTTCTGGAAATGTACATTCTAGTATTGTTATTACTATTCGCCCTGACCAAACTTCGGCGCGCTACTCCTCCCGCAGTTTTTGCCACAGAGCCATGAATGAGGTGTCAAAACGTGCGGCCTAATCGGGAATCGTGTGCTATGACTTTTATAAGCGATCGGGGGTACGATGTTTGCCCCAGGGGCAAAATAGGGGCAAAATCAAACGCATTGACTTAACATGGCGAAAAACTTTGACGCCTCGTAGCTCAGAGAGTGGATTTCACAGAAGTTTGAAATTTGCCACATTTGAAGAGGCTGGCAGGCTCTGTAAGACCACACCTCAAAATGGGGTAAAAGTTGCACCCCTGGGGGGCAGGAGCGTCCCAAAGTTGCCCCATTGACTTAACATTGCGAAAAAAATTTGATGCCTCGTAGCTCAGAGAGTGGATTTCACAGAAATGTGAAATTGGCCACATTTGAAGAGGCTGGCAGGCTCTGTAGGACCATACCTCAAAATGGGGTAAAAGTTGCACCCCTGGGGGGCAGGAGCGTCCCAAAGTTGCCCCATTGACTTTCTATGGTGTAGGACCTAGCAACCACCCAGAACATCCTAGCAACCGCCTAGCAATGCCCTAGCAACCACCCAGAACACCCTAGCAACCGCCTAGCAACAACCATAGCAACCGCGTGGTGTTTTTTGCCACTGCAAGCACCATTCACATTTTCTTCTGGAAATGTACATTCTAGTATTGTTATTACTATTCGCCCTGACAATACTTCGGCACGCTACTCCTCCTGCAAAGTTTGTCATAGACCCATGAATGAGGTGTCAAAACGTGCGGCCTAATCGGGAATGGTGTGCTATGACTTTTATAAGCGATCGGGGGTACGATGTTCGCCCCAGGGGCGAAATAGCGGCCAAAAAAAACGCATAGACTTAACATTGCGAAAAACTTTGACGCCTCGTAGCACAGAGAGTGGATTTCACAGAAATGTGAAATTTGCCACATTTGAAGAGGCTGGCAGGCTCTGTAAGACCATACCTCAAAATGGGGTAAAAGTTACACCCCTGGGGGGCAGGAGCGTCCCAAAGTTGCCCCATTTACTTTCTATGGTGTAGGACGGCCCATAAAATGGGCCGTCCTACACCATAGAAACCGCTGTTCAATTGAACATAACTCTGGATCACAGTGTCATAGAGACAAGGGGGCAGGCTCATTTGACTCAGACGACCAATCAGCATCTCAGGATCATTGTGAAGCTATCAAGCCACGCCCCTAGCAACCATTTAGAGCACCTTAGCAACACGTCCCATAGACTTCCATTAAAAGAGATCAAAGGGATATCTCAGGATAGAAGTGTCATAGAAACATGAGGGTGGGCTCGTTTGACTCGGGGCAGCAAGCAGCCAATCCTGAATCACCTCAACACTCACTGGCCACGCCCTAGCAACCATTGTCGACCACCTTAGCAACCAAAATTCACAGACTCATAGCTCAGAGAGTGGATTTCGTAGAAATGTGAAATTTGCCACATTTGAAGAGGCTGACGGGCTCTGTAAGAACATACCACACAATGGGGTAAAACTTGCACCCCTGGGGGGCAAGAGCGTCCCAAAGTTGCCCCATTGACTTGAAACCGCTTTTCAATTGAACATAACTCTGGATCACAGTGTCATAGAGACAAGGGGGCGGGCTCATTTGACTCAGATGACCAATCAGCATCTCAGGATCATTGTGAAGCTATCAAGCCACGCCCCTAGCAACCATTTAGAGCACCTTAGCAACACATCCCATAGACTTCCATTGAAAGAGATCAAAGGGATATCTCAGGATAGAAGTGTCATAGAAAACATGAGGGTGGGCTCGTTTGACTCGGGGCAGCAAGCAGCCAATCCTGAATTCACCTCAACACTCACTGGCCCCGCCCTAGCAACCATTCTCGAGCACCTTAGCAACTAAAATTCAACAGAGGAATATCTTCCATTCTGAATGTCACAGAGGCGTGGGAGTTGGTTTATATCATTCATACTGACAAGAAGCCTTTGGAGTATCGTGATTGCTAGCTGCCAAGCCCCACTCCCTAGCAACCCAACAGAGTACCCTAGCAAACCGTTTGCAAGACCTATATCTGCATCAGAACATCGTATAGAGATGGGGGTTGGTTTATACATTCACACTGACTTTGGAGCTTCATGATTGGCAGCTGCCAAGCCACTCCCTAACAACCAAACAGAGTACCCTAGCAACCGTTTGCAAGACCAATATCTCTGCATCAGAACATCGTATAGAGATGGGGGTTGGCTCTTTTGACTCATGCTAGCAAACAGGACTTGCTACATGCTACACATGCTAGCAGTGAATAGCTACATGCTAATAGCGCTTAGCTAAGTGTTAAATCATGCCAATAAAATGCTACAAACTCCATAGTAGCCATCTGTGACAACTACCAACCACCTAGTAACACCATAGCAACCACCCAGATTACCCTAGCAACCGCCTAGCAACGCCCTACATTACCCTAGCAACAGGGTGGTGTTTTTTGCCACTGCAAGCACCATTCACATTTTCTTCTGGAAATGTACATTCTAGTATTGTTATTACTATTCGCCCTGACCAAACTTCGGCGCGCTACTCCTCCCGCAGTTTTTGCCACAGAGCCATGAATGAGGTGTCAAAATGTGCGGCCTAATCGGGAATGGTGTGCTATGACTTTTATAAGCGATCGGGGGTACGATTTTCGCCCCAGGGGCGAAATAGCGGCCAAAAAAACGCATAGACTTAACATTGCGAAAAACTTTGACGCCTCATAGCTCAGAGAGTGGATTTCACAGAAATGTGAAATTTGCCACATTTGAAGAGGCTGGCAGGCTCTGTAGGACCATACCTCAAAATGGGGTAAAAGTTGCACACCTGGGGGGCAGGAGCGTCCCAAATTTGCCCCATTGACTTTCTATGGTGTAGGACCTAGCAACCACCCAGAACACCCTAGCAACCGCCTAGCAACATCCCTAGCAACCGCCTAGCAACCGGGTGGTGTTTTTTGCCACTGCAAGCACCATTCACATTTTCTTCTGGAAATGTACATTCTAGTTAATGGTGCTTGCCATTTTAATGGCAAAGCACAGTATTGTTATTGCTCATACTTATTATTATTCTTCTCTTCCACTTTTATTTCGGCGCGCTACTCCTCCCACAGTTTTTGTCACAGAGCCATGAATGAGGTGTCAAAACGTGCGGCCTAATCGGGAATCGTGTGCTATGACTTTTATAAGCGATCGGGGGGTACGATGTTTGCCCCAGGGGCAAAATAGGGGCAAAATCAAACGCATTGACTTAACATGGCGAAAAACTTTGACGCCTCGTAGCTCAGAGAGTGGATTTCACAGAATGTGAAATTTGCCACATTTGAAGAGGCTGGCAGGCTCTGTAAGACCACACCTCAAAATGGGGTAAAAGTTGCACCCCTGGGGGGCAGGAGCGTCCCAAAGTTGCCCCATTGACTTAACATTGCGAAAAAAATTTGACGCCTCGTAGCTCAGAGAGTGGATTTCACAGAATGTGAAATTGGCCACATTTGAAGAGGCTGGCAGGCTCTGTAAGACCATACCTCAAAATGGGGTAAAAGTTGCACCCCTGGGGGGCAGGAGGGTACTAAAATTTGCCCCATTGACTTTCAATGGTGTAGGACGGCCCATGAAATGGGCCGTCCTTTCAATTGAAGCGCTTTTCAATTGAACATAACTCTGGATCACAGTGTCATAGAGACAAGGGGGCGGGCTCATTTGACTCAGACGACCAATCAGCATCTCAGGATCATTGTGAAGCTATCAAGCCACGCCCCTAGCAACCATTTAGAGCACCTTAGCAACACGTCCCATTGACTTCCATTGAAAGAGATCAAAGGGATATCTCAGGATAGAAGTGTCATAGAAACATGAGGGTGGGCTCGTTTGACTCGGGGCAGCAAGCAGCCAATCCTGAATCACCTCAACACACACTGGCCACGCCCTAGCAACCATTGTCGACCACCTTAGCAACCAAAATTCACAGACTCATAGCTCAGAGAGTGGATTTCGCAGAAATGTGAAATTTGCCACATTTCAAGAAGCTGACGGGCTCTGTAAGAACATACCACACAATGGGGTAAAACTTGCACCCCTGGGGGGCAAGAGCGTCCCAAAGTTGCCCCATTGACTTGAAACCGCTTTTCAATTGAACATAACTCTGGATCACAGTGTCATAGAGACAAGGGGGCGGGCTCATTTGACTCAGACGACCAATCAGCATCTCAGGATCATTGTGAAGCTATCAAGCCACGCCCCTAGCAACCATTTAGAGCACCTTAGCAACACGTCCCATAGACTTCCATTGAAAGAGATCAAAGGGATATCTCAGGATAGAAGTGTCATAGAAACATGAGGGTGGGCTCGTTTGTCTCGGGGGCAGCAAGCAGCCAATCCTGAATCACCTCAACACTCACTGGCCACGCCCTAGCAACCATTGTCGAGCACCTTAGCAACCAAAATTCACAGAGGAATATCTTCCATTCTGAATGTCACAGAGGCGTGGGAGTTGGTTTATATCATTCATACTGACAAGAAGCCTTTGGAGTATCGTGATTGCTAGCTGCCAAGCCACTCCCTAGCAACCAAACAGAGTACCCTAGCAACCGTTTTGCAAGACCTATATCTCTGCATCAGAACATCGTAGAGAGATGGGGGTTGGTTTATACATTCACACTGACTTTGGAGCTTCATGATTGGCAGCTGCCAAGCCACTCCCTAGCAACCAAACAGAGTACCCTAGCAACCGTTTTGCAAGACCTATATCTCTGCATCACAACATCGTATAGAGATGGGGGTTGGCTCTTTTGACTCATACTAGCAAACAGGACTTGCTACATGCTACACATGCTAGCAGTGAATAGCTACATGCTAATAGCGCTTAGCTAAGTATTAAATCATGCCAATAAAATGCTACAAACTCCATAGTAACCATCTGTGACAACTACTGACCACCTAGTAACACCATAGCAACCACTCAGATTACCCTAAATGCTAATCATGCTAGCAACATGCTAGCAACATGCTAATCATGCTAGCAATATGGTAACAAGATGCTAATCATGCTAAAAATATGCTAGCAAAACATGCTAGTCACTAGTATCTGTCCAGCGCCGAGTTTTGCCACTGCAAGCACCATTCACATTTTCTTCTGGAAATGTACATTCTAGTTAATGGTGCTTGCCATTTTAATGGCAAGCACAGTATTGTTATTGCTCATACTTATTATTCTTCTTCTTCTTCTTCCACTTTTATTTCGGCGCGCTACTCCTCCCACAGTTTTTGTCACAGAGCCATGAATGAGGTGTCAAAACGTGCGGCCTAATCGGGAATCGTGTGCTATGACTTTTATAAGCGATCGGGGGTACGATGTTTGCCCCAGGGGCAAAATAGGGGCAAAATCAAACGCATTGACTTAACATGGCGAAAAACTTTGACGCCTCGTAGCTCAGAGAGTGGATTTCACAGAAGTTTGAAATTTGCCACATTTGAAGAGGCTGGCAGGCTCTGTAAGACCACACCTCAAAATGGGGTAAAAGTTGCACCCCTGGGGGGCAGGAGCGTCCCAAAGTTGCCCCATTGACTTACATTGCGAAAAAAATTTGATGCCTCGTAGCTCAGAGAGTGGATTTCACAGAAATGTGAAATTGGCCACATTTGAAGAGGCTGGCAGGCTCTGTAAGACCATACCTCAAAATGGGGTAAAAGTTGCACCCCTGGGGGGCAGGAGGGTACTAAAATTTGCCCCATTGACTTTCAATGGTGTAGGACGGCCCATGAAATGGGCCGTCCTTTCAATTGAAGCGCTTTTCAATTGAACATAACTCTGGATCACAGTGTCATAGAGACAAGGGGGCGGGCTCATTTGACTCAGACGACCAATCAGCATCTCAGGATCATTGTGAAGCTATCAAGCCACGCCCCTAGCAACCATTTAGAGCACCTTAGCAACACGTCCCATTGACTTCCATTGAAAGAGATCAAAGGGATATCTCAGGATAGAAGTGTCATAGAAACATGAGGGTGGGCTCGTTTGACTCGGGGCAGCAAGCAGCCAATCCTGAATCACCTCAACACACACTGGCCACGCCCTAGCAACCATTGTCGACCACCTTAGCAACCAAAATTCACAGACTCATAGCTCAGAGAGTGGATTTCGCAGAAATGTGAAATTTGCCACATTTCAAGAAGCTGACGGGCTCTGTAAGAACATACCACACAATGGGGTAAAACTTGCACCCCTGGGGGGCAAGAGCGTCCCAAAGTTGCCCCATTGACTTGAAACCGCTTTTCAATTGAACATAACTCTGGATCACAGTGTCATAGAGACAAGGGGGCGGGCTCATTTGACTCAGACGACCAATCAGCATCTCAGGATCATTGTGAAGCTATCAAGCCACGCCCCTAGCAACCATTTAGAGCACCTTAGCAACACGTCCCATAGACTTCCATTGAAAGAGATCAAAGGGATATCTCAGGATAGAAGTGTCATAGAAACATGAGGGTGGGCTCCTTTGTCTCGGGGCAGCAAGCAGCCAATCCTGAATCACCTCAACACTCACTGGCCACGCCCTAGCAACCATTGTCGATCACCTTAGCAACCAAAATTCACAGAGGAATATCTTCCATTCTGAATGTCACAGAGGCGTGGGAGTTGGTTTATATCATTCATACTGACAAGAAGCCTTTGGAGTATCGTGATTGCTAGCTGCCAAGCCACTCCCTAGCAACCAAACAGAGTACCCTAGCAACCGTTTTGCAAGACCTATATCTCTGCATCAGAACATCGTAGAGAGATGGGGGTTGGTTTATACATTCACACTGACTTTGGAGCTTCATGATTGGCAGCTTCCAAGCCACTCCCTAGCAACCAAACAGAGTACCCTAGCAACCGTTTTGCAAGACCAATATCTCTGCATCAGAACATCGTATAGAGATGGGGGTTGGCTCTTTTGACTCATGCTAGCAAACAGGACTTGCTACATGCTACACATGCTAGCAGTGAATAGCTACATGCTAATAGCGCTTAGCTAAGTGCTAAATCATGCCAATAAAATGCTACAAACTCCATAGTAACCATCTGTGACAACTACCAACCACCTAGTAACACCATAGCAACCACCCAGATTACCCTAGCAACCGCCTAGCAACACCCTACATTACCCTAGCAACCGGGTGGTGTTTTTTGCCACTGCAAGCACCATTCACATTTTCTTCAGGAAATGTACATTCTAGTATTGTTATTACTATTCGCCCTGACCAAATTTCGGCGCGCTACTCCTCCCGCAGTTTTTGCCACAGAGCCATGAATGAGGTGTCAAAACGTGCGGCCTAATCGGGAATGGTGTGCTATGACTTTTATAAGCGATCGGGGTACGATGTTCGCCCCAGGGGCGAAATAGCGGCCCAAAAAAACGCATAGACTTAACATTGCGAAAAACTTTGACGCCTCATAGCTCAGAGAGTGGATTTCACAGAAATGTGAAATTTGCCACATTTGAAGAGGCTGGCAGGCTCTGTAAGACCATACCTCAAAATGGGGTAAAGTTGCACCCCTGGGGGGCAGGAGCGTCCCAAAGTTGCCCCATTGACTTTCTATGGTGTAGGACCTAGCAACCACCCAGAACATCCTAGCAACCGCCTAGCAACGCCCTAGCAACCACCCAGAACACCCTAGCAACCGCCTAGCAACAACCCTAGCAACCACCTAGCAACCGGGTGGTGTTTTTTGCCACTGCAAGCACCATTCACATTTTCTTCTGGAAATGTACATTCTAGTATTGTTATTACTATACGCCCTGACCAAACTTCGGCGCGCTACTCCTCCCGCAGTTTTTGCCACAGAGCCATGAATGAGGTGTCAAAACGTGCGGCCTAATCGGGAATGGTGTGCTATGACTTTATAAGCGATCGGGGGTACGATGTTCGCCCAGGGGCGAAATAGCGGCCAAAAAAAACGCATAGACTTAACATTGCGAAAAACTTTGACGCCTCATAGCTCAGAGAGTGGATTTCACAGAAATGTGAAATTTGCCACATTTGAAGAGGCTGGCAGGCTCTGTAGGACCATACCTCAAAATGGGGTAAAAGTTGCACCCCTGGGGGGCAGGAGCGTCCCAAAGTTGCCCCATTGACTTTCTATGGTGTAGGACCTAGCAACCACCCAGAACATCCTAGCAACGCCCTAGCAACCACCCAGAACACCCTAGCAACCGCCTAGCAACCGGTGGTGTTTTTTTGCCACTGCAAGCACCATTTCACATTTTCTTCTGGAAATGTACATTCTAGTTAATGGTGCTTGCCATTTTAATGGCAAAGCACAGTATTGTTATTGCTCATACTTATTATTATTCTTCTTCTTCCACTTTTATTTCGGCGCGCTACTCCTCCCACAGTTTTTGTCACAGAGCCATGAATGAGGTGTCAAAACGTGCGGCCTAATCGGGAATGGTGTGCTATGACTTTTATAAGCGATCGGGGGTACGATGTTTGCCCCAGGGGCAAAATAGGGGCAAAATCAAACGCATTGACTTAACATGGCGAAAAACTTTGACGCCTCGTAGCTCAGAGAGTGGATTTCACAGAAATGTGAAATTTGCCACATCAAACGCATTGACTTAACATGGCGAAAAACTTTGACGCCTCGTAGCTCAGAGAGTGGATTTCACAGAAATGTGAAATTTGCCACATTTGAAGAGGCTGGCAGGCTCTGTAAGACCACACCTCAAATGGGGTAAAAGTTGCACCCCTGGGGGGCAGGAGCGTCCCAAAGTTGCCCCATTGACTTAACATTGCGAAAAAAATTTGACGCCTCGTAGCTCAGAGAGTGGATTTCACAGAAATGTGAAATTGGCCACATTTGAAGAGGCTGGCAGGCTCTGTAAGACCATACCTCAAAATGGGGTAAAAGTTGCACCCCTGGGGGGCAGGAGGGTACTAAAATTTGCCCCATTGACTTTCAATGGTGTAGGACGGCCCATGAAATGGGCCGTCCTTTCAATTGAAGCGCTTTTCAATTGAACATAACTCTGGATCACAGTGTCATAGAGACAAGGGGGCGGGCTCATTTGACTCAGACGACCAATCAGCATCTCAGGATCATTGTGAAGCTATCAAGCCACGCCCCTAGCAACCATTTAGAGCACCTTAGCAACACGTCCCATTGACTTCCATTGAAAGAGATCAAAGGGATATCTCAGGATAGAAGTGTCATAGAAACATGAGGGTGGGCTCGTTTGACTCGGGGCAGCAAGCAGCCAATCCTGAATCACCTCAACACACACTGGCCACGCCCTAGCAACCATTGTCGACCACCTTAGCAACCAAAATTCACAGACTCATAGCTCAGAGAGTGGATTTCGCAGAAATGTGAAATTTGCCACATTTCAAGAAGCTGACGGGCTCTGTAAGAACATACCACACAATGGGGTAAAACTTGCACCCCTGGGGGGCAAGAGCGTCCCAAAGTTGCCCCATTGACTTGAAACCGCTTTTCAATTGAACATAACTCTGGATCACAGTGTCATAGAGACAAGGGGGCGGGCTCATTTGACTCAGACGACCAATCAGCATCTCAGGATCATTGTGAAGCTATCAAGCCACGCCCCTAGCAACCATTTAGAGCACCTTAGCAACACGTCCATAGACTTCCATTGAAAGAGATCAAAGGGATATCTCAGGATAGAAGTGTCATAGAAACATGAGGGTGGGCTCCTTTGTCTCGGGGCAGCAAGCAGCCAATCCTGAATCACCTCAACACTCACTGGCCACGCCCTAGCAACCATTGTCGATCACCTTAGCAACCAAAATTCACAGAGGAATATCTTCCATTCTGAATGTCACAGAGGCGTGGGAGTTGGTTTATATCATTCATACTGACAAGAAGCCTTTGGAGTATCGTGATTGCTAGCTGCCAAGCCACTCCCTAGCAACCAAACAGAGTACCCTAGCAACCGTTTTGCAAGACCTATATCTCTGCATCAGAACATCGTAGAGAGATGGGGGTTGGTTTATACATTCACACTGACTTTGGAGCTTCATGATTGGCAGCTGCCAAGCCACTCCCTAGCAACCAAACAGCAACCAAACAGAGTACCCTAGCAACCGTTTTGCAAGACCTATATCTCTGCATCAGAACATCGTATAGAGATGGGGGTTGGTTTATACATTCACACTGACTTTGGAGCTTCATGATTGGCAGCTGCCAAGCCACTCCCTAGCAACCAAACAGAGTACCCTAGCAACCGTTTTGCAAGACCAATATCTCTGCATCAGAACATCGTATAGAGATGGGGGTTGGCTCTTTTGACTCATGCTAGCAAACAGGACTTGCTACATGCTACACATGCTAGCAGTGAATAGCTACATGCTAATAGCGCTTAGCTAAGTGCTAAATCATGCCAATAAAATGCTACAAACTCCATAGTAACCATCTGTGACAACTACCAACCACCTAGTAACACCATAGCAACCACCCAGATTACCCTAAATGCTAATCATGCTAGCAACATGCTAGAAACATGCTAATCACGCTAGCAACATGCTAGCAAACATGCTAATCATGCTAGCAACATGCTAAAAACATGCTAATCATGCTAAAATCATGCTAGCAACATGCTAATCATGCTAAAATCATGCTAGCAACATGCTAATCATGCTAACAACAGGCTAGCAACATGCTAATCATGCTAGCAACATGCTAGTCACATGCTAATCATGCTAGCAACATGCTAAAAACATTCTAATCACGCTAAAATCATGCTAGCAACATGCTAGCAACAATGTTAATCATGCTAGCAACATGCTAACAACATGCTAATCATGCTAGCAACATGCTAGCAACATGCTAATCATGCTAGCAACATGTTAACAACATGCTAATCATGCTAGCAACATGCTAATCATGCTAGCAACATGCTAGAATAATGCTAGCAACATGCTAGCCATATGCTAATCATGCTAGCAACATGCTAATCATGCTAGCGACATGCTAAAATAATGCTAGCAACATGCTAATCATACTAGCAACATGATAAAATCATGCTAGCAACATGATAAATCATGCTAGCAACATGCTAGCAACATGCTAATCATGCTAGCAATATGGTAACAAGATGCTAATCATGCTAAAAATATGCTAGCAAACATGCTAGTCACTAGTATCTGTCCAGCGCCGAGTTTTGCCACTGCAAGCACCATTCACATTTTCTTCTGGAAATGTACATTCTAGTATTGTTATTACTATTCGCCCTGACCAAACTTCGGCGCGCTACTCCTCCCGCAGTTTTTGCCAAAGAGCCATGAATGAGGTGTCAAAACGTGCGGCCTAATCGGGAATGGTGTGCTATGACTTTTATAAGCGATCGGGGTTACGATGTTCGCCCCAGGGGCGAAATAGCGGCCAAAAAAAACGCATAGACTTAACATTGCGAAAAACTTTGACGCCTCATAGCTCAGAGAGTGGATTTCGTAGAAATGTGAAATTTGCCACATTTGAAGAGGCTGACGGGCTCTGTAAGAACATACCACACAATGGGGTAAAACTTGCACCCCTGGGGGGCAAGAGCGTCCCAAAGTTGCCCCATTGACTTGAAACCGCTTTTCAATTGAACATAACTCTGGATCACAGTGTCATAGAGACAAGGGGGCGGGCTCATTTGACTCAGACGACCAATCAGCATCTCAGGATCATTGTGAAGCTATCAAGCCACGCCCCTAGCAACCATTTAGAGCACCTTAGCAACACGTCCCATAGACTTCCATTGAAAGAGATCAAAGGGATATCTCAGGATAGAAGTGTCATAGAAAGATGAGGGTGGGCTCGTTTGACTCGGGGCAGCAAGCAGCCAATCCTGAATCACCTCAACACACACTGGCCACGCCCTAGCAACCATTGTCGACCACCTTAGCAACCAAAATTCACAGACTCATAGCTCAGAGAGTGGATTTCGTAGAAATGTGAAATTTGCCACATTTGAAGAGGCTGACGGGCTCTGTAAGAACATACCACACAATGGGGTAAAACTTGCACCCCTGGGGGGCAAGAGCGTCCCAAAGTTGCCCCATTGACTTGAAACCGCTTTTCAATTGAACATAACTCTGGATCACAGTGTCATAGAGACAAGGGGGCGGGCTCATTTGACTCAGACGACCAATCAGCATCTCAGGATCATTGTGAAGCTATCAAGCCACGCCCCTAGCAACCATTTAGAGCACCTTAGCAACACGTCCCATAGACTTCCATTGAAAGAGATCAAAGGGATATCTCAGGATAGAAGTGTCATAGAAACATGAGGGTGGGCTCCTTTGTCTCGGGGCAGCAAGCAGCCAATCCTGAATCACCTCAACACTCACTGGCCACGCCCTAGCAACCATTGTCGATCACCTTAGCAACCAAAATTCACAGAGGAATATCTTCCATTCTGAATGTCACAGAGGCGTGGGAGTTGGTTTATATCATTCATACTGACAAGAAGCCTTTGGAGTATCGTGATTGCTAGCTGCCAAGCCACTCCCTAGCAACCAAACAGAGTACCCTAGCAACCGTTTTGCAAGACCTATATCTCTGCATCAGAACATCGTAGAGAGATGGGGGTTGGTTTATACATTCACACTGACTTTGGAGCTTCATGATTGGCAGCTGCCAAGCCACTCCCTAGCAACCAAACAGAGTACCCTAGCAACCGTTTTGCAAGACCAATATTTCTGCATCAGAACATCGTATAGAGATGGGGGTTGGCTCTTTTGACTCATGCTAGCAAACAGGACTTGCTACATGCTGCACATGCTAGCAGTGAATAGCTACATGCTAATAGCGCTTAGCTAAGTGCTAAATCATGCCAATAAAATGCTACAAACTCCATAGTAACCATCTGTGACAACTACCAACCACCTAGTAACACCATAGCAACCACCCAGATTACCCTAGCAACCGCCTAGCAACACCCTACATTACCCTAGCAACCGGGTGGTGTTTTTTGCCACTGCAAGCACCATTCACATTTTCTTCTGGAAATGTACATTCTAGTTAATGGTGCTTGCCATTTAAATGGCAAAGCACATTATTGTTATTGCTCATACTTATTATTCTTCTTCTTCCACTTTTATTTCGGCGCGCTACTCCTCCCGCAGTTTTTGTCACAGAGCCATGAATGAGGTGTCAAAACGTGCGGCCTAATCGGGAATCGTGTGCTATGACTTTTATAAGCGATCGGGGGTACGATGTTCGCCCCAGGGGCAAATAATCGCCCAAAAAGTCCCATTGACAATGCATTGGGCAAACTTTGGCGGGTCGTAGCTCAGAGCGAGAATTTCGTAGAAACTTATGAATCACCACACTTGAAGAGGCTGGCAGGCTCTGTAAGACCATACCTCAAAATGGGGTAAAAGTTGCACCCCTGGGGGGCAGGAGCGTCCCAAAGTTGCCCCATTGACTTTCAATGGTGTAGGACGGCCCATGAAATGGGCCGTCCTTACAATAGAAACGCTTTTGCAATTGAACATAACTCTGGATCACAGTGTCATAGAGACAAGGGGGCGGGCTCATTTGACTCAGACGACCAATCAGCATCTCAGGATCATTGTGAAGCTATCAAGCCACGCCCATAGCAACCATTTAGAGCACCTTAGCAACACGTCCCATAGACTTCCATTGAAAGAGATCAAAGGGATATCTCAGGATAGAAGTGTCATAGAAACATGAGGGTGGGCTCGTTTGACTCGGGGCAGCAAGCAGCCAATCCTGAATCACCTCAACACACACTGGCCACGCCCTAGCAACCATTGTCGACCACCTTAGCAACCAAAATTCACAGACTCATAGCTCAGAGAGTGGATTTCGTAGAAATGTGAAATTTGCCACATTTGAAGAGGCTGACGGGCTCTGTAAGAACATACCACACAATGGGGTAAAACTTGCACCCCTGGGGGGCAAGAGCGTCCCAAAGTTGCCCCATTGACTTGAAACCGCTTTTCAATTGAACATAACTCTGGATCACAGTGTCATAGAGACAAGGGGGCGGGCTCATTTGACTCAGACGACCAATCAGCATCTCAGGATCATTGTGAAGCTATCAAGCCACGCCCATAGCAACCATTTAGAGCACCTTAGCAACACGTCCCATAGACTTCCATTGACAGAGATCAAAGGGATATCTCAGGATAGAAGTGTCATAGAAACATGAGGGTGGGCTCGTTTGACTCGGGGGCAGCAAGCAGCCAATCCTGAATCACCTCAACACACACTGGCCACGCCCTAGCAACCATTGTCGACCACCTTAGCAACCAAAATTCACAGACTCATAGCTCAGAGAGTGGATTTCGTAGAAATGTGAAATTTGCCACATTTGAAGAGGCTGACGGGCTCTGTAAGAACATACCACACAATGGGGTAAAACTTGCACCCCTGGGGGGCAAGAGCGTCCCAAAGTTGCCCCATTGACTTGAAACCGCTTTTCAATTGAACATAACTCTGGATCACAGTGTCATAGAGACAAGGGGGTGGGCTCATTTGATTCAGACGACCAATCAGCATCTCAGGATCATTGTGAAGCTATCAAGCCACGCCCCTAGCAACCATTTAGAGCACCTTAGCAACACGTCCCATAGACTTCCATTGAAAGAGATCAAAGGGATATCTCAGGATAGAAGTGTCATAGAAACATGAGGGTGGGCTCGTTTGACTCGGGGCAGCAAGAAGCCAATCCTGAATCACCTCAACACTCACTGGCCACGCCCTAGCAACCATTGTCGAGCACCTTAGCAACCAAAATTCACAGAGGAATATCTTCCATTCTGAATGTCACAGAGGCGTGGGAGTTGGTTTATATCATTCATACTGACAAGAAGCCTTTGGAGTATCGTGATTGCTAGCTGCCAAGCCACTCCCTAGCAACCAAACAGAGTACCCTAGCAACCGTTTTGCAAGACCTATATCTCTGCATCAGAACATCGTATAGAGATGGGGGTTGATTTATACATTCACACTGACTTTGGAGCTTCATGATTGGCAGCTGCCAAGCCACTCCCTAGCAACCAAACAGAGTACCCTAGCAACCATTTTGCAAGACCAATATCTCTGCATCAGAACATCGTATAGAGATGGGGGTTGGCTCTTTTGACTCATAATAGCAAACAGGACTTGCTACATGCTACACATGCTAGCAGTGAATAGCTACATGCTAATAGCGCTTAGCTAAGTGCTAAATCATCCCAATAAAATGCTACAAACTCCATAGTAACCATCTGTGACAACTACCAACCACCTAGTAACAACATAGCAACCACTCAGATTACCCTAAATGCTAATAATGCTAACAACATGCTAGCAACATGCTAATCATGCTAGCAACATGCTAATCATGCTAAAATCATGCTAGCAACATGCTAATCATGCTAGTAACATGCTAGCAACATGCTAATCATGCTGACAACATGCTAGTCACATGCTAATCATGCTAGCAACATGCTAAAAACATGCTAATCACGCTAAAAGCATGCTAGCAACATGCTAATCATGCTAGCAACATGCTAGAAACATGCTAATCACGCTAGCAACATGCTAGCAACATGCTAATAATGCTAAAATCATGCTAGCAACATGCTACCAACGTCCCAAAGTTGCCCCATTGACTTGAAACCGCTTTTCAATTGAACATAACTCTGGATCACAGTGTCATAGAGACAAGGGGGTGGGCTCATTTGATTCAGACGACCAATCAGCATCTCAGGATCATTGTGAAGCTATCAAGCCACGCCCCTAGCAACCAGTTAGAGCACCTTAGCAACACGTCCCATAGACTTCCATTGAAAGAGATCAAAGGGATATCTCAGGATAGAAGTGTCATAGAAACATGAGGGTGGGCTCGTTTGACTCGGGGCAGCAAGAAGCCAATCCTGAATCACCTCAACACTCACTGGCCACGCCCTAGCAACCATTGTCGAGCACCTTAGCAACCAAAATTCACAGAGGAATATCTTCCATTCTGAATGTCACAGAGGCGTGGGAGTTGGTTTATATCATTCATACTGACAAGAAGCCTTTGGAGTATCGTGATTGCTAGCTGCCAAGCCACTCCCTAGCAACCAAACAGAGTACCCTAGCAACCGTTTTGCAAGACCTATATCTCTGCATCAGAACATCGTATAGAGATGGGGGTTGGTTTATACATTCACACTGACTTTGGAGCTTCATGATTGGCAGCTGCCAAGCCACTCCCTAGCAACCAAACAGAGTACCCTAGCAACCGTTTTGCAAGACCAATATCTCTGCATCAGAACATCGTATAGAGATGGGGGTTGGCTCTTTTGACTCATGCTAGCAAACAGGACTTGCTACATGCTACACATGCTAGCAGTGAATAGCTACATGCTAATAGCGCTTAGCTAAGTGCTAAATCATGCCAATAAAATGCTACAAACTCCATAGTAACCATCTGTGACAACTACCAACCACCTAGTAACAACATAGCAACCACTCAGATTACCCTAAATGCTAATAATGCTAACAACATGCTAGCAACATGCTAATCATGCTAGCAAACATGCTAGCAACATGCTAATCATGTTAAAATCATGCTAGCAACATGCTAATCATGTTAAAATCATGCTACAACATGCTAATCATGCTAAAATCATGCTAGCAACATGCTAATCATGCCTAGTAACATGCTAGCAACATGCTAATCATGCTAGCAACATGCTAGTCACATGCTAATCATGCTAGCAACATGCTAAAACATGCTAATCACGCTAAAATCATGCTAGCAACATGCTAGCAACATGCTAATCATGCTAGCAACATGCTAGAAACATGCTAATCACGCTAGCAACATGCTAGCAACATGCTAATAATGCTAAAATCATGCTAGCATCATGCTAGCAACATGCTACCCAACATGCTAATCATGCTAGCAACATGCTAGCAACATGCTAATCACGCTAGCAACATGCTAGCAACATGCTAATTATGCTAGCAACATGCTAGCAACATGCTAATAATGCTAGCAACATGCTAATCATGCTAGCAACATGCTAGCAACATGCTAATCATGCTAGCAACATGCTAGCAACATGCTATAAACATGCTAATCACGCTAGCAACATGCTACCAACATGCTAATAATGCTAAAATCATGCTAGCATCATGCTAGCAACATGCTAATCATGCTAGCAACATGCTAGCAACATGCTAATCACGCTAGCAACATGCTAGCAACATGCTAATCATGCTAGCAACATGCTAGCAACATGCTAATCATGCTAGCTACATGCTAATCACGCTAAAATCATGCTAGCAACATGCTAATCATGCTAAAATCATGCTAGCAACATGCTAATCATGCTAGCAACATGCTAGTCACATGCTAATCATGCTAGCAACATGTTAAAAACATGTTAATCACGTTAAATCATGCTAGCAACATGCTAGCAACATGCTAATCATGCTAGCAACATGCTAGAAACATGCTAATCACGCTAGCAACATGCTAGAACATGCTAATCATGCTAGCAACATGCTAGCTACATGCTAATCACGCTAAAATCATGCTAGCAACATGCTAATCATGCTAAAATCATGCTAGCAACATGCTAATCATGCTAGCAACATGCTAGTCACATGCTAATCATGCTAGCAACATGCTAAAAACATGTTAATCACGCTAAAATCATGCTAGCAACATGCTAGCAACATGCTAATCATGCTAGCAACATGCTAGAAACATGCTAATCACGCTAGCAACATGCTAATAATGCTAAAATCATGCTAGCATCATGCTAGCAACATGCTAGAAACATGCTAATCATGCTAGCAACATGCTAATAATGCTAATATCATGCTAGCATCATGCTAGCAACATGCTAGCAACATGCTAATCATGCTAGCAACATGCTATCAACATGCTAATCACGCTAGCAACATGCTAGCAACATGCTAATCATGCTAGCAACATGCTAGCAACATGCTAATAATGCTAGCAACATGCTAATCATGCCAGCAACATGCTAGCAACATGCTAATCATGCTAGCAACATGCTAGCAACATTCTAATCATGCTAGCAAACATGCTAGAATAATGCTAGGAACATGTTAGCAACATTGTTAATCATGCTAGCAACATGCTAATCATGCTAGCAACATGCTAATCATGCTAGCAACATGCTAACAACATGCTAATCATGCCAGCAACATGCTAGCAACATGCTAATCATGCTAGCAACATGGTAACAAGATGCTAATCATGCTAAAAATATGATAGCAAACATGCTAGTCACTAGTATCTGTCCAGCGCCGAGTTTTGCCACTGCAAGCACCATTTCACATTTTCTTCCGGAAATGTACATTCTAGTATTGTTATTACTATTCGCCCTGACCAAACTTCGGCGCGCTACTCCTCCCGCAGTTTTTGCCACAGAGCCATGAATGAGGTGTCAAAACGTGCGGCCTAATCGGGAATGGTGTGCTATGACTTTTATAAGCGATCGGGGGTACGATGTTCGCCCCAGGGGCGAAATAGCGGCCAAAAAAAACGCATAGACTTAACATTGCGAAAAAATTTAACGCCTCGTAGCTCAGAGAGTGGATTTCACAGAAATGTGAAATTTGCCACATTTGAAGAGGCTGGCAGGCTCTGAAGGACCATACCTCAAAATGGGGTAAAAGTTGCACCCCTGGGGGGCAGGAGCGTCCCAAAGTTGCCCGATTGACTTTCAATGGTGTAGGACGGCCCATGAAATGGGCCGTCCTACACCATACAAACCGCTTTTCAATTGAACATAACTCTGGATCACAGTGTCATAAAACTTTGACGCCTCGTAGCTCAGAGAGTGGATTTCACAGAAATGTGAAATTTGCCACATTTGAAGAGGCTGGCAGGCTCTGTAAGACCATACCTCAAAATGGGGTAAAAGTTGCACCCCTGGGGGGCAGGAGCGTCCCAAAGTTGCCCCATTGACTTAACATTGCGAAAAAAATTTGACGCCTCGTAGCTCAGAGAGTGGATTTCACAGAAATGTGAAATTGGCCACATTTGAAGAGGCTGGCAGGCTCTGTAAGACCATACCTCAAAATGGGGTAAAAGTTGCACCCCTGGGGGGCAGGAGGGTACTAAAATTTGCCCCATTGACTTTCAATGGTGTAGGACGGCCCATGAAATGGGCCGTCCTTTCAATTGAAGCGCTTTTCAATTGAACATAACTCTGGATCACAGTGTCATAGAGACAAGGGGGCGGGCTCATTTGACTCAGACGACCAATCAGCATCTCAGGATCATTGTGAAGCTATCAAGCCACGCCCCTAGCAACCATTTAGAGCACCTTAGCAACACGTCCCATTGACTTCCATTGAAAGAGATCAAAGGGATATCTCAGGATAGAAGTGTCATAGAAACATGAGGGTGGGCTCGTTTGACTCGGGGCAGCAAGCAGCCAATCCTGAATCACCTCAACACACACTGGCCACGCCCTAGCAACCATTGTCGACCACCTTAGCAACCAAAATTCACAGACTCATAGCTCAGAGAGTGGATTTCGCAGAAATGTGAAATTTGCCACATTTCAAGAAGCTGACGGGCTCTGTAAGAACATACCACACAATGGGGTAAAACTTGCACCCCTGGGGGGCAAGAGCGTCCCAAAGTTGCCCCATTGACTTGAAACCGCTTTTCAATTGAACATAACTCTGGATCACAGTGTCATAGAGACAAGGGGGCGGGCTCATTTGACTCAGACGACCAATCAGCATCTCAGGATCATTGTGAAGCTATCAAGCCACGCCCCTAGCAACCATTTAGAGCACCTTAGCAACACGTCCCATAGACTTCCATTGAAAGAGATCAAAGGGATATCTCAGGATAGAAGTGTCATAGAAACATGAGGGTGGGCTCCTTTGTCTCGGGGCAGCAAGCAGCCAATCCTGAATCACCTCAACACTCACTGGCCACGCCCTAGCAACCATTGTCGATCACCTTAGCAACCAAATTTCACAGAGGAATATCTTCCATTCTGAATGTCACAGAGGCGTGGGAGTTGGTTTATATCATTCATACTGACAAGAAGCCTTTGGAGTATCGTGATTGCTAGCTGCCAAGCCACTCCCTAGCAACCAAACAGAGTACCCTAGCAACCGTTTTGCAAGACCAATATCTCTGTATCAGAACATCGTATAGAGATGGGGGTTGGCTCTTTTGACTCATGCAAGCAAACAGGACTTGATACATGCTACACATGCTAGCAGTGAATAGCTACATGCTAATAGCGCTTAGCTAAGTGCTAAATCATGCCAATAAAATGCTACAAACTCCATAGTAACCATCTGTGACAACTACCAACCACCTAGTAACACCATAGCAACCACCCAGATTACCCTAGCAACCGGGCTACTATGCTAATCATGCTAAAATCATGCTAGCAACATGCTAATCATGCTAAAATCATGCTAGCAACATGCTAATCATGCTAACAACAGGCTAGCAACATGCTAATCATGCTAGCAACAAGTTAGTCACATGCTAATCATGCTAGCAACATGCTAGAAACATGCTAATCACACTAAAATCATGCTAGCAACATGCTAGCAACATGCTAATAATGCTAAAATCATGCTAGCATCATGCTAGCAACATGCTAGCAACATGCTAGCAACATGCTAATCATGCTAGCAACATGGTAGCAACATGCTAATCATGCTAGCAACATGCTAGCAACATGCTAGCAACATGCTAATCATGCTAGCAACATGCTAATCATGCTAGAAACATGTTAACAACATGCTAGCAACATGCTAATCATGCTAGCAACATGCTAATCATGCTAGCAACATGGTAACAAGATGCTAATCATGCTAGCAACCACCCAGAACACCCTAGCAACCACCTAGCAACACCCTAGCAACCACCCAGAACACCCTAGCAACCGCCTAGCAACCACCCAGAACACCCTAGCAACCACCTAGCAACACCCTAGCAACCACCCAGAACAACCTAGCAACCGCCTAGCAACCACCCAGATCACCCTAGCAAACCGCCTAGCAACCACCCAGAACACCCTAGCAACCACCTAGCAACGCCCTAGCAACCACCTAGCAACCACCCAGAACACCCTAGCAACCACCCAGAACACCCTAGCAACCGCCTAGCAACCACCCAGAACACCCTAGCAAACCGCCTAGCAACACCCTAGCAACCACCCAGAACACCCCAGCAACCGCCTAGCAACCACCCAGAACACCCAAATCACGCTAAAATCATGCTAGCAACATGCTAGCAACATGCTAATCATGCTAGCAACATGCTAGCAACATGCTAATCACGCTAAAATCATGTTAGCAAACATGCTAATCATGCTAAAATCATGCTAGCAACATGCTAGCAACATGCTAATCATGCTAGCAACATGCTAGCAACATGCTAATCATGCTAGCAACATGCTAGCAACATGCTAATAATGCTAAAATCATGCTATCATCATGCCAGCAACATGCTAGCAACATGCTAATCATGCTAGCAACATGCTAGCAACATGCTAATCATGCTAGCAACATGCTAATCACGCTAGCAACATATCAGAACATCGTAGAGAGATGGGGGTTGGTTTATACATTCACACTGACTTTGGAGCTTCATGATTGGCAGCTGCCAAGCCACTCCCTAGCAACCAAACAGCAACCAAACAGAGTACCCTAGCAACCGTTTTGCAAGACCTATATCTCTGCATCAGAACATCGTATAGAGATGGGGGTTGGTTTATACATTCACACTGACTTTGGAGCTTCATGATTGGCAGCTGCCAAGCCACTCCCTAGCAACCAAACAGAGTACCCTAGCAACCGTTTTGCAAGACCAATATCTCTGCATCAGAACATCGTATAGAGATGGGGGTTGGCTCTTTTGACTCATGCTAGCAAACAGGACTTGCTACATGCTACACATGCTAGCAGTGAATAGCTACATGCTAATAGCGCTTAGCTAAGTGCTAAATCATGCCAATAAAATGCTACAAACTCCATAGTAACCATCTGTGACAACTACCAACCACCTAGTAACACCATAGCAACCACCCAGATTACCCTAAATGCTAATCATGCTAGCAACATGCTAGAAACATGCTAATCACGCTAGCAACATGCTAGCAAACATGCTAATCATGCTAGCAACATGCTAAAAACATGCTAATCATGCTAAAATCATGCTAGCAACATGCTAATCATGCTAAAATCATGCTAGCAACATGCTAATCATGCTAACAACAGGCTAGCAACATGCTAATCATGCTAGCAACAAGTTAGTCACATGCTAATCATGCTAGCAACATGCTAGAAACATGCTAATCACACTAAAATCATGCTAGCAACATGCTAGCAACATGCTAATAATGCTAAAATCATGCTAGCATCATGCTAGCAACATGCTAGCAACATGCTAGCAACATGCTAATCATGCTAGCAACATGGTAGCAACATGCTAATCATGCTAGCAACATGCTAGCAACATGCTAGCAACATGCTAATCATGCTAGCAACATGCTAATCATGCTAGAAACATGTTAACAACATGCTAGCAACATGCTAATCATGCTAGCAACATGCTAATCATGCTAGCAACATGGTAACAAGATGCTAATCATGCTAGCAACCACCCAGAACACCCTAGCAACCACCTAGCAACACCCTAGCAACCACCCAGAACACCCTAGCAACCGCCTAGCAACCACCCAGAACACCCTAGCAACCACCTAGCAACACCCTAGCAACCACCCAGAACAACCTAGCAACCGCCTAGCAACCACCCAGATCACCCTAGCAACCGCCTAGCAACCACCCAGAACACCCTAGCAACCACCTAGCAACGCCCTAGCAACCACCTAGCAACCACCCAGAACACCCTAGCAACCACCCAGAACACCCTAGCAACCGCCTAGCAACCACCCAGAACACCCTAGCAACCGCCTAGCAACACCCTAGCAACCACCCAGAACACCCCAGCAACCGCCTAGCAACCACCCAGAACACCCAAATCACGCTAAAATCATGCTAGCAACATGCTAGCAACATGCTAATCATGCTAGCAACATGCTAGCAACATGCTAATCACGCTAAAATCATGTTAGCAAACATGCTATCATGCTAAAATCATGCTAGCAACATGCTAGCAACATGCTAATCATGCTAGCAACATGCTAGCAACATGCTAATCATGCTAGCAACATGCTAGCAACATGCTAATAATGCTAAAATCATGCTATCATCATGCCAGCAACATGCTAGCAACATGCTAATCATGCTAGCAACATGCTAGCAACATGCTAATCATGCTAGCAACATGCTAATCACGCTAGCAACATGCTAGCAACATGCTAGAAACATGCTAATCATGCTAGCAACATGCTAGCAACATGCTAATCACGCTAAAATCATGCTAGCAACATGCTAATCATGCTAAAATCATGCTAGCAACATGCTAGCAACATGCTAGTCACATGCTAATCATGCTAGCAACATGCTAAAAACATACTAATCACGCTAAAATCATGCTAGCAACATGTTAGCAACATGCTAATCATGCTAGCAACATGCTAGAAACATGCTAATCACACTAGCAACAGGCTAGCAACATGCTAATAATGCTAAAATCATGCTAGTAACATGCTAGCAACATGCTAATCATGCTAACAACATGCTAGTCACATGCTAATCATGCTAGCAACATGCTAAAAACATGCTAATCACGCTAAAATCATGCTAGCAACATGCTAGAAACATGCTAATCACGCTAGCAACATGCTAGCAACATGCTAATAATGCTAAAATCATGCTAGCAACATGCTAGCAACATGCTAGCAATATGCTAATCATGCTAGCAACATGCTAATCACGCTAGCAACATGCTAGCAACATGCTAGAAACATGCTAATCATGCTAGCAACATGCTAATCATGCTAGCAACATGCTAATCATGTTAGCAACATGCTAGCAACATGCTAATCATGCTAGCAACATGCTAGCAACATGCTAATCATGTTAGCGACATGTTAGAATCATGTTAACAACATGCTAGCAACATGCTAATCATGCTAGCAACATGCTAGCAACATGCTAGCAACATGCTAATCATGCTAACAACATTCTAGCAACATGCTAATCATGCTAGCAACATGCTAACAACAATGCTAATCATGCTAACAACATGCTAACAACATGCTAATCATGCTAGCAACATGCTAGCAACATGCTAAACATGCTAGCGACATGCTAGCAACATGCTAATCATGCTAGCAACATGCTAGAATCATGCAAGCGACATGCTAACAACATGCTAGCGACATGTTAACAAACATGCTAATCATGCTAGCAACATGCTAGAATAATGCTAGCAACATGCTAGCCATATGCTAATCATGCTAGCAACATGCTAATCATGCTAGCGACATGCTAAAATAATGCTAGCAACATGCTAATCATACTAGCAACATGATAAAATCATGCTAGCAACATGATAAAATCATGCTAGCAACATGCTAGCAACATGCTAATCATGCTAGCAATATGGTAACAAGATGCTAATCATGCTAAAATATGCTAGCAAACATGCTAGTCACTAGTATCTGTCCAGCGCCGAGTTTTGCCACTGCAAGCACCATTCACATTTTCTTCTGGAAATGTACATTCTAGTTAATGGTGCTTGCCATTTAAATGGCAAAGCACATTATTGTTATTGCTCATACTTATTATTCTTCTTCTTCCACTTTTATTTCGGCGCGCTACTCCTCCCACAGTTTTTGTCACAGAGCCATGAATGAGGTGTCAAAACGTGCGGCCTAATCGGGAATCGTGTGCTATGACTTTTATAAGCGATCGGGGGTACGATGTTCGCCCCAGGGGCAAATAATCGCCCAAAAAGTCCCATTGACAATGCATTGGGCAAACTTTGGCGGGTCGTAGCTCAGAGCGAGAATTTCGTAGAACTTATGAATCACCACACTTGAAGAGGCTGGCAGGCTCTGTAAGACCATACCTCAAAATGGGGTAAAAGTTGCACCCCTGGGGGGCAGGAGCGTCCCAAAGTTGCCCCATTGACTTTCAATGGTGTAGGACGGCCCATGAAATGGGCCGTCCTTTCAATTGAACCGCTTTTCAATTGAACATAACTCTGGATCACAGTGTCATAGAGACAAGGGGGCGGGCTCATTTGACTCAGACGACCAATCAGCATCTCAGGATCATTGTGAAGCTATCAAGCCACGCCCATAGCAACCATTTAGAGCACCTTAGCAACACGTCCCATAGACTTCCATTGAAAGAGATCAAAGGGATATCTCAGGATAGAAGTGTCATAGAAACATGAGGGTGGGCTCGTTTGACTCGGGGCAGCAAGCTGCCAATCCTGAATCACCTCAACACACACTGGCCACGCCCTAGCAACCATTGTCGACCACCTTAGCAACAAAAATTCACAGACTCATAGCTCAGAGAGTGGATTTCGTAGAAATGTGAAATTTGCCACATTTGAAGAGGCTGACGGGCTCTGTAAGAACATACCACACAATGGGGTAAAACTTGCACCCCTGGGGGGCAAGAGCGTCCCAAAGTTGCCCCATTGACTTGAAACCGCTTTTCAATTGAACATAACTCTGGATCACAGTGTCATAGAGACAAGGGGGCGGGCTCATTTGACTCAGACGACCAATCAGCATCTCAGGATCATTGTGAAGCTATCAAGCCACGCCCCTAGCAACCATTTAGAGCACCTTAGCAACACGTCCCATAGACTTCCATTGAAAGAGATCAAAGGGATATCTCAGGATAGAAGTGTCATAGAAACATGAGGGTGGGCTCGTTTGACTCGGGGCAGCAAGCAGCCAATCCTGAATCACCTCAACACTCACTGGCCACGCCCTAGCAACCATTGTCGACCACCTTAGCAATCAAAATTCACAGAGGAATATCTTCCATTCTGAATGTCACAGAGGCGTGGGAGTTGGTTTATATCATTCACACTGACAAGAAGCCTTTGGAGTATCGTGATTGCTAGCTGCCAAGCCACTCCCTCGCAACCAAACAGAGTACCCTAGCAACCGTTTTGCAAGACCTATATCTCTGCATCAGAACATCGTATAGAGATGGGGGTTGGTTTATACATTCACACTGACTTTGGAGCTTCATGATTGGCAGCTGCCAAGCCACTCCCTAGCAACCAAACAGAGTACCCTAGCAACCGTTTTGCAAGACCAATATCTCTGCATCAGAACATCGTATAGAGATGGGGGTTGGCTCTTTTGACTCATGCTAGCAAACAGGACTTGCTACATGCTAGACATGCTAGCAGTGAATAGCTACATGCTAATAGCGCTTAGCTAAGTATTAAATCATGCCAATAAAATGCTACAAACTCCATAGTAACCATCTGTGACAACTACCAACCACCTAGTAACAACATAGCAACCACTCAGATTACCCTAAATGCTAATCATGCTAGCAACATGCTAGCAACATGCTAATCATGCTAGCAACATGCTAATCACGCTAAAATCATGCTAGCAACATGCTAATCATGCTAAAATCATGCTAAAATCATGCTAGCAACATGCTAATCATGCTAGCAACATGCTAGCAACATGCTAGTCACATGCTAATCATGCTAGCAAACATGCTAAAAACATGCAAATCACGCTAAAATCATGCTAGCAACATGCTAGCAACATGCTAATCACGCTAAAATCATGTTAGCAAACATGCTAATCATGCTAAAATCATGCTAGCAACATGCTAGCAACATGCTAATCATGCTAGCAACATGCTAGTCACATGCTAATCATGCTAGCAACATGCTAAAAACATGCTAATCACGCTAAAATCATGCTAGCAACATGCTAGCAACATGCTAATCATGCTAGCAACATGCTAGCAACATGCTAATAATGCTAAAATCATGCTAGCATCATGCTAGCAACATGCTAGCAACATGCTAATCATGTTAGCAAAATGCTAGCAACATGCTAATCATGCTAGCAACATGCTAATCATGCTAGCAACATGCTAGCAACATGCTAATCACGCTAAAATCATGCTAGCAACATGCTAATCATGCTAAAATCATGCTAGCAACATGCTAATCATGCTAGCAACATGCTAGCAACATGCTAGTCACATGCTAATAATGCTAGCAAACATGCTAAAAACATGCTAATCACGCTAAAATCATGCTAGCAACATGCTAGCAACATGCTAATCATGCTAGCAACATGCTAGCAACATGCTAATCACGCTAAAATCATGTTAGCAAACATGCTAATCATGCTAAAATCATGCTAGCAACATGCTAGCAACATGCTAATCATGCTAGCAACATGCTAGTCACATGCTAATCATGCTAGCAACATGCTAAAAACAATGCTAATCACGCCAAAATCTTGCTAGCAACATGCTAGCAACATGCTAATAATGCTAAAATCATGCTAGCATCATGCTAGCAACATGCTAGCAACATGCTAATCATGCTAGCAACATGCTAATCACGCTAGCAACATGCTAGAAACATGCTAATCATGCTAGCAACATGCTAAAAACATGCTAATCACGCTAAAATCATGCTAGCACCATGCTAATCATGCTAGCAACATGCTAGAAACATGCTAATCACACTAGCAACATGCTAGCAACATGCTAATAATGCTAAAATCATGTTAGCATCATGCTAGCAACATGCTAGCAACATGCTAATCATGCTAGCAACATGTTAGCAACATGCTAATCACGCTAGCAACATGCTAGCAACATGCTAATCATGCTAGCAACATGCTAGCAACATGCTAATCATGCTACCAACATGCTAATCATGCTAGCAACATGCTAAACATGCTAGCAACATGCTAATCACGCTAAAATCATGTTAGCAAACATGCTAATCATGCTAAAATCATGTTAGCAACATGCTAATCATGCTAGCAACATGCTAGTCACATGCTTAATCATGCTAGCAACATGCTAAAAACATGCTAATCACGCTAAAATCATGCTAGCAACATGCTAGAAACATGCTAATCATGCTAGCAACATGCTAGCAACATGCTAATAATGCTAAAATCATGCTAGCAACATGCTAGCAACATGCTAATCATGCTAGCAACATGCTAGCAACATGCTAATCATGCTAGCAACATGCTATCAACATGCTAATCACGCTATCAACATGCTAGCAACATGCTAGAAACATGCTAATCATGCTAGCAACATGCTAATCATGCTAGCAACATGCTAGCAACATTCTAATCATGCTAGCAACATGCTAGCAACATGCTAATCATGTTAGCGACATGCTAGAATCATGTTAACAACATGCTAGCAACATGCTAATCATGCTAGCAACATGCTAGCAACATGCTAATCATGCTAGCAACATGCTAGCAACAATGCTAATCATGCTAGCAACATGCTAGCAACATGCTAATCATGCTAGCGACATGCTAGCAACATGCTAATCATGTTAGCAACATGCTAGAATCATGCTAGCGACATGCTAACAACATGCTAATCATGCTAGCAACATGCTAATCATGCTAGCAACATGCTAGAATAATGCTAGCAACATGCTAGCCATATGCTAATCATGCTAGCAACATGCTAATCATGCTAGCGACATGCTAAAATAATGCTAGCAACATGCTAATCATACTAGCAACATGATAAAATTATGCTAGCAACATGCTAGCAACATGCTAATCATGCTAGCAATATGGTAACAAGATGCTAATCATGCTAAAAATATGTTAGCAAACATGCTAGTCACTAGTATCTGTCCAGCGCCGAGTTTTGCCACTGCAAGCACCATTCACATTTTCTTCTGGAAATGTACATTCTAGTATTGTTATTACTATTCGCCCTGACCAAACTTCGGCGCGCTACTCCTCCCGCAGTTTTTGCCACAGAGCCATGAATGAGGTGTCAAAACGTGCGGCCTAATCGGGAATGGTGTGCTATGACTTTTATAAGCGATCGGGGGTACGATGTTCGCCCCAGGGGCGAAATAGCGGCCAAAAAAAACGCATAGACTTAACATTGCGAAAAACTTTGACGCCTCATAGCTCAGAGAGTGGATTTCACAGAAGTTTGAAATTTGCCATATTTGAAGAGGCTGGCAGGCTCTGTAAGACCACACCTCAAAATGGGGTAAAAGTTGCACCCCTGGGGGGCAGGAGCGTCCCAAAGTTGCCCCATTGACTTAACATTGCGAAAAAAATTTGATGCCTCGTAGCTCAGAGAGTGGATTTCACAGAAATGTGAAATTGGCCACATTTGAAGAGGCTGGCAGGCTCTGTAAGACCATACCTCAAAATGGGGTAAAAGTTGCACCCCTGGGGGGCAGGAGGGTACTAAAATTTGCCCCATTGACTTTCAATGGTGTAGGACGGCCCATGAAATGGGCCGTCCTTTCAATTGAACCGCTTTTCAATTGAACATAACTCTGGATCACAGTGTCATAGAGACAAGGGGGCGGGCTCATTTGACTCAGACGACCAATCAGCATCTCAGGATCATTGTGAAGCTATCAAGCCACGCCCCTAGCAACCATTTAGAGCACCTTAGCAACACGTCCCATTGACTTCCATTGAAAGAGATCAAAGGGATATCTCAGGATAGAAGTGTCATAGAAACATGAGGGTGGGCTCGTTTGACTCGGAGCAGCAAGCAGCCAATCCTGAATCACCTCAACACACACTGGCCACGCCCTAGCAACCATTGTCGACCACCTTAGCAACCAAAATTCACAGACTCATAGCTCAGAGAGTGGATTTCGTAGAAATGTGAAATTTGCCACATTTGAAGAGGCTGACGGGCTCTGTAAGAACATACCACACAATGGGGTAAAACTTGCACCCCTGGGGGGCAAGAGCGTCCCAAAGTTGCCCCATTGACTTGAAACCGCTTTTCAATTGAACATAACTCTGGATCACAGTGTCATAGAGACAAGGGGGCGGGCTCATTTGACTCAGACGACCAATCAGCATCTCAGGATCATTGTGAAGCTATCAAGCCACGCCCCTAGCAACCATTTAGAGCACCTTAGCAACACGTCCCATAGACTTCCATTGAAAGAGATCAAAGGGATATCTCAGGATAGAAGTGTCATAGAAACATGAGGGTGGGCTCGTTTGACTCGGGGCAGCAAGCAGCCAATCCTGAATCACCTCAACACTCACTGGCCACGCCCTAGCAACCATTGTCGACCACCTTAGCAACCAAAATTCACAGAGGAATATCTTCCATTCTGAATGTCACAGAGGCGTGGGAGTTGGTTTATATCATTCATACTGACAAGAAGCCTTTGGAGTATCGTGATTGCTAGCTGCCAAGCCACTCCCTAGCAACCAAACAGAGTACCCTAGCAACCGTTTTGCAAGACCTATATCTCTGCATCAGAACATCGTATAGAGAAGGGGGTTGGTTTATACATTCACACTGACTTTGGAGCTTCATGATTGGCAGCTGCCAAGCCACTCCCTAGCAACCAAACAGAGTACCCTAGCAACCGTTTTGCAAGACCAATATCTCTGCATCAGAACATCGTATAGAGATGGGGGTTGGCTCTTTTGACTTATGCTAGCAAACAGGACTTGCTACATGCTACACATGCTAGCAGTGAATAGCTACATGCTAATAGCGCTTAGCTAAGTGCTAAATCATGCCAATGAAATGCTACAAACTCCATAGTAACCATCTGTGACAACTACCAACCACCTAGTAACACCATAGCAACCACCCAGATTACCCTAGCAACCGCCTAGCAACGCCCTAGCAACATGCACGATACAGCTATCTATACTGTACATTACCCTAGCAACCGGGTGGTGTTTTTTGCCACTGCAAGCACCATTTCACATTTTCTTCTGGAAATGTACATTCTAGTTAATGGTGCTTGCCATTTTAATGGCAAAGCACAGTATTGTTATTGCTCATACTTATTATTCTTCTTCTTCTTCTTCCACTTTTATTTCGGCGCGCTACTCCTCCCACAGTTTTTGTCACAGAGCCATGAATGAGGTGTCAAAACGTGCGGCCTAATCGGGAATCGTGTGCTATGACTTTTATAAGCGATCGGGGGTACGATGTTTGCCCCAGGGGCAAAATAGGGGCAAAATCAAACGCATTGACTTAACATGGCGAAAAACTTTGACGCCTCGTAGCTCAGAGAGTGGATTTCACAGAAATGTGAAATTTGCCACATTTGAAGAGGCTGGCAGGCTCTGTAAGACCACACCTCAAAATGGGGTAAAAGTTGCACCCCTGGGGGGCAGGAGCGTCCCAAAGTTGCCCCATTGACTTAACATGGCGAAAAAAAATTGACGCCTCGTAGCTCAGAGAGTGGATTTCACAGAAATGTGAAATTGGCCACATTTGAAGAGGCTGGCAGGCTCTGTAAGACCATACCTCAAAATGGGGGTAAAAGTTGCACCCCTGGGGGGCAGGAGGGTACTAAAATTTGCCCCATTGACTTTCAATGGTGTAGGACGGCCCATGAAATGGGCCGTCCTTTCAATTGAACCGCTTTTCAATTGAACATAACTCTGGATCACAGTGTCATAGAGACAAGGGGGCGGGCTCATTTGACTCAGACGACCAATCAGCATCTCAGGATCATTGTGAAGCTATCAAGCCACGCCCCTAGCAACCATTTAGAGCACCTTAGCAACACGTCCCATTGACTTCCATTGAAAGAGATCAAAGGGATATCTCAGGATAGAAGTGTCATAGAAACATGAGGGTGGGCTCGTTTGACTCGGGGCAGCAAGCAGCCAATCCTGAATCACCTCAACACACACTGGCCACGCCCTAGCAACCATTGTCGACCACCTTAGCAACCAAAATTCACAGACTCATAGCTCAGAGAGTGGATTTCGTAGAAATGTGAAATTTGCCACATTTGAAGAGGCTGACGGGCTCTGTAAGAACATACCACACAATGGGGTAAAACTTGCACCCCTGGGGGGCAAGAGCGTCCCAAAGTTGCCCCATTGACTTGAAACCCGCTTTTCAATTGAACATAACTCTGGATCACAGTGTCATAGAGACAAGGGGGCGGGCTCATTTGACTCAGACGACCAATCAGCATCTCAGGATCATTGTGAAGCTATCAAGCCACGCCCCTAGCAACCATTTAGAGCACCTTAGCAACACGTCCATAGACTTCCATTGAAAGAGATCAAAGGGATATCTCAGGATAGAAGTGTCATAGAAACATGAGGGTGGGCTCCTTTGTCTCGGGGCAGCAAGCAGCCAATCCTGAATCACCTCAACACTCACTGGCCACGCCCTAGCAACCATTGTCGATCACCTTAGCAACCAAAATTCACAGAGGAATATCTTCCATTCTGAATGTCACAGAGGCGTGGGAGTTGGTTTATATCATTCATACTGACAAGAAGCCTTTGGAGTATCGTGATTGCTAGCTGCCAAGCCACTCCCTAGCAACCAAACAGAGTACCCTAGCAACCGTTTTGCAAGACCTATATCTCTGCATCAGAACATCGTAGAGAGATGGGGGTTGGTTTATACATTCACACTGACTTTGGAGCTTCATGATTGGCAGCTGCCAAGCCACTCCCTAGCAACCAAACAGAGTACCCTAGCAACCATTTTGCAAGACCAATATCTCTGCATCAGAACATCGTATAGAGATGGGGGTTGGCTCTTTTGACTCATGCTAGCAAACAGGACTTGCTACATGCTACACATGCTAGCAGTGAATAGCTACATGCTAATAGCGCTTAGCTAAGTGCTAAATCATGCCAATAAAATGCTACAAACTCCATAGTAACCATCTGTGACAACTACCAACCACCTAGTAACAACATAGCAACCACTCAGATTACCCTAAATGCTAATCATGCTAGCAACATGCTAGCAACATGCTAATCAATGCTAGCAACATGCTAATCATGCTAGCAACATGCTAGAAACATGCTAATCACGCTAGAACATGCTAGCAACATGCTAATCATGCTAGCCAACATGCTAGCAACATGCTAGTCACATGCTAATCATGCTAGCAACATGCTAAAAACATGCTAATCACGCTAAAATCATGGCAATAGGCAACATGCTATCTACACGCTAAAATCATGCTAGCAACATGCTGCAACATGCTAATCATGCTAGCAACATGCTAGCAACATGCTAATCATGCTAGCAACATGCTAATCACGCTAAAATCATGTTAGCAAACATGCTAATCATGCTAAAATCATGCTAGCAACATGCTAGCAACATGCTAATCATGCTAGCAACATGCTAGCAACATGCTAATCACGCTAGCAACATGCTAGCAACATGCTAATTGTGCTAGCAACATGCTAGCACATGCTAATCACGCTAAATCATGCTAGCAAACATGCTAATCGCTAAATCATGCTAGCAACATGCTAGCAACATGCTAATCATGGTAGCAACACGCTAGTCACATGCTAATCATGCTAGCAAACATGCTAGCAACATGCTAGTCACATCTAATCATGCTAGCACATGCTAAAAAACATGCTAATCACGCTAGCAACATGCTAGCAACATGCTAATCATGCTACACATGCTAGCACATGCTAGTCACATGCTAATCATGCTAGCAAACATGCTAAAAACATGCTAATCACGCTAATCATGCTAGCAACATGCTAGCAACCATGCTAATCACGCTAAAATCATGCTAGCAACATGCTAGCAACATGCTAACATGCTCTCATGCACAACATGCTAGCAACATGCTAATCATGCTAGCAACATGCTAATCACGCTAATCATGTTAGCAAAACTAATCATGCTAAAATCATGCTAGCAACATGCTAGCAACATGCTAATCATGCTAGCAACATGCTAGCAACATGCTAATCACGCCAAACATGCTAGCAACATGCTAATTGTGCTAGCAACATGCTAGCAACATGCTAATCACGCTAAAATCATGCTAGCAAACATGCTAATCATGCTTAAAATCATGCTAGCAACATGCTAGCAACATGCTAATCATGGTAGCAACACGCTAGTCACATGCTAATCATGCTAGCAACATGCTAGCAACATGCTAGTCACATGCTAATCATGCTAGCAACATGCTAAAAACATGCTAATGAACGCTAAAATCATGCTAGCAACATGCTAGCAACATGCTAATCATGCTAGCAACATGCTAGAAACATGCTAATCACACTAGCAACATGCTAGCAACATGCTAATCATGCTAGCAACATGCTAGCATTATGCTAGCAACATGCTAATCATGCTAGTAACATGCTAGCAACATGCTAATCATGCTAGCAACATGCTAGAAACATGCTAATCACACTAACACATGCTAGCAACATGCTAATAATGCTAAAATCATGCTAGCATTATGCTAGCAACATGCTAGCCATATGCTAATCATGCTAGCAACATGCTTATCATGCTAGCGACATGCTAAAATAATGCTAGCAACATGCTAATCATACTAGCAACATGATAAAATCATGCTAGCAACATGATAAAATCATGCTAGCAACATGCTAGCAACATGCTAATCATGCTAGCAATATGGTAACAAGATGCTAATCATGCTAAAAATATGCTAGCAAACATGCTAGTCACTAGTATCTGTCCAGCGCCGAGTTTTGCCACTGCAAGCACCATTCACATTTTCTTCTGGAAATGTACATTCTAGTATTGTTATTACTATTCGCCCTGACCAAACTTCGGCGCGCTACTCCTCCCACAGTTTTTGCCACAGAGCCATGAATGAGGTGTCAAAACGTGCGGCCTAATCGGGAATGGTGTGCTATGACTTTTATAAGCGATCGGGGGTACGATGTTCGCCCCAGGGGCGAAATAGCGGCCAAAAAAAACCGCATAGACTTAACATTGCGAAAAACTTTGACGCCTCATAGCTCAGAGAGTGGATTTCACAGAAATGTGAAATTTGCCACATTTGAAAAGGCTGCCAGGCTCTGTAGGACCATACCTCAAAATGGGGTAAAAGTTGCACCCCTGGGGGGCAGGTGCGTCCCAAAGTTGCCCCATTGACTTTCTATGGTGTAGGACCTAGCAACCACCCAGAACATCCTAGCAACCGACTAAGCAACGCCCTAGCAACCACCCAGAACACCCTAGCAAACCGCCTAGCAACAACCCTAGCAACCGCCTAGCAACCGGGTGGTGTTTTTTGCCACTGCAAGCACCATTCACATTTTCTTCTGGAATGTACATTCTAGTATTGTTATTACTATTCGCCCTGACCAAACTTCGGCGCGCTACTCCTCCCGCAGTTTTTGCCACAGAGCCATGAATGAGGTGTCAAACGTGCGGCCTAATCGGGAATGGTGTGCTATGACTTTTATAAGCGATCGGGGGTACGATGTTCGCCCCAGGGGCGAAATAGCGGCCAAAAAAAAACGCATAGACTTAACATTGCGAAAAACTTTGACGCCTCATAGCTCAGAGAGTGGATTTCACAGAAATGTGAAATTTGCCACATTTGAAGAGGCTGGCAGGCTCTGTAGGACCATACCTCAAAATGGGGTAAAAGTTGCACCCCTGGGGGGCAGGAGCGTCCCAAAGTTGCCCCATTGACTTTCTATGGTGTAGGAACCTAGCAACCAACCCAGAACATCCTAGCAACCGCCTAGCAACGCCCTAGCAACCACCCAGAACACCCTAGCAACCGCCTAGCAACAACCCTAGCAACCGCCTAGCAACCGGGTGGTGTTTTTTGCCACTGCAAGCACCATTCACATTTTCTTCTGGAAATGTACATTCTAGTATTGTTATTACTATTCGCCCTGACCAAACTTCGGCGCGCTACTCCTCCCGCAGTTTTTGCCACAGAGCCATGAATGAGGTGTCAAAACGTGCGGCCTAATCGGGATGGTGTGCTATGACTTTTATAAGCGATCGGGGGGTACGATGTTCGCCCCAGGGGCGAAATAGCGGCCAAAAAAAACGCAATAGACTTAACATTGCGAAAAACTTTGACGCCTCATAGCTCAGAGAGGGATTTCACAGAAATGTGAAATTTGCCACATTTGAAGAGCTGGCAGGCTCTGTAGACCATACCTCAAATGGGGTAAAAGTTGCACCCTGGGGGGCAGGAGCGTCCCAAAGTTGCCCCATTGACTTTCTATGGTGTAGGACCTAGCAACCACCCAGAACATCCTAGCAACCGCCTAGCAACGCCCTAGCAACCACCCAGAACACCCTAGCAACCGCCTAGCAACAACCCTAGCAACCGCCTAGCAACCGGGTGGTGTTTTTTGCCACTGCAAGCACCATTCACATTTTCTTCTGGAAATGTACATTCTAGTTAATGGTGCTTGCCATTTAATGGCAAATGTTACATACTTAGGCAAAGCACATTATTGTTATTGCTCATACTTATTATTCTTCTTCTTCCACTTTTATTTCGGCGCGCTACTCCTCCCACAGTTTTTGTCACAGAGCCATGAATGAGGTGTCAAAACGTGCGGCCTAATCGGGAATCGTGTGCTATGACTTTTATAAGCGATCGGGGGTACGATGTTCGCCCCAGGGGCAAATAATCGCCCAAAAAGTCCCATTGACAATGCATTGGGCAAACTTTGGCGGTCGTAGCTCAGAGCGAGAATTTCGTAGAAACTTATGAATCACCACACTTGAAGAGGCTGGCAGGCTCTGTAAGGACCATACCTCAAATGGGGTAAAAGTTGCACCCCTGGGGGGCAGGAGCGTCCCAAATTGTGCCCCATTGACTTTCAATGGTGTAGGACGGCCCATGAAATGGGCCGTCCTTTCAATTGAACCGCTTTTCAATTGACCATAACTCTGGATCACAGTGTCATTAGAGACAAGGGGGCGGGTCATTTGACTCAGACGACCAAGGTCAGCATCTCAGGATCATTGTGAAGCTATCAAGCCACGCCCATAGCAACCATTTAGAGGCACCTTAGCAACCCGTCCCATAGACTTCCATGAAGAGATCAAAGGGATATCTCAGGATAAGAAGTGTCATAGAAACATGAGGGTGGGCTCGTTTGACTCGGGGCAGCAAGCTGCCAATCCTGATCACCTCCAAACACACACTGGCCACGCCCTAGCAACCATTGTCGACCCACCTTAGGCAACCAAAATTCACAGACTCATAGCTCAGAGAGTGGATTTCGTAGAAATGTGAAATTTGCCACATTTGAAGAGGCTGACGGGCTCTGTAAGAACATACCACACAATGGGGTAAAACTTGCACCCCTGGGGGGCAAGAGCGTCCCAAAGTTGCCCCATTGACTTGAAACCGCTTTTCAATTGAACATAACTCTGGATCACAGTGTCATAGAGACAAGGGGGCGGGCTCATTTGACTCAGACGACCAATCAGCATCTCAGGATCATTGTGAAGCTATCAAGCCAACGCCCCTAGCAACCATTTAGAGCACCTTAGCAACACGTCCCATAGACTTCCATTGAAAGAGATCAAAGGGATATCTCAGGATAGAAGTGTCATAGAAACATGAGGGTGGGCTCGTTTGACTCGGGGCAGCAAGCAGCCAATCCTGAATCACCTCAACACTCACTGGCCACGCCCTAGCAACCATTGTCGACCACCTTAGCAATCAAAATTCACAGAGGAATATCTTCCATTCTGAATGTCACAGAGGCGTGGGAGTTGGTTTATATCATTCACACTGACAAGAAGCCTTTGGAGTATCGTGATTGCTAGCTGCCAAGCCACTCCCTCGCAACCAAACAGAGTACCCTAGCAAACGTTTTGCAAGACCTATATCTCTGCATCAGAACATCGTATAGAGATGGGGGTTGGTTTATACATTCACACTGACTTTGGAGCTTCATGATTGGCAGCTGCCAAGCCACTCCCTAGCAACCAAACAGAGTACCCTAGCAACCGTTTTGCAAGACCAATATCTCTGCATCAGAACATCGTATAGAGATGGGGGTTGGCTCTTTTGACTCATGCTAGCAAACAGGACTTGCTACATGCTAGACATGCTAGCAGTGAATAGCTACATGCTAATAGCGCTTAGCTAAGTATTAAATCATGCCAATAAAATGCTACAAACTCCATAGTAACCATCTGTGACAACTACCAACCACCTAGTAACAACATAGCAACCACTCAGATTACCCTAAATGCTAATCATGCTAGCAACATGCTAGCAACATGCTAATCATGCTAGCAACATGCTAATCACGCTAAAATCATGCTAGCAACATGCTTATCATGCTAAAATCATGCTAAAATCATGCTAGCAACATGCTAATCATGCTAGCAACATGCTAGCAACATGCTAGTCACATGCTAATCATGCTAGCAAACATGCTAAAACATGCAAATCACGCTAAAATCATGCTAGCAACATGCTAGCAACATGCTAATCACGCTAAAATCATGTTAGCAAACATGCTAATCATGCTAAAATCATGCTAGCAACAGCAACATGCTAGCAACATGCTATCATGCTAGCAACATGCTAGTCACATGCTAATCATGCTAGCAACATGCTAAAAACATGCTAATCACGCTAAAATCATGCTAGCAACATGCTAGCAACATGCTAATCATGCTAGCAACATGCTAGCAAATGCTAATAATGCTAAAATCATGCTAGCATCATGCTAGCAACATGCTAGCAACATGCTAATCATGTTAGCAAAATGCTAGCAACATGCTAATCATGCTAGCAAACATGCTAATCATGCTAGCAACAATGCTAGCAACATGCTAATCAACGCTAAAATCATGCTAGCAACATGCTAATCATGCTAAAATCATGCTAGCAACATGCTAATCATGCTAGCAACATGCTAGCAACATGCTAGTCACATGCTAATAATGCTAGCAAACATGCTAAAAACCATGCTAATCACGCTAAAATCATGCTAGCAACATGCTAGCAACATGCTATCATGCTAGCAACATGCTAGCAACATGCTAATCACGCTAAAATCATGTAGCAAACATGCTAATCATGCTAAAATCATGCTAGCAACATGCTAGCAACATGCTAATCATGCTAGCAACATGCTAGTCACATGCTAATCATGTAGCCAACATGCTAAAAACATGCTAATCACGCTAAAATCATGTTGGCAACATGCTAGCAACATGCTAATAATGCTAAAAATCATGCTAGCATCATGCTAGCAACATGCTAGCAACATGCTAATCATGCTAGCAACATGCTAATCACGCTAGCAACATGCTAGAAACATGCTAATCATGCTAGCAACATGCTAAAAACATGCTAATCACGCTAAAATCATGCTAGCAACATGCTAGCAACATGCTAATCATGCTAGCAACATGCTAGAAACATGCTAATCACACTAGCAACATGCTAGCAACATGCTAATAATGCTAAAATCATGTTAGCATCATGCTAGCAACATGCTAGCAACATGCTAATCATGCTAGCAACATGTTAGCAACATGCTAATCACGCTAGCAAACATGCTAGCACATGCTAATCATGCTAGCAACATGCTAGCAACATGCTAATCATGCTACCAACATGCTAATCATGCTAGCAACATGCTAAACATGCTAGCAACATGCTAATCACGCTAAAATCATGTTAGCAAACATGCTAATCATGCTAAAATCATGCTAGCAACATGCTAGTCACATGCTAATCATGCTAGCAACATGCTAAAAACATGCTAATCACGCTAAAATCATGCTAGCAACATGCTAGAAACATGCTAATCATGCTAGCAACATGCTAGCAACATGCTAATAATGCTAAAATCATGCTAGCAACATGCTAGCAACATGCTAATCATGCTAGCAACATGCTAGCAACATGCTAATCATGCTAGCAACATGCTATCAACATGCTAATCACGCTATCAACATGCTAGCAACATGCTAGAAACATGCTAATCATGCTAGCAACATGCTAGCAACATTCTAATCATGCTAGCAACATGCTAGCAACATGCTAATCATGTTAGCGACATGCTAGAATCATGTTAACAACATGCTAGCAACATGCTAATCATGCTAGCAACATGCTAGCAACATGCTAATCATGCTAGCAACATGCTAGCAACATGCTAATCATGCTAGCAACATGCTAGCAACAATGCTAATCATGCTAGCAACATGCTAACAACATGCTAATCATGCTAGCAACATGCTAGCAACATGCTAATCATGCTAGCGACATGCTAGCAACATGCTAATCATGCTAGCAACATGCTAGAATCATGCTAGCGACATGCTAACAACATGCTAATCATGCTAGCAACATGCTAATCATGCTAGCAACATGCTAGAATAATGCTAGCAACATGCTAGCCATATGCTAATCATGCTAGCAACATGCTAATCATGCTAGCGACATGCTAAAATAATGCTAGCAACATGCTAATCATACTAGCAACATGATAAAATTATGCTAGCAACATGCTAGCAACATGCTAATCATGCTAGCAATATGGTAACAAGATGCTAATCATGCTAAAAATATGTTAGCAAACATGCTAGTCACTAGTATCTGTCCAGCGCCGAGTTTTGCCACTGCAAGCACCATTCACATTTTCTTCTGGAAATGTACATTCTAGTATTGTTATTACTATTCGCCCTGACCAAACTTCGGCGCGCTACTCCTCCCGCAGTTTTTGCCACAGAGCCATGAATGAGGTGTCAAAACGTGCGGCCTAATCGGGAATGGTGTGCTATGACTTTTATAAGCGATCGGGGGTACGATGTTCGCCCCAGGGGCGAAATAGCGGCCAAAAAAAACGCATAGACTTAACATTGCGAAAAACTTTGACGCCTCATAGCTCAGAGAGTGGATTTCACAGAAATGTGAAATTTGCCACATTTGAAGAGGCTGGCAGGCTCTGTAGGACCATACCTCAAAATGGGGTAAAAGTTGCACCCCTGGGGGGCAGGAGCGTCCCAAAGTTGCCCCATTGACTTTCTATGGTGTAGGACCTAGCAACCACCCAGAACATCCTAGCAACCGCCTAGCAACGCCCTAGCAACCACCCAGAACACCCTAGCAACCGCCTAGCACAACCCTAGCAACCGCCTAGCAACCGGGTGGTGTTTTTTGCCACTGCAAGCACCATTCACATTTTCTTCTGGAAATGTACATTCTAGTATTGTTATTACTATTCGCCCTGACCAAACTTCGGCGCGCTACTCCTCCCGCAGTTTTTGCCACAGAGCCATGAATGAGGTGTCAAAACGTGCGGCCTAATCGGGAATGGTGTGCTATGACTTTTATAAGCGATCGGGGGTACGATGTTCGCCCCAGGGGCGAAATAGCGGCCAAAAAAAACGCATAGACTTAACATTGCGAAAAACTTTGACGCCTCATAGCTCAGAGAGTGGATTTCACAGAAATGTGAAATTTGCCACATTTGAAGAGGCTGGCAGGCTCTGTAGGACCATACCTCAAAATGGGGTAAAAGTTGCACCCCTGGGGGGCAGGAGCGTCCCAAAGTTGCCCCATTGACTTTCTATGGTGTAGGACCTAGCAACCACCCAGAACATCCTAGCAACCGCCTAGCAACGCCCTAGCAACCACCCAGAACACCCTAGCAACCGCCTAGCAACAACCCTAGCAACCGCCTAGCAACCGGGTGGTGTTTTTTGCCACTGCAAGCAC
>QVTF01024672.1:0-45289 GCA_003573665.1 Oxygymnocypris stewartii | reverse complement strand
ATCGCTTGGTTTCTGCATAGACCTATGCGTTCGCCTCTCTCGTAAACACTACATGTGTGAATAGGTGGGCGGGGCTAAACAGGCAGCGATGTAGAAGCAGGTGTTGATCTTTTTCTAAAGAGGTGTTTGGCCACGCTGTTACATCATAGAGTGGAACATTTCACAAGCTGTCGTTTTGGCAGACTGCCAAATATAAACTTCAATATAAGCAATATCCCTTCAGCATAAGCTGTTCTTAAACTAACAAGAAAGTTCTGAAACTTACAGGATATTCTTATTGAACAATGACCTCTTATATGTCAAAAGATCAAGGGAACTTTGGTTTCTCTGTTCATGACCCCTTTAATGAACAAACAAGTTCATGCCCTGGTAAAAACATTACAGTAAAATATAACCATGAAACTGACCTTTTTTTTTCCTCCAGGAAGAAGACTTCAAGTCCAAACCAAGGGAAGGAAAGAATGCCATTAGGAAGGACTTTAAAATTGGTTTAATTGCTCCTTAAAACCAAATTATTTAATGTCTCACAGGTTTGTGAATTGCTGGACAGCAGATCTGAATATCGCTAACCTGGATTCCATTGAACCATCAGCCACTACAAACTACACAGTGGTGAATCAGGGGAAGTGAGTCAATTTTTCATTGATGTTTAGTAAAAATACTTTAATTTCCAACACGCTTTAACTTGTTGATAATTACTTGCATCAAATTACTTTTTAAAGTCATGAAATAATTTTCTCTTCTTGCCTTCTAAGGACGTTTTACTAACTCTTAGCATTGCCATACATCTCAATAGCAGTTGCACAGCTGGAGCATGCAGCCCTGAAAATACACAACCCAATTGCGGCCATATTATCATACATTTTATTTTTGGGAGAAAACAACAGCTTGCATACATTGTAATTAGAGGACTTCACTAATTATATAATATAGAATATATGTATCTATAATTTTTATAGTCTCATATATAATTTATATAATCTATAATTATGTATAGTCTTGGTCCCGGTATCTGGTTGGTTAATATCGTGTTCTCACCATGCTAAAATACATGGACTAGTTGCCACATAATGTGCCCAGTGACATCCAAAACTAGAATTATTTCTAAGTGAAACATATTATTGAAAAGGAAGAACTGCTAGCATTCCCATTCATCTCAATAGCAGTTGCTTGGTTGGTGCATGCAGCTCTGAAAATACACAACCTAAATGCTGCCATATTTTTAGTCCACTTTTCATAATCCAGTCAGTTCCTGAAGGATAAAAGTGCCAAAACAAAGAAGTTTGTTTTTTTGGACTTATTAGTTTAAAAAAGATATGCCACATTATGGAATTAAAAGGGGTTTTAAATACCACTTCAAGTTGACTGGAATAAATCCTTGTGTCTTAGAGTCATGGTGTCTGATTGCTGTTGTGTTGGTTTCTCTCCTAAGGTGGGATTTCGTGCTCCGACATGGTGAACAGTGGAGTGAGTACCGTCTGTCCTCCTCTGATGTGTGTACTTTAGAAGGAGTTTTTAACAGTCCTGATATTAGTCTTCTGGTTTTATATGTGCATGTGTGTTTTTGTGTGTGTTCAAAGTGCGGCTATAATAGGATTTGAGGACATAAGCCCAACTCGGTCACATGGCTCTGCAGATTCCTCAGTACTTCCTCATTACTACAGGAGAGGTCATGTTCTCAGTCACTGCCTGCAGTTCTCATACTCACAGATACAACAACAGTACACTTCACCAGATTGGTCAAAACAGCGTTCTCACTGTGCTAAAATACATGGTCTAGATGCCACATGATGTGAATTAGATATAAGTGATACGGATTATCGAAAAATAAAACATGTAGGGTGAGGACTTGGTTCAGTCCATGGTTTTTGATTGGCTAGTTTTTGTTTTAATTTAGGCAAAAATTGAATACAGAATATAGATTGCAGACCACAAAAAAGTCAAGAGGTAAAATCAATGGATTCAAACATATCTAAAAACATGACACATAATGCCTAAATAAATAAAAATATGATTCAAAACACAATTCAGATCAAACAGTCCCATGCTTTACTAGTTTTTTTTTTGTTTAATGGCTGGAGGCAGATTTGAATATACATTTCCAATCGATTGCAAGAAAAGAAAAGTTTTGAGCTTACTAGATGATTGGATGACCGCCATACATCACCAGAGACACTTCTAAAAATTCAACATATGCACGGTTGTATAGTTCACTAAAACATTTTTAATCATTATGCATTTAGAAACGGATTTGAATTTTCATTCATTTTTGGGACAGATGTTCATTATTTTACGAAAAATAAATGAATAAATAAAGCTGTATATCATCCTGAAGGGCCAAAAGTCAAAAGCCATAACTTGTTTAAAACCACATATGTAACACATTTTTTTCATTTAATATTGTTGATAATGTCACCATACCTATTCCTAGCAAATATTATGTGGTATTGATAGTGTATTCTTCTCTGGAATATTTCTTGCAGACTGCAAAGATAATTCTCCGAACAAAACTCTCCGAACACTTCCTTCTCAACAGCTGTGTTGTCTGTATGTCTTTAGGCTCCAAAGAACAGGAAGTCAGAGCTGCAGGCCAGCTGGTTGTGCACCAACACTGTGGGAAACATCATTGTGCTGATTGTGGCAGAGCTAGGAAAGCTTCCCAAACAGGTGCTGTATATGAGCGCATGTCCTAACACACACTACACATATTCAGCCAGGCTGTAAGAATATTTCCATTCAGGCTGGGAACAAAATAAATAAAAGAAAGAGCAAGGGGCTCAAGCCTGAAGAGACAAAGAAAGAGACACTAGAAACTTTCCTGTAGCTCAACTGGTAGAGCATGGCGTTAGCAACGCCAAGATCATGGGTTCCATTCCCAGGGAAAGCAAGAGCTGATCAAATGTAGAAAACTGTAACTTGAATGCAAATGTAAGTCGCTTTGGATAAAAGCGTCTGCTAAATGCATAAATGTAAATGTAAATGTAGAACGGAGGAAAAAGATGAAGACCAGAAAAATGAGCAGGTCAAACAAAACAAATATGAGATTTGTGAAGATTGGATTATGCTATTATCTACGCGTTAGTGCCATATTAATTAAGACACATATAAAAGACTGTGAACAGAAATATTGATGATATTTTTCATCCATCGTTGTTAAATTAATTGTGACCATTGGCTGTAAGACCCCACTGAGGGAATCAGATGTAGCAAGAACAATTTTAAAAACCTTCTGTCATGATATATTTAGAGATGGTTTATGACGCAGATGGACTCTGGTTAGTGTTTTGTGTGTTGCATCTTTTACTTTATTTTTTTTAAAGCTAATAAACAAAAACTACTATGAAACAATGGTCTTTAGCCTTTGAGTTTAAGAAGCCTAGCAATTATGCATAATGCTTTGCAACAAACTCAGTAAAAAAAAAAAGAAAACTAATCCAAAATCGATAAGTTACGACCACAATGGGTGTCCAATTTGCCAAACATAAACCCATGCAGAATTAGCTCTGTGGGCTGACAGAGAAATTGATATCATGATTAAACCGCTCATTTGAACTACATTTTCCAGGGGACCGCCCAGAGTCGATACAAACTAGTGCTGACATTTGGACATCCGTAATTAGAATATATGAAGATTTCTTCTTTTAATACAGACCTACCACGAGATGAGCAATTGTTATGTAGTGATATACAGCAGGGGTGTCCAGTCGTGCTTCTGGAGAACTACCGTCCTGCAGAGTTTAGCTCCAACCCCAATCTAACACACTTAAACCAGATAACTGAGGTGTTTAGGGCTGCTTGATAATGACAGACAGGTGTGTTTGATTGGGGTAGATATACATATATGCTTCTGTAAATGCCACAACATGTGATTTCAACTTAGGGTTAGAACTGAATTCACGATCAATAAATATACAATCAATAATCCTGAGGAGAAATCCACCAGCAAATCTATGATGTTTTTGTCATGAATTCGGCAAATGGAAATGTATTGCTTGTTGAATCAGTTCAGCAGCAATCTCCTACACATGTGAATGATGTAAATTGAGGTGATTTCCCTACACTATTTTAATCTACTTATATTTTTGTAGATATCTCATTCTTTTAGTAATAATCTGTTTGCTCTTATTCTTATATGGACAGTGACAAGTCAACAGTTTCATATACATTTTTATTCAAATATTGAATATTTGCAATATTCAAAAATGCTTTCAAAGTTTATAAATGAGTTTGTTATTCACCTAAGAACTGGTTGGTTTGGTTTATGACTTAGAACATTTATTGAGCAAAATATTAAAATATGTAAGGAGAAAATAAATGGGGAAAGCCCAGCTGTTGTGAAAGTGGTCTTGCAGCCATACAGCTCTCTGGTAACTGAGTGAAGGTATAGGTAGGGCTGAACCTGGTCAGTACCTGGATGGGGAAAATGACTGCTGTTAATGAGGCCAGCAGAGGTGCTCAGTCTGTGTCCTTTTGGGCAATGCCAGGGCATTTATTCACAGATAAATGGGAGTGTTAATGTAACTGTGGCATTGTGGCCCAAATCTACCCATTGACTTTTATAACCACATCCTGCTAATAGCTGTGACTTCCCAACATTGCACCAAGCTTCTCAAAGGACAGATGATCACTTTATCACTGTGGTTACTGTGAACTACTAAAAAAAATAAGATTTTTGGTTTCATAAAAGAAAGAAAGTATTGCAGGCTTGGAAAAACATGAGAGTAAGTAAATAATGGCAGAAGTTTCTTCTTTTACAGTTTTTCTATTACAGTTATACTCCTGACAGAAATCACTTTATCACATGGGTTTTGTGGAATTATTTGTATTTAGCCTGTGTTCATAATCATTAGAAGAGGCATTCTGCTCTTTGACCCCTTTACTGTGGTAGAGAGCGGCCGTGTCACCGCCCCGTTTACACCCACATGATAAAGAGCCCTGATGGACTGACTAACACATGAGTGTGAACAGCATATTCAGGAAGCAGCAGCCATAGTCATGGAAGCTGAAGGATTAAAGGTATTGTATGTTTGAGTGTAAATGAGAGTTTTCTGGTTATTTTTATTAGTTGACAGCGTGTTTCTGATGCCAGACAAATGGGGAATTTTTGAAAAGCGGATGTATGAAGTTAATATTTGTAAAAAAAAAAAATATATAGAAAAATTGCTTAACCAGCAGAAATTTTATAAGTAAATTACTTCCATTGAGTTTGCCACAGTAAAAGTTTGTAATTTTAGAATCATTTCAGTACCACCCAATAGGGTTTTTTCTTTTCTTTTTCCATAGGGTCACAATATCTGATGACCAAAGTGCCACTGTTAGTGAAAAGGCTATGACTGTGGTTATTGTAAATGACGTGCGAGAGATTAGCTATGTATCTCTTCTGATTCAGCATAAACTTCTTGAACATTTATAAAGTCATGATGTGCTTGTCATTGCTTTGTGCTGAAAGTTCCTCATTGTCAAAATATTAACTTAGCAACCGCTGCCTCCATTTGCAAGAATATGCAAGCATTTCTAAGATTATATAAGGCTAGGTGCTGCCTAATTTCTGAAATGTTGGATCGTTTGTGCCTCAATAATATTTGACACTAAAGTTAAGGTATTTCAGTATGCAATAATGCCTTTGTGAATACAGGATGCACCTGCCACATTCCAGCAACTCATGAGAATTGCAAGTCTAATTTGAATGACATTGTGATTTATTTGGATTGTTAAAATGAACATTTGGTAACTATAGCAGTGTTTGAATTCCTCTCTCATATTAAACCTTTGCATAATTGGTTTAGTGCTTTTCATAATATATAACAGACACCTAGGGATTCTTCAGGAAGCCATTAAAACATAGATGATGTCAGACAGATTTTTCTTCAGGTTTATTGCCATAAATGGGCATAGGGTGTTATATAGCTAAGTGTTCTTAAGTGTTCTGTTAAGTGAAGCAGCTTCACTTGACTGGCATTGTTGCCATATCTACACCAATTGTAAATGATCCAAAGTGTTTTTTTACACCATTTGAGTTCCTAAGGTCTAGTTTTTTGGACAGACTGACTCACAATTTATGATTTACTCTTTTCCCTGAAAAGATTTCTAGCATTTCAAATTTCAGATTTTTTAATGTTTTCAATCTACAACTAACTTATTACTTATTAGTTTTTCTTTATTTTATAGAATTTAAAAGTTGACCCGGAGAAGCTGTTCACCAAGCTAGAGAGGATTGGGAAGGGATCGTTTGGAGAGGTCTTTAAAGGCATTGACAATCACACACAACAGAAGGTCGCTATAAAGATCATTGACCTGGAGGAGGCTGAAGATGAAGTGGAAGACATCCAACAGGAGATCACAGTCCTCAGCCAATGTGACAGCCCCTTCATCACTAAATACTATGGCTCTTATCTGAAGGTGAGGCCCATAACTGCTTCCCTGAAGCAGTTTAATGTGTGTCAGGCAGCTTATGGTGACATACGCAGGATTTAAGCTGTAAAATGAATTATATTTGGGGATAGCAGAGGTCCAAACTTTTGTGTGCTGATAATGTTTTCTTTGGGAGAAGTAGAGTTTATATATGTAGCTTGAACGTTGATATGTACTTTTACTTGGCCTAATTGCTCCTGAGGGGGTTTGAGTCTCAAGTGTGTCTTGAATTACTTTTTCATTAGTCTTTTTTTCATGATCAGATATATATTCAATCAGTAAATACACAGTAAGTGACCAAGTGTAAATACCTTAGTGTGAATAGGCCTTTTGTGAATTGCTCTATATAGACAAATTTCACCATAAAATGACCGGAGAGCTCCCACAGAGGACTGGCTAGGGTTGTAAGAATGTCCCATATATTTGTGGTCCCACTGCTCCTGAATGCTTTTTTTGTGATCTGATACCCTGCTCCTGAAGAGCAAGCATCTGCAGAGCTCAACTCCAACCCTAGTCAAACACCTGACGCAGCTAAACAAGGTGTTCAAGATCATGTGAAAATAACAGGCAGGTGTGTTGGATCAGGGCAGTTTGCAGGAAGTCAGTCCAGGAGCAGGGTTGGCTACCCCTGCATTAAAGCTATTGGGAACACCTGGATTGATGAGTGATATTCCCAGAAAATTGGTCATGTAGCTCGTTACGCTTGGCACATGGTTTTAGAGATTTAAAAAAAATTTGCAAATATAAGACAAAAGACAATAAGACAACAAGACAATAGTGACATGCAATAACTCAGTCCAAACTGGATTTGTATAACTTAACATCTCTTGTAGGAAACAAAGCTATGGATCATCATGGAATATTTAGGAGGGGGTTCTGCTCTGGATTTGGTGAGAATTTTAATTTCCTTAACTTTATCGACTAGTACAGTCTATATTTATGACAACCTGTTTTTTTTATAGAAAAGTCAATGACAAGTTAAAAGTGTATAATTTAAAACAACATTTACAAAAAAAACCTCATATTTCTGCAAGTTGTTGTTAAGCAATATATATGTTAATTATGATATATTTTGGTTGCAGACATTAAAGTTGAAAATCTCTAGGACATGGGTGTTTAACCCGTTTCCTGTAGATCTTCGTGCAAAGTATAGCTATAACCCTAATCAAATTCTCATGAATCAGCTATTTAAGATCTCCATAATTTACTCACCCTCAAGCCATCCCAGGTGTATATGACTTTCTTCTTTCAGTCAAATACTTCAAAATGTCCTGGTTCTTCCCAGCTTTATAATGGCAGTGGGTGGTGGTCCAGATTTTGAAGGGGAAACAAAGTATCATCCATCATAGCACTCCACATGGCTCCAGGGAGTTGATAGAGGTCTCCTGAAGTGAAGTAATGCGTTTGTATAAGAAAAAAATATTCATATTTAAAATATTCAAATTTTTATAAACTGTCATCTCTAGCTTATGAGATTGTGTGAGAAAGAAGAACACAGAAGTGATGGACTTGGAAGAACAGAGGAGAGAGCAAAACAAAATATCAGTCACAAATTAGAAATACAAAACCAGGGTTTTGTAAAAAAAAAAAAATTCCAGAGGATTTTGATATAAGCCAAGAAGAGACCAGTTTTCCTTTGCTTTAAACAAAACTTGGTTCTCGCATGACTAGCATATTTTCACTGCAGCTAATGCTACGCCTCTGTTCTACATCATCCGCTGGAATGCCACTCTCTTGTTAATGCATGTACAACTGTTAGCGCTTTATTTTGCAATAAAAAATCTGAACCAATACCCAATTCCATTATAAAGCTTGGAAGATCCAAGATATTTTTAGCATAACTCTGATTGTATTCATCAAGAAGAAAGTCATATACACCTAGGCAGTGTTGGGAAGGTTACTTTGGAAATGTAATAGTTACAGATTACAAGTTACCCTACTTAAAATGTAATAAGTAGTGTGATTTTTCAATTACTTTATTAAAGTAATGTAACTGATTACATTTGATTACTTTTTGATTACTTTTCAAAATTTCTACTGTTTTCAACTGTTAATCATTTTCAAACATGTTAACCAGGCAGGGTTATCCTCACAGTAGTGCTCAACTTTGATTACCGTCAGACTTTCCAAATCTTTCGTCAATTGAATTAAGATTATAATATTTAAATTTTAAAAGAGACATTGGATGAAAAATATCTTAATTTGCATATTAATGTGTCTTAGCAGTTTGTGGACACAACCACCCTACAATGATAGAAATTCACTCCTTTTTAATCCCCCCAAAACTTAAACAGTCTCGATTATCACGCCACTTTGATTTTGGAGTGAATAACCAGCGCTCTCTTCGACCTTCAATACCATGACTTGAGATGAGACCCTTGAGCAAGGCACCGAACCCCCCACTGCTCCCCAGGTGCCGCAGCAATATGGCTGCCCACTGCTTCGGGTGTGTGTTCATGGTGTGAGTGTGTTCACTACTGTGTGTGTGCACTTGGATGGGTTGAATGCAGAGCACAAATTCTGAGTATGGGTCGCCATACTTGGCCACACATCACTTCACTTTCACTAAATTAATTTATGCCTGGCTGCACAAATCATTTTACTCCAGACTGTTTTCTGAATGAGGGACAATTCAAGGCAGGTTTTGTTAAAAAGTTAAAACTCAAGGATGATCACTTCCACAGAAAAGAGAGGTGGGGTGAGCAGTGCTCATTAGCATGTAAAGAGATATGCACCGAAACGGGTCATTGTGAACAGAGCTGTTTTTGACAAGGTAAAAAGCGTGTTTTTTTACACGACTACTGAGAACATTTCAAGAAGACCCTAAAGATTCCTACCACCTTGTGAAAAAGGGGCATCCAATATCCCATTTGAAGCACAGCCACCATAAAATCAGACTTACTTTAAAATCATGCTGAGGTTATATAAAGATTTAGAATAATAACAATTTTTTTTTTAATATCTATTATACCGTTTTTGAAATAAAAATTTTGCATAGCTATGACAGGAAAACCTGGATCTAACAATGCCTCACAAAAAAAAATGTGTAAACCTTAAAAATAAAGCATATGCATAAACCCATATAGGAAATATAAGAGTTATCGGATAAGCATGTTATAAACTTCTGAAACATTTTTGTTTCATATTTTAGAGCAGTCACTAGCTGCGTTTCCATCCACGTATTTGTATGCGCATTTTGGAATATTGCATAAAAAACGCTGGATGAAACGCCAAGATGCGCATAAATTCAAAAAATACGCATAAAAAACATATACACATATTTGAGTAGGATACATTTTTATCCGATAAGAAAACATTTACCGAATAAATTCCTCCATGGGCATCGAAAAAGTAATGTGACTTTGCGCTTTGAGATGGGATAACTTGACTAACCAGCAGACTGATCTAATTCATAGCATCCATATGTTGTTATGGCAATTCTGAAAAGCCTGAGTAAAGTCTGTCGTCAAAGCATTTCTGTATAATTGTCTTACACGAATGCGTTCCCAAACAGCAGGCATCCTCCTCCGAAAGTAATGACCGCATTTATTGTGTCTTGTTTGCTCGAGGTGCAAGTAATTTATGTCATATATGAAAATGATTAGGCCTGTATTCTTAATGATGTAATCAGATGTAACCCTCTTTGTAATCCTTAACATTTTCATAAGTAACTGTAATTTAATTTAACTTTTTTCTAAGTAACTGTAATTGATCACAATTACTTTTATTTTGTAATTAAATTACGTAATTTAGTTACATGTAACTAGTAACTCCCCAACACTGCACCTAGGATGGCTAGAGGGTGAGTAAGTCATGGGGTATCTAATTTTGGGGTGAACTATCCCTTTAAGTCTGCAGGAGCGAAAACGAGCACCCCTGCTCTAGGAGGACTACTAATAATTTAGGCCACTGCTTCTCAAACCTGTCCTAGAGCCCCATGACATGAATTAATGTGAGGAATTAGTGTGGTTATAGTCAGAGGTTTAGAGTCCTACTCGTTTGTTAAGTTCCTCTTAAGAACAGGTTTGTTCTTTGGTTCTTACAGCTGGGACCTGGAGCTCTTGATGAGTACCATATCGCCATCATCCTCAGAGAGATCCTGAAAGGTCTGGATTACCTGCACTCCAAAAATAAAATTCACAGAGATATAAAAGGTACCTGCAATGTATTACCTACAGTTTTCTGCCATTGAAATCTATAAACGATCTCCAGCATTTCAAGATGGCACTTCTGTTCTGAAAGCTAAAATCATGATGTGATTTGCGTTTGTGTGCTTCTCTAGCCGCTAACATCCTGTTGTCAGAAAAGGGTGATGTGAAGCTAGCTGATTTTGGTGTGGCCGGGCAGCTCACCGACACACAGCTCAAGAGGAACACGTTTGTGGGCACTCCATTCTGGATGGCACCAGAGGTCATTAAACAGTCAGAGTATGACTCAAAGGTCAGATCCGTTCACTGTGTAATGTACGTAACAAAGTTTTAATCATAGCCTGGCATGGGTTAGTAGCTGGCCAACGCTACTCTTCTGCCTTCATGCAGACTTCAGTTCCAGTCCTGCTCCAACACATCTGACTGATATTTTCTAGTAATACTGAACACTTTGATTAGTTGGGGCTGAAGCTAAACTCTGCAAAAGGGTAGCTCTCCAGGAGTAGTGTTGGCTATGTCTTATTTAGCCACTCTTTTTCCCTACTTTGTATGCCTTTGATAGATTGATCTTTAGAAAACACCATGCTCCATTTAAAGTTATTATCCAGAGTCTGTTGTATATAATCAGTTATATATTAAGAGCATTGACATTTGTGTTGCACATCGCACATTTTAGCACATGTAGAATGGGTCACTCAGGTGTGTGTTTTGCAGGCAGATATCTGGTCATTGGGCATAACTGCAATCGAGCTAGCAAAAGGAGAGCCACCCCACTCTGATCTTCACCCAATGAAGGTGTTATTTCTCATCCCTAAGGAAAACTCACCCACACTGGAGGAAAATCACAATAGTGCCCTCAAAGAATTTGTAGATGCCTGTCTCAGTAAAGACCCCAACTTTGTAAGTACTGCCTGCATGTTTATATGGATTAACAGGTTCCAGGTGTGTTGAATTAGGGCTGGAGATACATTTTTCTGGAAGGTGGCCCTTCAGGAGCAAGACTGGACACATCTGATTAAGCAGGGTTTCTCAAATCCAGCCCTGCATATCAAACCTAAACCACGGGTCTTCAAACTCGGTCTTGGAGGGCCGTTGTCCTGCAGAGTTTAGCTCCAACTTGCCTTGATTAGACCTTGATTAGCTGGTTCAGGTGTGTTTAATTAGATTTGGAGCTAAACTCTGTAGGACACCGGCCCTCCAAGACCAAATTTGGAGACCCCTGCCCTAAACAAACCCACTTACCCACAATGTTGTAGTAGCTTGATTAGCTTTGTAGATTGTAGATCTTGATTAGCTTTGCTCAAGTGTCTTTGATTAGGATTGTAGCTAAACTCTTCAGAGCAGTGGCCTGCCATGCTGGATTTGAGTAACTCTGCGAAATAGCCTTTGGATTTCTGCATGTATAGCAGGGGTGGACAGCTTTGACTGCCCACCCCTGATGTATAGTCACGTATAGCCTAATCAAAAGACAATGTCTGTATTGTCTCTACCAGAGGCCAACAGCTAAAGAACTTTTGAAACACAAATTTATCACTCGATATGCCAAGAAGACATCATTACTGATGGATCTTATTGAGAAGTACAAGAGATGGAAAGAAAAACAGACCCCCGATGAGTCCAGTTCTGATTCAGAATCGTAAGAATCACCATTATATATATATATATATATATTAGCACATTTACTTATATTAATATAATTTTTTATTCACTGAGAAAATATTGTGTGTACGTGTCTTCAGAGATGACAGTGAAGCATCTGGAGAGTCTGTGGCTGATGAATGGATCTTTGGCACTATCATAGGACATAAGCCCTCAGTGAAACAGAATGGAGTCGTAAAAAAAGAAGAACTACACAAAGAGGTGACATATGCCATTGTCTAAAAATATCAAAGCAAATTATTTTTATTTGTAAACAGCCTTAAGTACAATTATCAAGAAAAATATGTTAATTGGGTTTGGAATGATAAACAAAAAATGAGTGGTTTTTAGATGTTAGTGGATCATTGTTCCATCCATCAATTCTCTTGCTGCTTATCCAGGACTAGGTCACAGTGTCAGCTTGGGCTGCCAATATATCCTTTTCCTTCCACAGCTCCTCCTGGGGGATCCCATGTTATTTCCAAGCCTTCCAGCATGGAGGTCTCCTCAGGCTCTATTCTCAATTGGACATGCCTGGAAAAACTTCATTGGGAGGTGTCTGAGAGAAATCCTACTACATCAACTGGTTTATGGAGGAGAAGCAGCTCTAGTATGAATGTCTCCAGGACGCGATACCTGCGAGATATCTGCAATCTCATTCTTTCTGTCATTACTCAAATATCGTGACCGTAATTAAGGGTCAGAAGATAGACTGACTGGTAAATCACGAGCTTCACATTTGGGCTTAGCTCCTGCAATGGTCCGGTACAAAGATTGCATTACTGTCACCACTGAATTGATCCGCCTGTAAATCTCATGATATGACCTTCTCTCTGGAGCAAATTACTCCCTACCCGAAGTGGGATCCACCTTTTTCCAACTGGGAACCACAGCCTCAGATTTGTGGAGGTGCTGACCCCCGCTTCACACACGGTTGCAAACTGGACACCCTTCACTCCCGGCTGTACTATGAGATCCTGTCCATGAATATCGCAAAGGGGATCAGGGTCAAGGGACTGTCCTGGTGGAGTCCAGCAGCCACTGGGAACAAGCTCCGTGGATCATGTTGATAGTTGATAGGGATTGTTCACACAAAAATGGAAATTCTTTCATTAATTACTCATCCTCATGTCATTCCAAACCCATAAGACTTTTGTTCATCTTCAGAATATAAATTAAGATATTTTTGATGAAATCTGAGAGCTGTCTGACCTTGCATAGACAGCAATGCAATTGAAACGTTCAAGGACAAGAAGGGGAGTAAGGACATCGGTAAAATAGTCCATGAGACATCAGAGGTTCAACCGTAATATTATGAAGTTACGAGAATACTTTTTGTGCACAAAGAAAACAAAAATAACTTTATTCAACAACAACTCTCCCATGTCAGTCTTCGACGCGCATTCACAAGAGTAACATGAGCACTCTCGTGAATGTCTACGGAGGGTCAGATTCAGAAAGCTCTTGGATTTCATCAAAAATACCTTAATTTGTGTTCCGAAAATGAACATAGGTCTTTCGGGTCTGGAACGACATGAGAGCGAGTCATTGATGGGTGAACTATCCTTTTTAAATGTGTCAACACCTGTGGTTCCTCTGATAGGACACCTTGTGAATTTGACATCCACATCCACTAAAACTCTTCAAAACACTAAAAAACAGCAAAAAATAAAACAAAATAGTGCTAACGAAAGATTATGCTGCATTTGAGCACAGATATTCAGGCATGTACTGTATACATCAGATTTGCACATTTGCATTTCTCTCATTGTTTAGGTTCCAGACAGTGCAAAGAAGCCTTCGCTCAAGAACAAAAAGTCCAACTCTATTATTTTACCATTGTTTGCAGAGGTAAGAATTTTATCCAGATGAACCTTCCAACGCATGTATTATGTATTTTCTGATGTTTATCTAGAGTTGAATTTTGCAGATCACAAATAATCAGGCAAATGAATGTCAGTGCATACTGAACTAATAATGCTGTATGTATTTAAAGTCTCAATCACAGGATGCATGTGTTTGTTCTTCTGTCAGCTGAAGCAGAAGCAAGGTGTTCATAAGCCGGCGGTGTTAGAGGAGCTGAAGCGGACCATGCTCCTGGCTGAAGAGATATGTCCCGGGATCACTGACTCCATGGTGACGGGGGTGGTTCAGAGACTAAAGAGGTATTTACAGCACCCTGCCTGCATTGTCCAATACGTGTGTGAGTCTGATGTGTTTTCTGTGTTTTCAGGTTTTCGTCTCAACACTAACTGATACTCAGTGCCTCTGCATGAAGACTCCTCTGTCTGTATTATGTATTTTCTGCTGTTTTATTATGGTGGGATTGTGAATAAGCCATCTGAGTCACTTGCTGTCAGTACATAAGTGTAGAACGTGGAGTGGTTTTGCTTAAGGACCCCAAGGAATTATTTGATAATTTGAGTTTTCTCTCAATAATTCCTTCAAGAGAAAGACTGTAAATACCTCAAAGCTCAGAGATATTAACTAAAATCAAAACATTTTGATCTCAAGGTGTCTGTGTATGTTAGCGGGTGTTTTGTTTTACAGAGCTGTAATTTTTGCAATAATCCTTTTGCTAGCATTGCTCTTAAGAGTTTAAAAAAGACTGTAATATAAAAATAATTTTGCACTTTTTTGCCCTTTAACATATTTGTAATTCTTTAGATGGTAATTTTTTTCCGTACCTGTACAAGGCTTATTTCTATTCTATGCTGTGGCTAGTCTTGGCTTTAGTTTTTTTAATGAGTTTTCTTGCTTGTTGTATCTTTAGTTTAGCACTATGCTAACATGCTCATGTAGACTCGTTAGATTTAGGAAGAGAGACATGGTCTTCGTTTTTATAGTCATTTATTTCCTATAGGAACTTTTAACTCGTTCAAATTAATTATAGTACAGCAAACAAATTGAATGTTAAAGCTGAAATGTGTAACTTTTAAACCACTAGCAATTAGAACTGCAAAATAACAACAAAAACATAGGTTTTGCAATTCCTTCTCCAGTCTGCCATTGGTTGCTGTTAGCCTACAATGGGCTAGTTGATTCTGTATAAGCCAGAACAGGAGAAAGTGTTCCAACATCAAAAATAGACTTGCACTCTATTCATTTGTATTCTTAAAAAAAACTAACACTACCTTCTCTATTATTTGCTCATTCTTGAATCATTGCTCTTTTGTTGATTTTGATTGTTTCCATTGTCCTCATTTTTAAGTTGCCTTGGATAAAAGCGTCTGCTAAATGACAATGTAAAAATAATACACAAGCTTTAAATGATCTCATTCTGTGTAAAATCCATTATAAACTTAATTTAGCTGTAAACCATTTTTGTTGTCCTTCCTGTATCTGTGACGTTTCAGAGTCACAGCACGCCTGATTGCACCTGGATGATAACAGAATTTTAATGTGTTACATAACAGAAGAGCCTATGAGATTATAGGACTATAAATCTGTGCTAAAGTTCAATTCAGACTAATGTACAACTCAGTGTTCACTGCTATCATCACCATTTTGAGGAAGCACTTGCTGCTCAAAGCTGACTGGTCCACAAGGCAGATTAATGTGTAACAGTCGAACCAATCCAAACTAGGGCTGTCAAATTGGCTGAAAAACTACATTCGAATTTTGTTAGGGCTGTCAAATTGGCTGAAAAACTACATTCAAATTTTTTACCAAAATATTATCAAAATTCGAATTTAAACGGCATAAAATCAGTTAGGAAAAAAAAGCTTTTGGCTTCTCTCCTGAGGCCACAAGAGGGCGAATCGAGCAAAATATTATCAAATGTACGTTTCTTCAAAGCAGGGCTGGACAATATAAGCAAACATTCATATTGCTGTATTTTTTGGCTGATTTTCGGTATACGGTACATTGTAACATTGCGATCTAAAAACAAAAATAATGCCTTTATAGCAACGTTAAATTTACAAAAAAAAAAAAAAAGCACAGACTAGGCTAATTGAGTAAAAAGGCTATTTTTATCATCCCATTAGTCACTTTACAGTTAGTGCTATCATACAAATACACTTACTTATAGGTTTAAAATGTCCAACTACAAACATTTCAGCAAGATTCATAAATGTAAAGTCAGAGTTATTGCGCTCCGTCTGTTTGGCTGTTTATTAACATTTAATCATATGATCCCGCAAGGTTCATGTTTACGCTGTTAATATGCACATTCGCTAGCAAGCTAATTTCTTAATCTAGTAATTACATATTTTTCAAAGTTGAACTTGCATTAATTTGACATGTCTTTGGGCTCTCTTGTGTGAGACGTGAGTTCAACGATGATAGATGTCCCTCTAGAAAATGCAATAAATATGCGTTCTGTGTGAACGGCTTGGTTTCATTTTTGAGCTAAACATCTCCACATTGATGTTCTCTTTTTCCGCAATATTTTGAATGTGCAGCACCACATCGAGTGGGTTCAACTGGACAGGCTAAAAAAAACGTATTACAAAATGAAACATCTCTTCAATCGCATCTTGTGTGCCAAGCTGCCTGACAGACACCTAAAATTCGACTGCAGCGTTTTGCATTCGAATGTGGAATTTTATTTTAAATTCGACGAATATACGAAATTCGAATTGTTAACACCCTGAATCCAAACAATTGTAACAATCCAACAAATTCACACAATTTTAATTCTTACATCCAAAAACAAGATCAAAATTTGTCACTCTATATACAGATATTACATACAATGTTTATACACATATTACATCATTTTTACGCGAGAAAAATATACATAAAAATGTAAACTTTTGTATACAAAAAAATACCGTAGACAAATTAAAGACCAATAACAAAAGGTGACTAGATTATCCTATGAGTTTTAAAAACAGTTCTACAGTACATTCAGTGAGTATAGGAATCAGTCAGCCATCTTAACGCAGAGTGCAAGTGACTTTTGTCTGGGGGTTTCTCTGTGCAGCGGACCTGCTATCATTCGCACAGGACACAGTAGTAACACAGTAAAAAAAACTTGGACTGCACACATTTCAGCTTTTGCCACAACTGATGAACATTGGTGGGGAGAATAAACAAAGACAACGACTTGTTCACAAGTGACTGAAAATAACCTGTGGAACACAGTGCAGGTGAAAGTGCAACTGATTACAGGAAGTTTAATGGTGATGACCTAGAAAACGAACAATGTTTTGTCACTACAAATGAATCTACAGACTGACTTAAAGATGCCTCCAAATGAAGTAACGGCTCCAGTATGCCTGTGATCATTCTGCCACACAAAAAAATCTCTTTCATGAAACAGCAGAACGAATGTGTGTAAACCATCATAAAACCATTATTACATAAGCTGTTGCATTCAACAATGTCATAACTTGCACAAGAATGATTCTACGAATGATTCAATCTGAGTGGTTTTAAACCAGTTCAATGCAACAATGTCTAACGGTTTTACAAACGATTGCAGTCTGTGTGAAAATTGTGACAGCAGTTTTATGAACTGTTCTATTTAACGCGACAGTTTATGCAAGAATAAACTGAATATGTTCTAAAACAATTCTTGCATAATATTCTTGGTTTTTAGAAATTATTAAATGCAATTATATCAAATGATTTTACACAAGTTTCGTTCTCCCTGATTTTCATGAATGAGACCCATTATTCTTTTCTTCTCTGACTAGTGAGATTGGATTGGAGTAAGAGCATAAGGGCCACAGTTGTGGTTTTACGTCTTTCAGCGACCACTGACTGTTATTTTTTTAATAGCTATCAAAAATACTGTAGCACATGATCACAGTCTCTTCGTCCAAAGAAATTACACAGATAACACAACATCAATCAATAAAAAAATATTATTCACGAGAATTTTGATAGCCATTAAAACTACCAAACATTATGCCACTAAATGCATCGGTTCCATCAAGTATGTTGCAAATGACTAGTTTTCTTGCAAATTTCATTTCAACCAATAAAACCCAATCTAAAGGATTCTATTCTATAAATATATTTAATACTTAATAGATACGATAATCGTTCAGTGTCTAAAATCTACCAAAAACCTTGGTTTTATAGTCTTAACTTCAAAAGAGAAAGTGAAATCTGCAGGGAACATTGGTCCGATGTGGCATAAGGCTGACTAACGGTGACTAAAAATGGCTGAGTTTGAACCTGACACTTCTGTGGAAGTCTGGAGAAGAACCATCAGGTTGCACAAACCATTCTCCATAGAAATTGCACCAAATGTCCACAAAACAAACGCAGGGTTATTTCACTTGACATCAACTCTCCCGCCACCCATTCCTTCCATCTGCCAGCTCTACTTTACTCGGAAACCTTGCCACTAAGGGCTCTTGTATTAGAAGACCAAACGAGGCCCTAAACTGATTAAGCACCATGAAGAAGAACAAACATATGAACCCATGTATTTGGCAAAATATCACCTCAAAGTGTCATTGTTCTGTTTACTCTTCACGGAAAGAGTTCCATGTCAGTGTTTTTACAAGATTAGTAAAGTTGAGATCTTTGCTGTGATTCAAACAGTTAAGCCATAAATGAAAAACCGTTTGAGAATGAGATTCAGCTGTTTGTCACTGAGGCTGCTGGGAGTGAGCCACACCTGAAGACTGGTATGAGAGACTCTGTTGAGATTATTGCTTTAATTAACCTTCTGATGTGAGCAGTCCAGGCCTGGTCCACTGAGCATGTGCAAAGACCCATCAATGAATCATACTCTTCAGTCATACCGATTTGTGTCCTGATTACAAGTCGTATGGTGGATTATCTCAAGACCACATCAAGTTTAGACCGATCCTGTTATATAGAGACAGACTGCTGAATGACAGGAGTGTTGTTGGCTGTGCTGGCATTCATTCTGGGCTACTGTCTGAAATCAGGCTCAAAGTTGTACCACTTCAGTGGCACTATGACAGTGTTGACATTTATGGTTTGTTTTTATACTTGGTATGCATCTTGGGTGATCCAATCACACAAATGCCACATCGCATTACACTATTGCATCCTGGATCACCTTCTCATTTAATACTTAATCAATAGGCTATAATTTTGCAAGCTATGTACAACTATAAAATTAACCTAATTGCAACCAGATTTTCAGCTCTATTGTGACATACACTACATTGCCAAAAGTATTGGGTCACCTCCTTCTGATGACAGGTTTGACTACTTTAGCAATTTCCAAGAGTACAAATATTAATGTTTAAGCATATAATGATATTCTAGGGAATTGTGTGCTTCTAATTTTATAGCAACAGTTTTGACAGGACCCTTTTCTATTCTAACATGACAGTGCCTCTGTGTATAAGGCAAGGATCAAAGAGAAATGATTGCTCGAGTCAGTTTGGAAGAACTTGACTGGTCTGCAGAAAGCCAAGACCTAATCCCAGCTGAACACTTCTGGTGTGACTTTACATGCAGACCTTGAGCCAAAAGCTCATCACCAAACACCAATGACTTGTAGATTCATAATATGGACAAAAGTACTGGGACACCCCCCATCTTTAGAAGAGAGAAAGGCACTTCCAAACTGTGGCCACAAAGATGGAAACATAATTCATGTACTTCAAATTTTTATTTCCACCTCTGTTGCAACAGTTTTGAAGAGTATGAAATGACTGTACCCATATGTCATTGGTGTTTGGTGATTTTTGGCTCAAGGTCTGCATTTAAAGTCACACCAGAGCACTTCTCGAATAAGAAAAATTGTAGAGCGGGATTTTATTTTGTCAATTAGGAACTGATTGGATCGTTGTCATTTGCTAATTGCTGCAATCTCATGTGAGTGACAGCTTGCTAAAAAATAAAGCACAAAATCTTGCGTAAATTTAGTAAATTTCTTTGTGTACTTTAACATGCAGTGACCAACTGATGACACTACTGAATTCATATTTACTTAAACGTAAAAATATGTTGTACATAACCTCAGTTGACATTTCTATTTTTAATCGTGCTGCACAGCTTCTCCAGCAACATTATAGTCCCTGTCTGTATGAAATAATTATTTATTTACAAATATCGTGTGTGAATCATGATTGTTCTTATAATTCAAATGAAAATAGGTTCTCAAAAACTGGAATAAACTAAGACTGCAATGCACATGATAAGGTAATGTAGTAATGTTTAGGGATGTACCGGTTGACCAGCCATAAATCCTTTTTTGTTTTTTTTGCCCAATTTTTCCAGAACTGCGCCCGCATGCACACTACATTGTAATCATTCGCAAACATGTAATTTGTGTGGAAGACAAGCACAACAAACACAGAACAACAGATACCAAGAAGCGAACAGCCATTGGTGTAATGCTACTGGCGCACAAATAAGAGCCTTCGCTGAAGTTGCGTGAGCGTATCTGACAGTGACAGTGGTTGTTTAGCGCAGCTTCTCACGTGTTGGTGAGAGTGTGACAAAGCTGAAATGTGTGTTGATTGTGTTGTTTAGATTGTAACTATGCAGTTGTTGCCTTTAATTTCAAATGGTTACAGTTAATTTTTTCATTTAAGGCCAGTATTATGTAGTTTCAACCCAATTTATAAACAAAAGCTAAATGCTGATGTCAGCTTCTATCGAATGTACTTACTGCACAGTTACTGCCTTTAATTTCAGATGGTTACAGTTATTGTTTTCAATAGCCAAAATGCCAGTTTGGCCTATTAAATACCAAATAAACATCTTGTTTGTGTATACTTTCATTCATTCCTTGTTTGTTGCTTAAATAAAAAAAATCGGAAATCAGAATCGGCAAGTTTGCTTGTAAAAAAATCTGTATCAGGCAATAAAAATTATGATCGGTGCATCACTAGTAATGTTGTCAGTTAGATCATTGTTTGGCCCTCAAGAAATATGGGTCGGCTCTGAAACAGCTCCACAGATCACTGGCTCCTGCACTAGCACCATTTAGTGGAAAAGGGGCATATGAGGGTAGAACATAACTTTTGGATAACAACAATAACAAACAGAGGATGGACACTGCTGACAGACCAAGCAGAGATACGTGTACAGAATTATTCAAATCTGCTGCTGATCTATGGTTGGTGATGGAAATTTAAGAGTTAGTTCACCCAAAAGAGAAACCCTTACACCCATACTTTCTTCTGAAGAACACAAAAGGAGACGTTTCAAGAATGTTCAGGCTGCTCTTCTTCGTGCATTTAAAATTAATGGACATGAAAGCACCATAAAAAGGTCCATATGATTTGTACACTTTATTCCAAGTGTTCTGAAGACATACGATAGCTTTGTGTTAGGAACTGACTGAAATTTAAGTAAAGGCCTGTTTACACAGATTAGATTTTCTGTTAAGACCAATGGGGAAAAAAAGGCAGATGTGTTGAATGAAAATGCAAATTCACTCCATGACAGTAGGTGGTGCTTACTGAAAAACAGAAGTACAGCCGTCCAGAAGAAGTGCTAATTTCCCAAAGAAATTCCAAAACAAGTGCTAATTTACACTTCTGACACCCACTTATCACAAAGAAGAAAAGAAGTCAAACAGCATTTTCATGTTTTCAAACGGCCGTTCAGACTTTTGTATTTAAAAAAATATCCAGAGACACAGAACTAAGCCAGTTCTGGTTTCTTCCTCTGCTAATTATGGTCACTTTGACCACAAAATAGTATTAGTGAGCGCCATCACATCATAGTTTTACACAATTACTTTTTGTGATCAAAAGTGCAAACCACTGGTCAGCCAGTTTTCTTTGTAGTTAAAATTAGTCAAATTAGCACTGACAGTATGCAAATATTTGTGTCAATCTGAATAGATGCATTAACCGTCATTCATTCAAATTAAAATGTTTACAAAACATCTGTCTTGGTGTGAACAGGCCTTTACTCACTCAAAGTCTTGCAGCTGTCAAAAGTCGAGTGTAAACAGGCAAATATGCCACGCAAAGACATTGCTAATCAATCCTGGTCATCACACGTCATAACCGATTGTTATACACCAGTTTAAATGTGTAGAAATTTAGAGTGCCGTTTTGGAGCTTGACAGCACTTGTTCACATTCTTTTTTTTTAAGAGCAGAAAGTGAACATTGTCCAGAATTTCTTCTTTCCTGTTCCAAGGAGGGTGATTAAAATACCGGTTTTATTTTTTGAGTGAACTATCCCTTTAAACTGTGAGATGGGGTGGTCTCTCTAACCAGACTCAGTTGCTCTGAGGAAACAGGGGAGTGGCAGCAGTGGCACTAGTGATGGTAAAGCCTGTAGGTGATGCTGTCGAGCTATGGCTGGGCTGCAGGTCTTTGGGGATCCCACTGTGGGAAGCCAGTTGCTGGCCGAAGGCTGCACTAAACTGTGGGAGCTGTAGTTTAGGTTGGGTGGGGGTGAGAAAGTCCCGTGAAGAGGGCGAGGATGAGGGTGAGGTGAGGCCGGTCAGGCCCGGTTGGGGTAGAGCGGAGAGAGCAGCAGTTGGCTGCAGGATTGTGGAATGGGACGTGTAGGGCGGGGTCGACAGAGCTGTGGAGAGCAAGTGAGTTTCAGCAGTGAGGAGGTTACCAAACTGTGCCGGGTCTGTGAGCGAAAGAGGGAGGCTATTCCAGGAGGTGCGCAGAGGCCCGGGCACTCCACTCAAAGGCACCTCCAGCAAGAGAGGCGGGTCAGTTTGATAAGAGGCATTGTGTGGGCGTGAGATGTGATCCCTGTAGAGCGATGGCACATGCTCGCTGCTGTAATGACTACCTGGTGGGGACGAGTCTGGTTTGGGAGCTCGGGAAAACGTTCGTTCTGTTAACCCACCACTGGAATTTGTAGAGGGTAAGGTGGCGCGGCTCTGGGTTGGCTGGGTAGAAGATGACGTTGGGAAATGATGGTCTGTCGGGGCGTGGAGTAGGTTTCCGTCCAACTCTAGACTGGGAAAAGTCTCCGAAACCAATCGGCCGTTTAGAAGGTCTCCGATGCCAGTCGCTGTGATCCCTGATCCCGAGAACACAGCCATAGTTCGGTGGTCTACCCCGTCTGCTGGGGTCAGTTCAGCCATTGAGGACAAACACACCAGGGAGTCAGGATATGACCCCATGGCCTGCAGGGCTCTGACCAGTTCCTCTGCCTCCTCTGTGGTGGGCAACAACTCTCCATTCTTACCTGGATCCAAAAAGACAACTCAGACAAAGTGCAAACCAACCAACGGGCAAGTAGATTTTTTGAAGAAAACTTGAGTGTTGATTGGCAAATGCTAGTCTTTGTGATTTCTTGCAGACCAAAATCAAAAGAGGCTACTCTAGATTCTTTATCATATTTTGTTGTCATATAATCAGATGTAAACGTACCCTCAAAAAGGTCGAAATCCTGAAGATCATCGGGGAGTCTGGGCAGCACATCAGAGAAATCTTCCTGATTCAGCTCAAGATCATTGGGAATGTCAGGCATTTCATTTGTGATTTCGTCAGGAAGCTCGTCTGCGCTGAGTTCAGGGGTCGATGGACTCCTGTAGGAGTGACAGGCAGAGAGTGAGTGCCAGCTAGATTTAAGTTGAATAAAGTTGGAAACATACTCTATGAAGTACATGAATATGAATGGTTGGCCAACACATTACAAGCACAGATCCTCGTGTTGTTGCTGTGGCGCTAACCTAGGTACTCGAGAGGTTGAGTTCCCTTCATGCCTTTCGTTGAACCGGAAGAGTTATTTCAGGTAGCTAGCTATCAACATAACAACAGATTGTCTTACATTAACTAACTTCCTCAGCAAGATACTGTACTGTTACTCTTTGATGACAGTAGTTGTCCTACTCTACTACTGGCTGTTACAGTACCCTTGCGACAACACTTGCAATACAACAATGTGTTTGTCAGATTTTTTAGTATTCGAAACTAGACTTGGTCTCAAGATCACATTATCATGGTCTTGGTCTTGTCATGGTCTCAGCATAACACTGTGGATACATGTTGTGGTCCATGCCAACTAGCGCATATGATCCACTCTGTGCTATCGTGACAGAATTTTTCATATTTCCTGTGTAACTCAGGGGTGCCCTGTCCTGTTCCTGGAGATAATACCTACCAGCAGAATTCCAACACTGGAAATTCCAACCCTGCTCCAGCACACCTGTTACATTGTTTTTAATTATCAAGTGCTCCTGAAAAGAAAGTTGCACCATAATAAGCTGGACTTGGGGATGAACTTTGTAAGAAGGTGTATCTCCAGAAACAGGACTGGATACCCCTTATTTACACGGTATGGGTAATTAAGAACCTCTTCTAATCTCAATCTTGACTTGAACTCAACCTACTTGGGTCTTGAGCTAGACACCATGCTGGTTTTATCTGGCCAGAGTAGAACTGCCCCCCCCCCAACTGAGCCTGGTTCCTCCTAAGGATTTTTTTTTCTCTATTTCTGTCACCGATGGAGTCTAGGTTCCTTGTCGTCGCCTTTGGCTTGCTTAGTTGGGGATACCAAATTTTTGGCTGTTTGACACTATTTGAAGTGAACTGAACTGAGCTGGATGATGACATCGCTGAATCAATGATGAACTGACTTTAACTGAAAAATTGACTGTTTACTATTGTCCTCTTGCATTAACGACACACTATTTTCCTCTTTTATAGTGTAAAGGCCTTTCCACTCTGAGCACGAAAAAGCAAAACGAATTTCGGATGCGATGACATGCTGGAATAAAACAACAGCTTCCTATGGATGCTTCCACATAGACCACAAACATTCGTGCACCGTTTTTTTCATCCACGTCCTAGGAAAGCGAAAACACGGGGCCGTCTAATAAGATTTGAGCTAGGATCACGTGACCGGAGCAGCTGCTGTTTTCTTCCCACGTTCTTCATACAGCATATATCATTTCTAATAATTACCCACTGAATCATGTGATCTGTAGAGCACAATCCGTTTTCTTCCACATGCGCGAGTGTTGAGTCAGACCACGTTCACTCTCTAGATCTTCCATATAACAAATTAAAAAAAGAGTGAAACATTTTTCTACACATGAAATATGAAAGCAAATAGACATGATTATGACTATATTTTGAACCTATTCTTGTAAGCATTATAGATAGTTTGTGTTTCTGGTGCATAACCAAACTTTGTTTATCTTTAGATGTTAAATCCATATACGCTATACATATCTGAGGAAAAATTGCATTGTTGGTTGGTGCCCCCTAGCGTGAAGGCATGAATTAGCAGAAGGCGAAATTTTTTTTCGCACTCTGTGTGAAAGCAACATTCGCGGTCGATTTGGCACACTTTTTCGCATTGCGCTCAGTGTGGAAAGGCCTTAAAGCTGTTTGACACAATCTGTATAAAGCACTATATAAATAAAGGTGACTTGACTTGGGCTCAAATGAGCTGGTCTTGACTACAACATTGGAATTTCCAATGTGCAAGGACTCATTTTTAAATGCAACAACGTAACATTTGTGAAGCAAGACTGTCATGCATTTGAAATCAGGATATGCACCTGACATGGGCGTGGTGAGTGGGGAGTGAGAGGGAGGGCATTAGCAAGTTGCCCTGTGGCACAGCGGGAGGAATGGGCTTCTGCGGTCTGCGCGGACCTCGTCTTCGTTTCTTTTTGTGTTTCTTCGTCAGTGCAGGTGGTTTGGTCTTCTTACGTGGGCGCCGCAGCTGCTGCTGCTGACTGCGTCTGTTCCCATCCCCGCGCAGGAAATTATCCTGCCACACACACACACATTTACATACAACTTACAACCAACGCTGTACTGTGTAAACACATCCATTTTAAGGTTATCAAGATAAGTTGTGTGGTTTCTCACCATTTTCTTGGCATGTTCGTCACAAAGAGGTGTCTGGTGAGTGATATCAAACACAGGAACGGAGCACTGCTGTCCATCAGCGAACCGTGCCGTGCAACTGGAGAACAGCTGCTGAGAGCGATTCAACAGGATATCTGCGTCAATGTGCTGTCAAGTATATAACACACTGGCATCTGACAATTGCACGTAGGTGTTGCTTGTGACTAGGCCATTGTACACACTGACAATTCATCATTTTATCATTAGGCCACCACAAAAAATCTGGTCATTTTACTTAAAGGATACGTTGAAAACAGTGACGTGAAAAAGGCAAAGCTATGTTGCTGCAGCTTTGACCCTTTGTGGTTCCTGTACACATTGTCCTTTCATACTTGTGTGGTACTGCAGACCTTGAACTGAAAAAAATAAAAAACAATTTACAGACATATTAAAATCACACACAGCCATGAAATGCACACAATCCTTGCAAACATGTCATGTTCAACACACCAGGTTGAGGTCTGTGAGCTCTTGCTGAGTTTCTGAATGAGCTGTGCAGCGCAGTCTGGGTCTTTGCTTGCAGCATGGAGCAGAGCTTTCCGGAAGGCGTATCGGTATCTGATGTGACGGGTGGCTGCCCTGTCCTGTCGGCACAGGTGTTTATACCTCTCCTGTAGGTATGTACATAGTTGTGCCAGACGTGCCCGCCGGGAAAGTGGCTTTTCATTGGAGGAGCTGATGCATACAAACAAAACAAATCAGTCTGGATAATAACATGCTTGTTTTTCTCTAAAACATTTTGATCTATACTCCTGGAGTACATTAAATATAAATGGCATTATATTTACCATCTCAGAAGTTGTGAGGAGCAAGTGAAGAATTAATTTCTTACCTTTGATGTGAGCTTCTTTCCTGAAGTCTCCAGGCCTGAGGCAATAAAGGAACAAACTCCTCTGAATCTTCATCATCTGTACTGTCCTCAGACCAGTCTAGCCCTATGGAAAGACACATGCATATATGATCAGACATCAAGCACAAGGGCATTGCATATTGTTACATGGATTGTAAAATATTACTACAATTTAAAACAACTGTTTTGTAAATGGGTATATTTTAAAATGTATTACAAAATATTTCTGTGATGCAAAGCTGAATTTTCAGCAGCATTACTCGAGTCTTCAGTGTCACATGATCCTTCAGATATCATTCTAATATACTAATTTGCTGCTCAAGAAACGTTTATTAATTTAGTGGATTTCTCATGACACTTTTAGGATATTATGGGAAATGGAAAGTTGAAAAGAACAGCATTTAGCTGAAAATGCATTGTTTTTGTAACTTTATAAATATCTTTACTATCACTTTTCATCAATTTAATATCATCTTTGCTGAATAAAATAAATAATTTCCTTACTGGCCACAATGTTTATGTGAGTTTGTATATATATGCATTGATATAAAGTGCACATTAAACGCAAGTAAGGTGTCCACTTTTTAAGATTTCAAATACGTTTTGGGAGAATAAAATGTCAAAATGTGGGTTACAATGTTCCATTGTCATTCAGTGTAACACTTATATGTATGTAAAAATTTAAGCAACATACTTATTCTGACCTGTACACATTAAAATATATAAAACAAAAAATAAGCATACTACATTTTATTGCATTTGAAATTAGTAAAAAATTATTGCAGACAAATGGCATAAATAGGATAGTGGCAATGTTTAGTAGTATTTGGGGGGGAAATAGGTAGCCTTTAATGTCATAAACTGATTCTTGTGTAAATATACCCAGCTGAACACCTCTGGTGTGACTTTAAATGCAGACCTTGAGCCAAAACTTAATCACCAAACATCAAAGACATATGGGTACAGTCATTTCATACACTTCAAATCTGTTGCTACAGAGGTGGAAATACACATTAAGTACATGAATTATGTTTCCATCTTTGTGGCCACAGTTTGGAAGTGCCTTTTTCTCTTCTAAAGATGGGGGTGTCCAGTACTTTTGTCCATATAATAAATGTACAAGTCATTGGTGTTTGGTGATGAGTTTTTGGCTCAAGGTCTGCATTTAAAGTCACACCAGAAGTGTCCAGCTGGGATTAGGACTTGGCTTTCTACAGATCAGTCAAGTTCTTCCAAACTGACTGAATCATAATTTCTCATTGATCCGTGCCTTATACACGGAGGCACTGTCATGTTAGAAAAGAAAAGGGTCCTGTCCAAACTGTTGCTATAAAATTAGAAGCACACAATTCCCTAGAATAGCATTATATGCTTAAACATTAAGATTTGTACTCTTGGAAATTTCTCAAGTAGTCAAACCTTTCATTAGAAGGGGGTGACCCAATACTTTTGCAACCCTAGTTTTTAGTTCGTGCATTTTGCATTGTGTAGAACAGAACTGCTTAATTGTAACAAGTTGTTCGTACCAAGATGTGGGAACAGATCTCCGTGATCTCTCTGTCTCTGAGCGTAGAGCTGCACAAGGTGCTGTAGTCTGAGCAGGCAGACAGGGGGTGCTGTAAAGGCAGTGGGGTGCATGACCACGGCGCGGGGCTGTGGGCAGTCCTGGGCAGCAGATGTATGTGGGGATGCAGCAGGGACAGGTCTCCGGCTAACAGGCTGGTTCTGAACCCCAGCAGACGGGAGCAGACCAGATAAAACAGAAGGCCCAGTCTGAGGTGGAGCTGGCTTGCATAGCAGAGTCTGCACTGCCCCATGTTGGGCGTAAGCGGGCCGATCTGTTTGTTGAGGGGGCTGGACAAGCCTCGCCGAGGGTTGAGGCGGAGGTGGAGTCGGTGGTGGAGGTGGTTGTGGTAGGTGTGGGGAGGTTGGGAGTGTGCAGGGTTCAGTGACGGAGCCAAAGTGCTCGATGTCTGGCTGATGGTGCTCTGGGTCCCAAGTGGTCACCCTCAGGCCAATCACTGGCCTGCTGAGTGGCTTCCTCTTGCTGAATCTCTTCTGCACCACGCTATCCTCACCGTCAGTGTCCTCCTCATAGAAGGCAAAGGGGTCGAGGAGGTCAGAATCCGAGAGAGGCATCGGGGTCAGACGGGAACAGGGTGGAGATGGAGGGAGGCCATCCAGCCCATTAGTGTCTCTCAGAGCCAGAGAGGGAACGGTGATGTTGAGAGCAACAGACTCCACGTGAGCACGGGCTCGAACCTCGTCTAGAGCATCCTGCTTCTTCTTACGCTCCTTCTTCGGGATAAAGCCAAGCACCTGTAGGTGGCTGTTACAGTATCTGCCAAAGTATCAGTACATGTTACAGTATCTGTTCAAATCACACAAAGCTCATTTTAATCATGAATTGAGAAGTATTGTCAAATGCCTCCACGCTACTCGAGACAGAGCTCAAATTTTAGTGCTTTATTTCATTGCTTCTCATGTTATATTGTTGTAACGCATAGGCTTTAAAATATAGTTATTAGGCCAGGAACATATCCACACATATAAGAATGAGAATTAGAAAGAAAATTCAAATTTTGTTTAATAATCGTGGTTCTTTAACAAATCCATTAGTAATTTTGAAGAAAAAAGGACAAAGTTCTTATTGCATTTGCTTCCATCAGCAGCCTGTTGTCAAATAAGACTTTCAGATTTCTACACAACAGAAACTACAAATCAGCAATAAATTATAATATGCAATTCTTGTGAAATAAAATAATTAAAAAAATTGGTTCTGGGTTAGCAGCTAGTTATTACCCAGTTACTGTAATTACTTCAGTAACTACTTTAAATAGTATATTAGTCTTGACTTTCTAACTTTGATACAATACCTTGAAAAATACTGATTTTCAATACTATTGTCAATAACACTTGAATAAGAAATTTCAAATTTTATTACATTTGAACAGTATCGAAATTATTATTATATTTTCTTTTTACCTTTTTTTATGAAAAAGGGCGAAGGAGATTATACCATTATAAATGTAATGTAAATTAAATGTTTTATAAGTATATTCATTATTTTATACTACAGCAGTAAATTAGTTTATTCACTTTTATTTTTGCAGAAAACTGGGAAGCCATTTTTGCAGAAATTGCACATTTCACCATCTTTCCAAATTCGGTACCTCAGGTCCAAAAGAAATGTAGAAATATGCAAAATGAAAACACCAAATACATGTGTGATCTATTTCCATTTGTTATTTTCAAAAGGGAAATACTGGAATAGATGTTTACAGAGCAAAGGATGTTTACAGTACATATTGTTTACAGAACAATATGTACTGTCCATATGTAAATTGTTGTTGTTGTTTTTTTGCACTGTCTGGAGCACGCTCGTAAGAATTTCACTCACCAAGGCACTTGTGCTGTGGTGATGTGACAATAAAAGTGATTTGATTTGATTGGTCACCTTTTTTAATTCCAATAGGAAAGACTTCTTTGACTTTTTTGATTTAGTATTATTAGTATTTTGTGCTGCATTATTGGTTACGGTGTTATTTCTGTTTCAAAAGGCAGCAATAAATAACACTTTAATATCTAAAGAGTGTTTATGTGATTTTATGTTGTGAAATTAATAAATACATAATAATCGTGAAACCGTGATTATTCCTCAGACTATAATATCAACAAAATCTATAATCGTTGCATCCCTACGCCAGACCCAGAGATCGGCTGAAAGGATTCAAAAATGGTAAAACTCAACTGTTTAACTCTTGGGGAGTTGTAAAACGAGCCTATTTACCAAAAAAGTGGAGTGTTCCTTTCAGCAAAACAAGCGTGATGTAAAAAACATTATCTGAAAAAGCACCGGTTGTTAATTCCTGACACTAAACACTCAACTTAGTGTGCAAACCATGACCCTCTGTAAGCCTCTAAGCTGCTGGATTCCCTCCCATCTTACCTTCGCTCTTCTGCTTTGGGGATTGGGTTGGTGCATCGCTGACTGTTGTACTTGGCCACATATTCGCACTGTTTAAACGGAGCGGTTTTGTCCTCCAGAACATGACGAATGCAGAAGGCGTATCCGTTCAATCTACGCTGCTTGCAAAGTTTGGGGCTGTAAGAGCACAGCGGCTTATTATCCACCTCTGAGAAATGGATGTGTTTACCTTCGTACATCACGTGACTCTGGTCCCTGAGAACATCAGCTGATCCAAGACAGAAAAGATTGTGCATTACACCACATAAATAACACACAGTAAACTCACAGTTTATATTTAATTTATGAATGCAAACGTATATTATGCAAAGCCTATAAATGTTATGTAATATCTAGTATATGCTTTAATCAAGAGCATGCAATAAAACACTGACAATATAATAGTTAGCTCTTGTGTCTTGGTTTAATATTTGAAATAAATGCAACCCAGAGTCACAGCTAGTTGATGTAGTTATAGGTTAACTACAAAGATAGAGATGAGTGCAACCAAAACAAACAAGCATGTGACAAAGCCATAAAAGTGATAAACATCATATCCTTAGATTGGTTTTGACAAAACTGTATTATGATTAACAGAATGTTTCAGGTTAAATTATGTGGTTTTGAAATGGGTCATGAAGAAATAGCAAGAAAGTAAAATTCTGTGAATATAATGTATATTATATTACATACACTAAATTATTAACAAATGTATGTATGAGGTCATATACATGATAAGTCATGGTAAGTTACCTGACAAAGAAAATCACGGAAATACTATGGCACAAGTAAAAAAAAATTATAACTTTTGGGTTTTATTGTGACACTGAATTAATGAACTTAAACGCTTCCGCAGATATTATAACGATATCCATATAATATTTTCTTAACCTCATTCTTTAAAAATGATCTGCTTCGTTAAATAAACATCATTGTCATCAAATCGATATGCTAAATCACGCCAAAAACAGTACATATACAAATACATTCAGTCAGTATTTTGACACCTTTGCCTCCGTTAAGGAAAATGTATATTATTATCAGTTTAAGATTTAGTTTCAGCCCCTGACTGTCAATATCACACATTATTTTGATATCTCACTCGTTAGCTACAATGCTAAAAACAAACCCAGGAAACAGAAACACTGCAGTGATACTGCACTGGTGTCATATGTGAAAGGCTAAAAATAGAAAAATAAGCTCATGTATGCGCGAATTATGTTACTAGATTTTAAATACGTGAAGCATGTGCAGATTAATTGCAGTAAATGTGGCTAACGTTATAAACAATGGCGGATGCGGCCCATTAAATCAGGCCGAAAGAGCGGATCGCTGCAGCAGATTAAGCCTTAATAGTAGATTATTTTTAGAAACCTTTTGCGAATTAATCCCTTTAAAATTAATACAATTATTGCAGCCTCAATTTAATCAGGATTGGTGATCGCAAAATTATACGATTTGCTGAATATCCATTTTAACTCAATGTAAACTTTGGCCGACAGTAGCTACCAAGCCTCGGCATTCGAGTAGCGTGGTGAGCGAAATAGAGCGCTCATGAGTCGGTTATAGCAGTAATTGAGTCCGCTTACCTGCAGTGGATTCAGCCTCTACGGGGTCTCACTCCGGACAGACTGTATAAACGCCACAGATCATCAACTGCACCGAATATTCATCAGAATTCCTTATGTTACATAATATTATTCCCTGTTGAGGTGGAGAACCGTTAAAGCGATTGCTAATGTAATTTCAATATAATGTTATCGTCTGCTCTCATTGAACAGATCTGCGGGGGTTTAGAGTTCAGTGCTCGGCAGACTCACAGCAACACTACCGGCGCTGGGGGGACATGACAACTGCTCCACTGCCATGATAAACTACAACACACCATACAGCAAACCTACTACCGTGATGATAAACCATACACACCATATACAGGTTCATCGAAAAAATATTGAATATGGTGAAAAAGTTCATTTTTTTCCTTGTAACTTATTTCAAAAAGTGTAACTTTCATTTATTTTAGATTCATTACATATAAATTAAAACACTTCAAACTTATTTTTATTTTATTTTGATGATTATGGCTAATGAAAGTCAAACATCAGTATCTCAAAATATTTACATTTGAGTTTCAATATTACCACCCATACAGTTTTAGTTGTAGGTATCTCTTGTTCTTTGAAAGCCACAATAATGGGGAACACTGCTGACTTGGCAATGGCCCAAAAGACGATCATTGACACCCTCCACAAAGAGGGTAAGTCACAAAGGGCCATTACTGAAAGGGGTGGCTGTTCAAGGAGTGCTGTATCAAAGCATATTAAATGCAAAGTTGACTGGAAGAAAGAAATTGGGTAGGAAAATGTGAACAAGCAACAGGTATGACCGCAAGCTTGAGAATACTGTCAAGCAAAGCCTATTAAAACACTTGGGAGAGCTTCACAAGGAGCGAACTGAAGCTGAAGTCAGTTCATCAAGAGTCACCACGCTCGGACATCTTCAGGAAAAGGGCTACCAAGCCACTTCTGAACCAGAAACATCGTCAGAAGCATCTTACTTGGGCTGAGGAGAAAAAGAACTGGACTGTTTCTCAGTGGTCCAAAGTCCTGTTTTCAGATTAAAGTAAATTTTGCATTTAATTTGGAAATCAAGGCCCCAGAGTCTGGAGGAAGAGTGAAGAGGCACAGAATCCATGTGGCTTGAAGTCCAGTTTGAAGTTTCCACAGTCAGTGATGATTTGGGCTGCCATATCATCTGCTAGTGTTGGTCCACTGTGCTTTCTGAAGTCCACATTCAACGCAGCCATTTAACAGGAAATTTTAGAGCACTTCATGCTTCTTCCTGCTGACAAGCTTTATGGAGATACTGATTTCATTTTCCAGCAGGACTTGACACCTGTCCACAGAGGCATCACGCCCATTCAAAGTGAGGTTGCACGTGCAGATTTTTGAGCCAAGTGGATTTTGAATGTAGCTTCCAAAAACAAAATTGCTGAATAATATTTTCTATTTTAGATACAATCAGATGCAGATGACCTGAAGGCCGCTATCAAAGCAACCTGTGCTTCCATTACACCCGAGCAGTGCCACAGGCTGATTGCCTCCATGCCATGCCGCATTGATGCAGTAATTCATGCAAAAGGAGGCCCAACCAAGTATGGAGTGCATAGAAATGAAAATACTTTTCAGAAGCCTGACATTTCTGTTTAAAATATAATTTTTTATTGATCTTATGTAATATTCACATTTTCTGAGAGACAGAATTTTGGGTTTTCCTTATTTCTAGTTTTTTTTAGATGTACCTGTAGAAGTCTTAAACACATTTTCACTGTTGTTAAATATTGTATGTTACTGTGGTGTCTTGAAAAGAAACGTTCCAGTCATCTAGTAGTATTGTTTTGGTAACTAGAAATTACATAAAATATTAATATTTACTATATTTTATACAGAATTTTAAGTAAAACTTAAAGTAAAAATTTAAAATAAAAGTTTGTTAAATTACATTATTATTATTATATTATTAATGACAAAAATACATAACAAACTGACAAAATGTATTAATGAAAATAAAAAGAAATAAAAAATATAAAATTATATAATACAATAACACTGCTCTCAAGAGGCTGTCTCATTTGAGCAAACTGGATACTTCAGTGCAGCTGTGTCGAGCCTTCATACAACATAATCAGAATTAGAAACATTATAACCTGGTTTATTAGGTGTAATGCATCAATGCTCTTTCCAATCCATAATCTATTTTATTCTCTATAATCATAATACATGAATTGAACAGGTTTTCAATCTCTGTTTCACTTTTCATGCAATAATCTCTGCACTTTCACATCCCAAGGGTGAATTTTTTTGCAGATTTTTGTTACATGGAGGAAGGGCTGTGCACAGACATTTTGATGGGCAGTGGCCCAAACCAAAAAAAGGGACACTAAGGGGGTGGGTTGTTAATACAAATTACCCAGTTGTTACAAATATGCTATTAAAAGAGAAGACAGCACATTCTGTAATAATTTCACACTTTAATTTAGATGTTTTGGTAAGAGTTGGCTCCCTCACTCTCTGAGCCTGCTTCTGCCTCATCTTCAATGGAAGTAGGGGAGAGTAGGGTAAGTTGAGCCAGTGGGTAAGTTGACAGACCCCTGCCATGTGACCATGTATTTTGGAACCACCTATCATTTCTGACAGACAGTGGAAAAAAGAGAAATGCATGGGGGGAATGGAAGGAACTGTTTTTGGCTTTGTCAAAGTAAAATTTTATCATAACAGATGTAATGGTTGTTACATCAAAGCAAATGTATACAGGTATTTATGGTACATATATGTGATTTAGCAACATATAAAACCATGCGAATCATTTAGCTAAATATTAACCTGAATTGGTAAGCTAGCTAGTTTTTTCCAAAATGGCAGCAATGGGGCAAAGTGAGCCAAATGCTGTGGGGTAAATTGAATCAGCATTTTAACTTACTCCACCATAAGGCACTGAAGTTAAGTCAAATCTCTGAATTTTAAACTGGTATTTTAATGTGATATATTACTGGTTTAGTTTAACATATATACATATTATTTGTAGTTTATTTGATAGGGACAGTGTACAAGTGCACCAAATCTTTCTCTAATAAGAACCAGAAAATGCTTTTCATCACATTATAATCAGATATATCTTTCCACCTAGTGGACAACAAACTCTCTGTTTAGTCTGTTTTTAGGAAGGTTACATCTTTGGTGTTCAACATATCGTTTCAGAAATGCAAACAATTAAATATTGAAATTTAAACTTCATTTGGTTGGTTTTATGTTGTTAATGTTAACTTTATGAAAATAAACGACTGTTTGTAAAAAATAAATCCTTACATTTAAATCCTTAAATTTAGATTATTTATTTCACATAAGTTTGAATCAGATTCAGTCAGATGATCATTTTACACCCAGATGGTGCATCTTACCCACTGACTCGACTCGGGTCAACTTACCCCTAACCCGGGGCAAACTGAGCCGTGGGAACACTTTTTTATAAGAAGCCATATTTTCTAGAACCCTTTGTCATAGATATATTCTGATAATTTTAAATGAAAGGAATACTTTCATTAGGATAGGATAGATACTTTCATTGTACTCTGCGTCATTTTCTCTTATCTTGAGGACCACATAATTAAAATCAAAGGCTACTTACCCCACTCTCTCCTATAAGTGTTAGACATTTAATTTAATATTATACATCATAAATCTATATTACACTGAACAAAATTATAAACCCAACAATTTTGTTTTTGCCCCCATTTTTCATGAGCTGAACTCAAAGATCTAAGACTTTTTCTATGTTTTCTAACGATCCATATGAGAGGGGCACCTCAGCCGATGAGAGCAGAGGGGCAGTGGCTAGGCACTGGGCCATCCGCCTGTGCACGGCCCTGCATAGAGGTAACGTAATAATTTTACACATTACAACTGGAATCTTTTCATCAGGCCTTCATAATTTATTTTTGCTATATTTATTAGTATATAGTTTGTAGATTTTATCATACCAGACCCAGCCATTCAATTGTAAAATATTAAATGTATCATTCAAACATATTTATTACAAGCTACGATTATAATAAACTATGACCATAAAATGTTTTTTTTTTTAATGGTACAACACTCAAGGATAATGTCATTTCCACCAAAACAATGTTGCCCCTAAACGTTCATCTTTTTCTCAAAAGTTACTGTACTTGTTTACCAAAAAGAAAACCGTGACAGTAAAACACTTGAGATAAAACATAGGACATGCTTTGTAAATTGTGCTGCGCATATTTCCAATAAAGATGTAACTGTCAAATTATGCGAAAGCAGTAACATTTTATTTGCTTGTGTGCATTTTGGATACACTGTATAATGCTGATTATGAAATTAACCTTAGCAAGACAAGGGAGTAAACTAGCTGAGATTAAAATATCCATGATATTTTGTTTAGGGGGATTAGGAGGCATTTACACGCCAGAGGGCGATAGAGAGAAATACACAGAATGACTGAATCTAGCTAGTTCCGTCAATGTTTTCCATATCATAGGCCTACATTATATTTGATAATAATGGCAGAAAGCACTTTTCACCATAGCTGCACAGTTTGAACAAATCAATCATCAGAGGATGAGAGACATGTGATTCCAAGCTGCTAGAATGCTAACTAGATTCTGAGTGATGCTTCTCTGTGCAAAACTCATTGCCATGAAACTCGACCGTTGTTAGTGGTCGCCGGAACATTTCTCTGGGATTGCTAAGGGGCTTTGAGCTGTAATAGCATATTGCTAAATGATGCTAGAGTGTGCTGAGTAGTTGCTTACGGTCCCAAGTCACACAATTCCTTCTTAAAATTCTCCTGATGATGTGCAAGTTTCATTTGAGTAGAAAGTCAAATCTTATGAATATGCTGCTGGAAAGTCTACCTCACCTCTCATTATCAGGAGTTTTTCCTAATAAAGTTTTAAAATCAAATCTTTTTTGTGAGGTATTGTGATGTTCTTTCACCAGTAAATGATGAAGCCGTCTGCCCCCAGCAGGAAGAGCACTTTTGGTGGATTATTTGTCAAGGCCTCTTTCCCTGGCTTATAGCCCAGATCCAGGGCTGCTGGCTGACTGACCTTCTTGAGCACAACTAGGAGAGCGCAGGGCACAAACTAACACAGGGTTAGTTGCAACACTTATAGTTTAAACATTTCCACACATGCAAGCACTTACGGTATTTACTAGCTAGCTGCCATATCAACAGAGAAAACAGAGACAATTTGTGCTAAAAATAATCTTTTGAAGATATCGCTGCATTTATTTAACCATAGCAAAAGCATATTTCTGGCTGGAGTAAAGTCATCTCAGTTTATAGTGTTTGTTTAAAATAAGACAAATCTGACAATTTTTTTAAAAGTCCAATCTGTTATTTATAAGTTTATATAGATTTGTAATGCTTTGTTAACTAGCAGAAGACACTAACCGGATTTAAATTCCAGTTGTGCAGATGGGGAACGTTATAACACTGCGTAACGATGCGCCCTTTTACAACTATGTTGTTCATTGACATCGGTGTTGTAGTTTATGATTATTTTAAGAAATGTAAAGAATTTTGTAAAGAATTTTGTAAATGTAAAGTCTTATGTTCTGTGAGAGCTGTGTGAGGATGGAGGGGAGAGTTGTGTTCGTCTCTGTGTTTTTCTGAATGTCTTTCTTCATCTGTTTGTACACACTGTTTTGAACTATACTGTATAGCTGTGTGTTGCGACCAGGGCCGTCCTAATCATGGTTGATATGAATCATTGTCCAATTTGTGACTTTTTTTTTTCAATTATGAAACAAAACCACATATTTGTACAAGACATACTAAATTAATGTGAAAAATATATGCTCTCTGAACCCAATGTGGATTTAGTGTTTAAAGCTCTCACCCTCCTGGCTATCTGCTATGGTTTCATCTTCACTTCCTCCCCTTAAACAGTTATCATATTTTGATGCTAACAGTGCTACTGTCACCATTTATGTTCCACTCTGATGACTTGTTTTGATACTTTCTGCGCCTTATCTTCCAGGTCAGCCCGTACCACTCCTTCGCTATCTGTCGTTCTCTGCGAACATCGTTCTAAACTCAGGGCTGCAGAAAGGGTATGGGGCAAATCACAAAATCCTACTGACCTTTTTATTGATCACTCCTCTCTGACTTCTCTGCTAATGTCTCCACTGCTAAAAGGACATTCTATCATGACAAGATTAACAATTCGCCTAACTCTCGCATGCTCTTTAAAACATTTTCCTTTTTCCTCCTCCTCCCCTTCCTTCATCAACTCTAACAGTTGACGACTTTGTCACATTCTTCATTAATAAAATTACAAACCTCACTGCACAATTTTCCACACCACAATCTGTCAAACACATCTTACCAGCAAACATAAACTCGTTCACATACTTCTCTCCACTCTCTGAGGCAGAAGTCTCTAAACTCATCCTTTCCAGTCATCCTACTACTTGTCTGCTTGATCCTATTCCATCTAATCTCCTTCAAGCCATTTCTCCTGCAGTTCTTCCTGCACTCACTCACATCATTAACACATCCCTTCACACTGGAATTTTCCCTCAGCATTTAAACAGGCTCATATGACCCCACTTTTTAAGAAACCCACTCTTAACCCAACTCTTTTAGGGAACTATCGACCGGTTTCCCTTCTACCTTTCATCGCAAAAACACTTGAATGAGTTGTGTTCAACCAAGTCACTGCCTTTCTCACACAGAACAACCTCCTGGACAGTAACCAATCTGGCTTCAGATGTGGACATTCCACCGAAACTGCCTTGCTCTATTAGTTTTTGAAGACCTAAGACTTGCAAGAACGGCTTTCAAGTCTTCATTACTTATATTGCTGGATCTGTCTGCTGCTTTCGATATGGTCAACCACCAGATCATTCTATCAACCCTATTGAGAAAGGGCATCTCAGGAACCGCACTCCAGCGGTTTGACTCTTACCCCTCAGATAGGTCCTTCAAAGTATCTTGGAGAGCTGACGTATCCAAGTCGCAAGATCTAGCTACAGGGGTGCCACAGGGCTCAGTTCTTGGACCACTTCTCTTTTCTGTCTACATGGCTTCACTAGGTTCTGTCATTCAGAAACATGGCTTTTCATATCACTGCTATATGTTGATGACACTCAACTCTACCTCTCATTCCATCCTGAATATCTGAAAATAGCTACTCGCATCTCAGCATGTCTAGCAGACATTTCTTGCTGGATGAAGGACCATCACCTTCAACTCAACCTAGCTAAGACAGAACTGCTTGTGGTTTCAATAAACCCATCATTTCATCACAATTTCACCTTCCAATTAGGCTCATCAACCATAACTCCTTCAAAAACAGCCAGAAACCTTGGAGTTGTGATTGATTATAAGCTGAATTTCTCAGACCAAATGTAGATTTGCATTATATAATATTAAGAAGATCAGGCCCTTTCTCTCGGAACATGTAACACAACTCCTTATTCAGGCTCTTGTTCTGTCCAGACTTGACTATTGCAATGCTCTCTTGGCAGGTCTTCCAGCCAGTTCCATCAAACCTCTACAATTAATCCAAAACGCTGCTGCAAGATTAATCTTTAATGAGCCGAAAAGAATGCACGTCACACCTCTGTTCATCAATTTGCACTGACTACCAATAGCTGTTCGCATTAAATTCAAGGCATTAATGTTTGCCTACATTACCACCTCTGGCTCTGCACCCCTTTACCTAAATTCATTACTTCAGAGTTCAGACTTATATGTCCTCTAGAAGCTTGCGTTCTGCAAGTGAACGACATATTACTGTACCATCCCAAAGAGGCACAAAATCACTTTCACTGACTTTTTCATTAACTGTTCCCATCTGGTGGTAGAAAGACCTGCCTAACTCAATCCGATCAGCTGAATCCTTACCCATCTTCAAGAAACGGCTAGAAACACATCTCTTCCATCTTTATTTGACCCTCTAACTCTTGCACTCTCTATTCTAATTTTCTTTTGTCTAATTTGTCTTCTTTTTATTTAAACACACACACACACACACACACACACACACACACACACACACACACACACACACAAACAAACACACATTTGACCCTCTATCAATTGCATATTTATTCTCTAACTGCTAGCTTTTCTTGTAAAACTAACACTAGGTATCTTTTTTCTATATTTTCGTTTTCTTTAAAAAAAAGTACACTTCCTACGTGTACTGCGTTAGGCTAACCAGGACTTGTAATAGCACTTGCATGTTGTTGCTCTTTTGTTGGTCTTGATTGCTTCTATAATGTCCTCATTTGTATGTCGCTTTGGATAAAAGCGTCTGCTAAATGACTAAATAAATAAATAAACAAAATAAAGTTGAAATGCCTTAATGATGGATTTGTTTCTTACAAACACACAGCTTTTCCCTTCATAAGATGTTAATTAATGGACTGGGGTGGCGTGGATTACTTGTTGATTATTGTGATGTTTTTTATCAGGATGTTTGGACTCTCATTCTGACAGCACCCATTCACTGCAGAGGATCCATTGGTGAACAAGTGATGTGACGCCAAATCTGATTTTCTCCAAATCTGATGAAGAAACAAACTCATCTGCATCTTGGATGGTCTGAGGTCGAGGACATTTTCAGTTCAGTACATGTTTACTCCCTCTTTCTGAAGAACACATTTTATGTATTGTTACTCTAGCATAATTTTTGTCACAGCGAAGTGCGTCCACACTGCTGACCCTCAGGTCATCCAAGATGTAGATGAGTTTGTTTAAGGAAACACGCACGTTAGATGATGAAACAAACTCATCTCCATCTTGGAGTAATTTTTAATTTTTATTTTTGGGTGAGCTATCCCTTTAAAAATGATAGAAGCCCGTTCCACCACTGAGTAAAAAAAATAAATAAAAGGTCATTGTGACTTTTTATCTCTCAATTCGAACTTTTTCTCAGAATTGTGAGATATAAACGTGCAATTCTGATTTTTATTCTCACAATTGCAAGTTTAAATCTCACAATTTTGAGAAAAAAGTCAGAATTGCTAGTCTAGGTCAGGCAATTCTGGAAACTCAGTAAAAACTCTATAGATGTTAAAGGTTCTTTATGAAACCATTAATGTCAATAAGAACATTTATTTTTAACAGTGAATGAATGCTGCTTTCAGACTGATGGACTCTGAATTAGTCACTCACCTCACCAGGCAAAAGCACTAAAGAATACTTTATAAGAGATCAGTGTGTGTAAAGTATTTCTCCACCTGGTTTTTCAGGCTCAGGAGGTGAAATCATTAGGTTTGGAGGTCAGTGTTCCTACTGGGTATATGTTAATAACATTCCCAGACAGCTCTGACACGAATGTTTTCTTCACATATGTAGCGACCTCCATGGCATTTCCTTTTCCTGTGGTGCTCAGTCCTTTAACGCCAGCACAACTAGACACAATACAGAAAAATGTGTTTTCTCTGATACGCCTTCATATTTTCATAAAGTTGAAGATAAGATTGAAGTCCTGTTCACACCGGACACATCAAGTGCTTGGATAGTGCATCATTATGGTTTCGATGAGTGGACTGTTGTTTTTGTCCTGCTCTTTGGCTGTGAAACAACTCAGATCGCTGCCAAACATCACGGAGGGGTCCTAAACCACAGGGACAGTAAAATGAGCTTAGTCGGAGGAAGATGGAACGTCAGGAATGTTTTCAGACAGAAGACACAAATGTCTTTGTTGTGCTGGTGAAAATATCCAGGTAGTTTTTATACTTCATGCTTCATTTTACAAAATATCAATAGAGACTCAAAGAGCTGGATGAAAGACAAAATACAAGACAAACAGCTTTTTTGTATTAATAACCCTGTAAATAATAGTACAAAAAAATGTATGGGAGTGATTTTCTTTCTTAATTTTCTATCTCGCTTTTATGGCTCATAATATATCATAGTATAATATATGATAATGTAGAGCTCAAATTTATTATGTATATTTATTATTTAGAGGCCCAAACTGAGCAAATATATGCAATTTGGTGCAATTATTGATAACTATATAGCCAAAAAGATTAAATACTGACAGCTTGCAATGTAAATAAGTGAGATCTTTAAAACGAAATAACAGACTGCTTTCATAAACTAAATATGAATATCAGTTGTCATTCTATATCTCCGAATAAAATGTCTTAATATGATATTTAAATGTTTTTTCAAATGGTATTATCAACGTTCTGTAGTTTTTTATTGTGGGGGCAAAACATCTAATTTATATACAATCATGAATGAGAGATGAACAAATAATAATTCCTCAAAAGCCTGATGAATAATATTTGATACATTTTAACAACATGATTTTTATATCCTGTTAATATTGATGGATTTTTTTGTTTTTGCTGGGCAAATCTCTTTTTACTATGTAAAAAAATGTACAGCAACTTAACAGGAACCATATGGCAGCTCTTTGTCTGCACCAGCTGACGGTGATTTGAGAAGATAATGCTTTACGATGCTGACCTGCAGGTCAAATTCCCTTCCATGATCACCAGCGGGACAGTCCAGAGGCAGACTGGCCAGCTGCACCTCTCTCTGCAATGAACCAAAACTCATGTCCAACACAATCTTCTGAAATAAGTGTGATCCAACAGAATTACCGGAGGTCCTGCAGTCTTTGACATTTCAAACATAAAAGGTAGACACATAATTTAGTAGATAGTAAAAAAGAGCACAGCTGTTGTTTGTACATGTCACAAAAGGCAGTGGAAACATTATAAAACCAGACATCAAAGACAGGTTAATGCTTTTGAACACAGGGATGATGTTTCAATGTTTATTTGGTCTATTCAAAGTGCAGTGACTCACCAGTGAAATAAGCTGACTTTTTTTGTAAGAAACATGCTTTTTGCCCACACCAAACTGAAGTCCTCCATGGCAGTCATGAAACAGATCAGCAAACAACAACAAAATGATTCACTGTGAAGAATGACTCACAGCTCATACAAAAACAATAAAAATCCCTCATGCCTCATGCCCAACTAGCATGACATTCTGTTTAGCACAATGCTGATTTAGATCTTTTCTACGCTTGCAGTGATTTTGACCGTATTTTGGCAGAAAAAAAACGTGCCAAAAGTGTAAGCGCGGAAAAATTGAAGTCATAAGAATGCAGATCATATTTCTTTTGTGTCAGCATGAAGTTGCAGTTTCACAATACATGACTTACATTTACAAGTAACAGCAAAATGCTGCAAATATTTTTTTCTTGCGCTTGAAATGCAATTTACACCTTTACAAAGCTTCTCTTGCGCTTGCAAATTTAATTTACGTTTGCAGTCTTATGTACACTTTCACAAATCTTACCATACATATGCAAATCTTTATGGCGTAAAAATACCTTAATAGTCCTGGAGGCCCCCCTGCCCTGCAACTTTTGTATGTCTCCCTTATCTAACACACCTCATTATTAGAGTCTGCAAGAACTAAATTGGGTGTGTCTGATTAGGGAGACATACAGAATGTGCAGGGCAGGGGTCCTCCGGGACAGGTTTGGGAAGCACTGTTCTATAGCATTGCTGCGAAAACTTCTAATTGAAAGTGTATCGTTCATCTCCAATGAAACATACATTTTCACACTTATACAGTACATCAACATTCTGGTTAAATTCAGCAGTTTTCAACAGCGGAAGCACTCATTAAATACATGTTTACAACATTTCTGTCTCTGAATTGGTGGTGCTTTAGGATGTGAAGAGACTTGCTGAAAGGACCAGTAATGTACATGCCACAATGACAATGCTTACTGTATTTTAAAGACTAGTCTGCTTATCTCTAGCAGACTAACAGGACTGTAGCAGGAATCTTAAGGCAAGGATTTCCATCAACAAGCACCTTAGCCAATGAATGTCAGCAACTGCTCCACACATCATTGAAAACAACAACACTGATAATTGATAAAGTTCTGTGTGGGTTAGTGACTACCCTTCAACAGCAGCTACAGACAAACCCTTCAAAGAGAAGTGTGTTTAATTGCATTCAGAATTGCATTCAGACCTTGTAGTATACTTCAAATCTTAAAGCATATTTAAAAAAACATACTTTTATTAATTTATATTCACTAAAGTGTTCTTGAAGAAAGTCCACTTTCATGACTGATTCTTAAGTACACTTAAACCTACACTTAAGTACTAAAAATGAATTTTGTATTAATACATTTTAATCCAAACGTAAAAGTTTTACTTCAAAAGTGCTTGAATCATTATATTTGAATAATCTTTGGTTACACTTTATTTTAAGGTGTCCTTGTTACAGTGCAATTGCACATTTAAGTACTGAGTAATATCACATACTTAGGGTAAGGATTAGGTTTAGGGTTACTTGCATGTTATTATGCGTAATTGATTGTTGTTATAATAGTAAGTACATGTAATATGTGTAACAAGGACACAAAAATAAAATGTTACCGAAGTAACATATAATCATTAGTGGATTAAAACAATAATCTTAAATCTAACTACCTGCACTTACTATACATTATATATTACATTTTAAATTAATTGCAATTAACATGCAATTAAGTGTCCAAAAACATTTCATTCAGTTTGCACTTAAGTATATGCATACAATTATTTTTATTTTTTTTAAAGCACTCATTTTTAAAGTATTCTTAATTTTCTATTGAACTACTTCACTTCATGCTGTAACCATACAAACTACCCAGGGCATCAAATCACCCCCACTGTAAGAAATATCCGTGTATTAACAGTTGTATGACCGTAAATTTTACCAGAAATTGTCCGTAGGCCGTGATTCACATGTGTTTTTCCGTCTATTTACATTTTCGCTTTGCATTGTGGGATCTTGATCTCTCCTCCGACAGTTACTTCTGGTGGCCATTATTACAGCGCAATATTTTATTCACCTGTTTGAGCGGTAAGTCTTTTTATGAAACATTAGCACTGCATGTTAACAATTTGACTGTTTAAATGAGATATTGTCTTTGTTGGGCATGTGAAATAAGATACGGAGTTCAC
>QVTF01024671.1:37500-45358 GCA_003573665.1 Oxygymnocypris stewartii | reverse complement strand
GAGAGCGAGAGAGAGAGGGAGGAGAGAGAGAGGGCGAGAGAGAGAGAGAGAGAGAGAGGAGAAGCGAGAGAGGAGAGAGAGAGAGAGAGAGTGAGGGAGAGAGAGAGAGAGAGAGAGAGAGAGAGAGAGAGAGAGAGGGGAGAGAGGCACGAGAGAGAGAGAGAGAGAGGGAGAACGAGAGAGAGATAGAACGAGAGAACGAGAGAGAGAGAACGAGAGAGAGAGAGCACGAGGAGAACGAGAGAGAGAGAGAGCGTGTCATATCACTACTGAAGATGATTGATCTCAGTCATGTGCCTCTGCTGTAAAATCTCACACCTGAGAAGAGTTTGACTTCACTCACCCACGTTGGTCAGCGGTGTTTTTCCCAGGAAGGGCTGTGTCATGTGTGTCGGCGAGGGCAGCTGCGGCGGGCTCTCCGAATCCGTCATGCTCGTGATGGTGTGGGAATGACGGCGTTCCTTCACTTCTCCCTCTGATTGGCCGCTGCCATAGTGACTGCAGAAGAAAGCATATCATGCGTGGGTCAGAACCATCTTACATTGCAATGCTGTATTAGTTAATTTTAGATCAAATAGATGTACCTTAATCCTTTCTTGGGAAAGGTGTTCCTATCAGTTTGTAAACTGGGAGGGGTAGAGAGCAGCACATACAGTATAAATAGCTAACACGGTTAGCATGACACTGACATCAGTCCAGTACGTCATCTGATTGTTTAACTAATCATTCAGTCTCTTGCTGTGTCGCTCTTGTTCCAGCGGGGGGGCATGACATGAGCATCCTCGGAATATTTCATTCTGCTCTTTTGGAAAATTTAGTACATACAGTAATATAAATGTGTCAATTAAGACAAAATTATATATAAAATAAATTAATAATTAACAATAATCATTATTGCTGTTGTTGATGTAATAATATTATAATTACTATTTTAAACTTGGTAAAACATTATATGATGATCAATCATATATAATGTATAACTAATAATTACAATTATACATGTATGTATTATTATTATTTTTAATAATAATAATGTTAATTTATTTTTGCTACTTGTTAAAATAAAAAACAATTTGTCCAAGATATTTGTTAATTAATTAATTATTTTATATAAGTTATATAAAAATACATGCATTTTATATTTTAGTAAATATATTTTTATTATATTTTATAAAAAAAGAATGTAAATATAATAATTGACAATTCATAATATAATAGATAATAAATAGTTTACATGATAGCATATATATATATATATATATAAAATCAATATAAAACATTATATTTTATATAACAATAGTAATAATTAAGGTTGATTTATTTGTCCACGAGATATTTATTATTAATTACCCTTTTATTTTTAAATAAAATTACTGTATCTTATATTTTAACAAATGTATGTATATTCATATTTCATAATATTTTTTATTTTAAAAATGATATATTATTAACATATACAGAAAATACGTATTTAATAATAATAGTAATTATATTTAATCATTATTATTATATAATTACTTTTACAATATAACAATTTATGATAAAAACAAAAAAAAGATTTAATCGTATAAAACACAATGTTGGTGGCCACTTCTGCTGCTCTTTTTACCAGGTTCATTCATTCATTATTTTATCATGAATCATCATTGCTCTGTTAAACTACATACAACCAATAAACAGACCCAAACTCACCTGTCCCCCAAAGTGATGGACGTCCGACTGCATGCACCCCACGTCCCAGTACTCCTGGCATCGTCCCGCTCTCCCAGATCCGGTTTGGAGGGGACGCTCATGTGAAGCGGAAGCGACTCCATGCTGCGGTGCAGGCCGGACATCTTGGGGTAGAGGATGGGGGAGCTGCTGACCGACAGCGCCTGGCCTGAGAAACAGCTGGGAGAGTCGATGTGGAGCACCGGCGCGGGGCTCGGGGTGAGTCGAGGGGGAACGCGGGAGCCCGCCAGGTCCTGCAGCTTGGAGTAGGGAGGGATCTTTGGAGGAAGGTCATGGATGGTGATGCAGGAGTCCAGACTGTTGGAGTTGACCTTGTCTAGGTGAGCCAGGCTGGGAGGATGAGCTAGAGACTTACTGCTCAACAACCTGTTAGAGCCAAACAACACATCATCATCATCAGTAACGTCATGAACTCAAAGACCTCCTGTAGGCAAGCACTGAAGGGATTTCAGAGCATCCACAGGAACTAAATCAAGAACAAGCAGGCAACCATAAAACCAACCTCAAAGGCTTTTAAAGTCCGTTTCCAGAAAGGGTTTTAAATAATTGAGAAGCATAACTTGCGTAATATAAATACACAGAATATTTCCTGCAAAAATGATGTCTATGCTTATTTTATGAAATAAGAAACTCTTACATTATATATATATTTCCCCTGTTTTATTTTTTTTAAACTCCCCAGGCACACGAGTCACTCAATTTTCCTAGTTGTATGAAAATATCATAGATGGATTGTTATAATTTGCTGAATATTTCAATTGCAATGCTAGAGACTAGAAACATCAGCTGTAAAAATGAATAAATAAGTAAATAAATATTTAACACATAACAATCATTGCATGATACTTTTCAAATGAAATCTTTTTAAATTTAAATAAAAATAAAGGACGTCAAAATTATAGATTTAAAAAATATAAATATTCAGAGTTGATTAATTAAAATAAATTTTATTTTATAATAAATAAATAGTTGGTTGTTTAACAGTAAATAGTCTATTTTAGGACAAACAAAATCAGCACAAAAGAAAAATGGGAAATTGACTAGAATTATTAGAAGACCCATATATATATATGATTTAATATATAATAGATATATTTTATATTATTATACAAGCATATAATTTATAGCAAATAAAGTATTATTAAAATATTTCTTATGTGTATATATACACACACAATTTAATTACAAGACATTTTCATACATTTTAATTAAATGTAATATATTTTAAGTTATTTATTTACATTTTTTGTTGCTAAAATAGTATAATTAGATTTGACTTAATTTGATTTGCTAATATCATGAAGTGATTGCAGTGAATGTGATGTATTTGTGCAGGGTGTACCTCGGCGTGCTGGTCGGAGAGCTCAGTTCGGAGTATTTACTCGTCCTCCGCACTCGGTGGATCTTCTCCACAGTCTCTACACAGCTGTCGCTCTGGTGCTCAGCCTTCAGACAGCTGATCTCCAGGTCGGCTTTGGCCTTGGCCCTCTCCTTCTCCTTCTCTCGGTCCGTTTGGTTGACGGGTCCAGTGATGCTCGGGCGACTAGCCGCTTTCAAACCGCCTCCGTCTTTTCCTCGGGTGGGCGTGGTGCTGGTCAGAGGCGGTACGGGTTTAAGGGTGAGGAGACTGGCGTCGATGCTGCCACTAACAGGGCGTCCGGTCAAGCTCAAAGCGCTGGATTTGGCAGGCCGCGGCAGACTGCGGTACTGAAAGCTCCCGCGAGCGTTGGGTGCAAGGAAACCCTGTTCAGAGCCGCTGGCGTCCAGGCTGTTTTTGCGTCCGCCTCCGCCTGGGACGGGTTTGATGGGGATGCCCGAGGACCTGGGGGTTTTGCCCACAGTGGCAGAGCCGCTGGTAATGGTGGCGCCTCCTGCTGTCAGGACGGTGGCGGTTCCAGTGGTCGGCGGTTTCTTGTAGCCGAAGGCAGAGGGTTTGACCAGACCTGAGGGAGGCTTGCGGTGCTCGTTGTCCCGGCCGGCGTCGGAGCGGGAACGCTGGAGACCTGTTGCCTTGACGGATATTTTCACCTTGTCAATTGCCTTAGTGTCTCCTTTAGAAACTATAAAGAGAGAGAAAACAGTCATTAAGTGTCACTCATGTGCCTATTTAAACCCAAAGAACCAATGTTTGGTGTCACACAAGTTTGAAGATGCAGAGGGAAATATTATTACATCTTTTTACACATCACTTCTGTATGACTTTAGAAGTATAGAACTGGTAGAAGTATTTTCTGGTAGCTTCATGTGGTTTTGTGTCATTTCAGGGAATTATTTTCATTGTACTGCTCATTCCTTTAGAATTAGATATGGTCTATGACTTTTTACACAATCTAGACTTCTCTGCTTCTGCTTCATACATAAAGATCAATTGAAAAGTTCTTTTTTGTAACAAAAATTTCTATACAATCTCTCAAAAATAAAAAAAATCTGTGTTGTTTTATTTGTTAAAATGTTATTACAGCATTATTTATAATATGTTTATATATTTCATGGTTTCATTTAAATGTCTAAGTTTTAGTAATTTATATATATATATATTTATATAACTACTACTAATGACAAAAACAACAAAATGACTAAAGCTTTAACTAAAATGGAAATGCAAAATATAAAAATAAAGATTTATTAAAAATAGTAATAACTATAACAGTATCTCAATTAATGAATACCGATTTCAATTCAAACAATAACAACACTATTTATCTTTTAAAACCTACAGTTTAAAATAAATCGATAGCCAAAACCAGGAAATGGGTTGTTCATACGACATTAATTATTATGAAATATGAAAAACAAGCGGTCAGTAAAAACTATTCCTCTAGGATGGAAATACCAAATATAACCCATGCCATTTATTTCAGTACCTTTAAATATCGTAAAAAACACATAAATGAATATAATGATCATTCTGCAATACATCAAAGTACCATGCTATTACCATCACTTTACCATGGTACCGCGACAGTCCTTTTCTGAGGAACGTACCACATCAACCTCATCATCAATACAGCTTCGTTTGCTTTCACACACACAAAGCTGAATCAGTGACCTCGGTGTGGTCAGAGCTTATCATTAGAAAGGGGAGTAGGAAAGCCTCGGGGGTATGACTTCAGATGAAGTCATGGAGAGGACCCGATTGAAGCCATGATTAAGGTTCTGTGGCCTAAGTCTACAGTATGTGAGTCATTGCTGATGAAGACGAGGGCAAGCAGCCGTCTGCATTTAATTACAGACACTTCAAAGATAAAGAGCGTCTCGGCCTACACAAGAAATAAACACCTGAGCAGTGCATCAACACAACACACATCTGCATCTGCCAGCAAGAACACGTCAGCTAATGAGGTTTAATGACGTTAGGAGGACTAATTACTGATAGATGAGTTTCTATGAAGCTTTAATCACTGAACGGACACTAATGACAGAAGCTCTCAAAGTGCCTACAGATACACTATCATCAAGCAGAGAGTATTATCTGAGCGTGGCATGCTGGGAAAGGCCTGACAACATGCCTGCTTATTATCTAGGATTTATTTTTGCATATCATTTCAATTATTCCTCTAAAAAGGCCATTATGAGATCACTCAAGCACACTTTTCATGCAAAATATAAAAAAAACACATTTGTTAGGTTTGAAATGATAAAAAAGCTGATATACTTTTTAAAGTGAAAACGTTATGGTTGCCAGACTATAGTTGAGTAGCTACAGTACATACTACTACAGAGAACATCAGTGGTGGTCAGTAACGAAGTAAAACAACTTCGTTACTGTACTTAAGTACATTTTTCAAGTATCTGTACTTTACTGGAGTAGTTTTATTTTGAGTAACTTTTACTTTTACTTCACTACATTCCAAAGCATAAGATCGTACTTTTTACTTCACTACATTTCATAAAACATATCGTTACTCCTTATAAATACATCACGTGCTCCGAGACGCAGAAGCGGTGTCTGATTCATGAACAAACTGATTCTTTTCAATGAACCTCGGTTCGCAAATCGCAACAAACGATTCATTCACGAACTGCAATGATCCGATTGCAGCTGTTCTCGAGTCGAAAACTCTCTGATTCAAATGATCCGTTTAGAACGAGTCTTCTTCAGTGAACTGAACTCACGAGTAAAGAACCGGGAGATCTTGTGAGCGCGCCCGCGCAGGCGCGCAGCAGCTGCTGCGAAAAGTAAGTTACTAATGTCGAAGTTCTGGGATTAATTATTGTAACTGAAAATAATATTTAGGTCAAAACTGTCAGTTGTTTGTGAACTAAATCTGCTGTGATCTATTTAAGCCCACTGAAATGCTTGAATGCAGACAGATCAACATCAGTGTCTCTAACGTTATGTTTTAGGTCAAACAACAAAACATTAAAATAACACCGATTAAATAAAATAACTCATGCACGTTCATATTCCCCGCTGCTGTAACGTTAGCAGTTTTATTAAAATGCTATGCATTTAGACCTATCTGACGTCTGTTTTTATATTGTTTATCAACAGTATACATTTGTAACGTTATATTGTTTAGATCAACTAGCCGAGTAGACAGATATGAATGTTTATTCATAACCATAGTGAAAACAAGTAAATATTGTTAGCTGATGCTAGCTGTCTAGCTAACAAGCTTGCTGGTGCTAAGTTGAGTAAATTTTTAGATATAAAGTCCAAATATCTTTATTCAGCCACCTAGATAGATTCCATCTGAGGGAAAAAGAAAGGATGTGATGTTCAGAACATAGTAACTACAGTAATTATCAGAGTGGGAAGTGATGCCCTCTGGGGGCATTTGGCCAGGGGTGTTTTTACACCACAGACAAGGTTTGAGAAGAAAAAAAAAACATGAAAATATAATTATATTTTCCTTAAAATGTTCTTCCTAATTTCAGGCCTAATTCTCATGTCATATATAACTGACATTCTGCAGAACAACAAGTTCTAAAACACTTTTTTCTTACTGGTGAAAATTAGATGGTGAAATCTGTTTTCTCTCAGGTACATGGCAGTGTAAGCTTCACAGTGAACATTACTACATCACTCTCATCAACGTAGTGCATATCAACAAAATATATATCTTGACTCTATATAGTGGTTATTTTGGGAAAAACCCAGGTATTTGGGGCAGTAGGATTATAAAAATATGTGCTAATATAAAATTAAATAAAGCAGTCTATATAAAATTGCAAAATAAATCTGTCTATCAGTACTTTTTTACTTGAGTACATAAAAAATTGAGTACTTTTGTACTTTCACTCGAGTAAAATTGAAAAAGCAGTACTTTTACTTTTACTGGAGTAATATTTTATTATACGTATCTGCACTTTTACTCAAGTACTTGATCTGTGTACTTTGCCCACCACTGGAGAACATACAGAAGTATATACTTACTCTTATGATTTCTGCAGTATATACAGTAGTATTTTTACAAATACAGTAAAACAGCAATATTGTGAAATATTTTACAATTTAAAATAACTATGGTCTATTTGAATATATTGCTCATTTGAATTGATTTCTGTGATCAAAGCTGAATTTTCAGCATCATTACTCCAGTCTTCAGTGTCACATGATCCTTCAGAAATCATTCTATGCTGATTTGCTGCTCAAGAAACATTTATTATTGTATTATCAATGTTGAAAACAGTTGTGCTGCTGAATATTTTGTGGAAACTGAATTTTTTTAATTTTTCAGGATTCTTTGATGAATAGAAAGTTCAAAAGAACAGAATTAATTTGAAATAGAATCTTTGGTAACATTACTAAATAAATGTCTTTAGTATCGCTTTTGATCAATTTAATGCTTCCTCGCTGAACAAAGTTATTAATTTCTTTATATATAGGGAGTAATTTTACTTCAAAGTGGCCACACAACCCAAAAACAACAGAAACCAACCGTTTTATTCAGTGCCATGACCTCTTGGCTTTATATTCCTTAAATGGGTGATTATGCTTTTGCCATTTGTGAGGTACTTTAATAACAGGACGTCAATATGACAAAGTAAAATGCCACACGGTGCCAATCAGCTGCTGGTTTTCTTCCAAGTACACTGGGTTCCTGACATTTAAATGTCATTGTAAACTATGGATCCAGCACAGTAAGGTTAGGCTGCCTACAGGTAAACTGCATCAATGGAG
>QVTF01024671.1:0-32500 GCA_003573665.1 Oxygymnocypris stewartii | reverse complement strand
TTTTTTTCTCACAATTCTTGTTTCTTCTCTCATATGTGAATTTATATTTCACAAATCAGACTTGTGCATTTGCAAGTTCTAAACTCATAATCATAAGTGTACATCTCACAATTGTAACTCTCAGAATTCACTGCCCTGCAGCCCAGTCTCTGAAGGGAGGGGATCATGCTCTGCTTCAGTATGTCACAGTACATGTTGGCATTCATGGTTCCCTCAATGAACTGTAGCTCCCCAGTGCCGGCAGCACTCATGCAGCCCCAGACCATGACACTCCCACCACCATGATTGACTGTAAGCAAGACACACTTGTCTTTGTACTCCTCACATGGTTGCCGCCACACACGCTTAACACCATCTGAACCAAATAAGTTTATCTTGTTCTCATCAGACCACAGGATATGGTTCCAGTAATCCATGCTTAGTCTGCTTAGTCTACTTTGTCTCACTTCTGAGACCTTGTAACACTAACGAGTCGCACCGGGGAGAGAAAATGGCTAATTGTGCCCAATTTTGTCATTTTCACTTAGGGGTGTACTCACTTTTGTGACCAGCGGTTTGGACATTAATGGCTGTGTGTTGAGTTATTTTGAGGGGACAGCAAATTTACACTGCTATACAAGCTGTACACTTACTAATTTACATTGTAGCAAAGTGTAATTTCTTCAGCGTTGTCACATTAAAATATATAACATATTTACAAAAATGTGAGGGGTGTACTCACTTCTGTGAGATACTGTATCTTGCATTTTTTTATTATATCTCACAATTCTGACTTGTTCTTAGAACTAAGGGAAAACAAGGTCGGAATTGTGAGATATAAAGTCACACATATTTGTTTCCTTTTTGTATTCCGTTCTGGAATTAAGCTTCCATAGATTTCAGAGCAAACCTCTTCTGAAACTGAAAACTTTTCCTCACTAAAAAGATCAGAGCAGTGTTATTTGATCTCAATTTAATCTCAGTATTGTCTAGGAGAAACAACCAAGGCAGTATAGAGAGAAATCATTTGTCACTTGTCTTTCCTAAAGGAACTTTTCTGCTCCAGGGTCTCATAATGGCACAGATGTCTTCACCACACGACCAGAGACTCAATCTAGCACACAAGCTCAGTTCTGGCTCTGGAGCAGGCTTGCGTTTACTTCCCAAAAACTTTGGAAGGGATGTAGATGCACAACAGAATGATGGGTAGTGATTGGAGAGGTTTAAAATAACTGTATTGTTCTTAAGGTCAGTGAGTTTATGAATGGCAAAGCATCAGTGGCTTAACTACGAATGGGTTTTTCTGGCAAACGCTACAGCTTTGGGCTTTGTCCATCTGTTCTGAAAGAGGAAAGCCACACTAGGATCATAATGATTCATCTTCAGTCTTGCATGACAAAGATGTGATTTAGGCCTGAAACACACATAAGTATGTGAACACAAATGCGATGCAAGATCTGCAGATGTGAAAACTTTCCTCTCCAAACTCTCCTCTTTAGATGTCATTGTGTTTTCTATTCTAAAATAAATACAACGAGTTATGATGCATTAAGTAACTCTACAATATCTACACTATCTGCTATTGTAAATAGATGTAGAAATCGATCAAAATAAAACCTTTAGAGGAAAATACAGTTTGGGAATGATTACATTCTTGGGAATGATTAAATAAACAAATGTTACAAATAAAATGATTGGCAATAATTATATTCCTCATAAGTAAAAACACTTAAATAAATGGATGTTTAACTTCCGGAAAAAACAAGTAAATTAATAAAAAAAAAAAAAAAAAATCACATTCCTAATAAAAAGTAAAAAGATGTATAATTGTCTCAATTATAATAAAAAAAGACTGGCATTTACAAAATTCATAAAAATGCCGCAAAGACAAAGTACACAAGAAAATAAAATTATAGAGAAAAGAAATCTAATATTATGAATATTAAATTAATTAAAAATAAAACGTGAACAGATAAATCAATCAACTCTTAATTACTAATAACAAAACCGTAAAGTAAATGAGTGTTTAATTTCCCAAAATACAAAATGAAAAACAAGAATGTGATAATTACATTCTTGATAAGAATTAAAAAGATGCTGAAAACAGAAGAATAATTCTCTAAAAATAATAATAGGATGAAAAGTCTGGGAATGCTTTTATTCTTAATAAAAATAGAAATTTAAAAAGATTCAGTAAACAGATGTGGAACAGTAACTCAGATAAACAGAACTCAATAAAGATAACTCCCTCAAAATAAAAGTTTAGAAAAAAGGTTATGTATGAATACATCCATATTTAAATTAAAAAAAATAAACTAATGACATTTTTAACACTTAAAATGGTAACTCAATTCTTTAAAAACATTACAGGTTTTTTATTTCTCAGTCATTATATAATTCTTGCATCAAAGGGTTAAGGACAGTGGGGCAGCCGTGGCCTAATGGATAGAGCATTGGACTTGTAACCCGAGGTTGTGGGTTCGAATCTCGGCTCCGGCGGGAATTGTCCACGACTGAGGTGAGACCCTTGAGCAAGGCACCGAACCCCCGACTGCTCCCCGGACGCCGCAGCGTCAGCTGTCCACTGCTCCAGGTGTGTGTGCACTTGAATGGGTTAATTGCAGAGAACACATTTCACTGCTGGTTATACTCTGTATAATTGTGTATGTGACAAATAAAGATTCTTCTTCAGTGTTGAGATATTTTTACATGAAAACAAGAAAAAATACTGATGGATGCAGTTAAAGATGGTTTTGGGCCATCTATCTGAACAGAAGGTGCTTTAAAGAGCCACTGAAGAACCGTTAAGCACATGACATACATGGGATGTTATTATAATGAACCTGAGTCATGATCACTGTAGATCTCTCTCTATCGGCCATCACGCTGGCTCTGAAGAACTGTGTGGTTTCCGACTCAGCAGAGTCTACGGAGATGGAAAAGGGAATTATAGGTGCCTAAGATTCAGAGGACAAAAATGGCTTGTTGAAGTTCGGAAGAACAACTTAAGGAGCCAGCAATTTGTGCTAATTACAGGTTGTGTGGCACAGAAGGGAGAGAATGGACTTGCCTACATATCTCAACGGTTAGAGACGACTCCCGCAAAGACATTTCTTAATGCTTTTCTTTTCCACATCAGTTTCTATTTCCACCCGTTTGAAAAATAATGGTGGCACATTGGAGCCAAAGTCAGTGTCAGCTGGTTTAGTCTCATTTGAATGAGAACTGTGATGCTGAGATATTACATAATGAGAAGAACAAAGAGCAAGTCAATGACAGGAGTGCAACCGTGTACAAAAATAATCATAACACTTACAAATCTTGTCATTAGTTGAAAAAAAGCTTTAAATTACTTTTCATTTATTTAAACCGCATTAAAATACAATACAAATATTAGATGTAAATATTAGAAACATTTAAAAACATGTATTTAATGTAAAAAATATTTTGAAGTGCTGCTTTTGCATCTAATTGAAGTAAAGTTTATGCAGTAAAATCACTGAACCTAATATTGATAAATAAAATAATACAATACAAATAATCTAAATAAAATATTTAAAAATAAACGAAAAGTAAAAAACTAAAATACAAAACATGTTTAAGAAACCAGTCTTAGATGATTTGAGCTTTGTGACGTGGTGCATTATCCCGCTGGAAGTACATCAGAAGATGTACACTGTAGATGGACGTGGTCAGCAACAATACTCAGGTAGGCTGTGGCGTTTAAACGATGCTCAATTAGTACTAAGGGTCCCAAAGTGTGGCAAGTAAATATCCCCCTCACCATTACACCACCACCAGCAGCCTGAACCGTTGAGACGAGGCAGGATGGATCCATGCTTTCATGTTCTTTACACCAAATTATGACCCGACCATCTGAATGCAGCAGAAATCAAGACTCATCAGACCAGGCAACGTTTTTCCAATCTTCTATTGTCCAATTTTGGTGATCCTGTGTGAATTGTATCCTCCGTGTGCTGTTTTTAGCTGACAGGAGCGGCACCCGGTGTGGTCTTCTGCTGCTGGAGCCCATCTGCTTCAGGGTTCGATGTGTTGTGTGTTCAGAGATGTATTCTGCATACCTTGGTTGTAACGAGTGGTTATTTGAGTTACTGTTGCCTTTCTATCATCTCTAACCAGTCTGCCATTCTCCTCTGACCTCTGACATCAACAAGGCATTTTCATCCACACAACTGCCACTCACTGGATATTTTCTCTTTTTCAGACCATTCTCTGTAAACTCTAGAGATGGTTGTGTGTGAAAATCCCAGAAGATCAGCAGTTTCTGAAATACTCAGACCAGTCCGTCTGGCACCAACAACCATTCCACATTTAAAGTCACTTAAATCCCCTTTCTTCCCCATTCTGATGCTCGGTTTGAACTCCAGCAAGTCGTCTTCACCACATCTAGATACCTAAATGCATTGAGTTGCTGCCATGTGATTGGCTGATTAGCCATTTGTGTTACCAAGCAATTGAACAGGTGTACCTAATAAAGTGGCCGGTGAGTGTATTTAGTCTGTGTGAAAATATAAATGGTCTTTATGCCAATAGTCAGAAGTCTGATAATGAGATGCTTTACAAAAGGTGCTCTTGTTTCTCTAATAATGTGTTAATTAATAACTAATAAATACAGGGAGCCTGAGCAAAATCTATGTGATAAGACATTAAAACTCTAAATAACTTAGTCTAGTATGTTTGAACTGGGTTTCAGTCTCACAGAAGTCCCAGTGTGGACAGGAATAGAGGCTGCAGTGGGCCCATGACTTCTAACAGTTCTTTGGGGTCTTTGTGAAGAATGGAGCAGTGCATGTAAAGCTAGTCAGCTCAGTTGACTAACTTTGACTAAAAGACAGATGACAGAATCTTAAAGCATTGTTATTCCTGGCTACAGTTCAAGTTGGCTGGTTCATTTGTATTCATTGTGATGAAAAATGACTTTGGGTGGAGAGGTTTTGTTGGGCTTGAAATATTAAGCAGTAATGTTCTCCTTCCAACTTTGAAAAGCATCTGGGGCTTTGTGACAACTCCCAGCGTTCAGCACTCATATCAGCGGAGACTATGTTTTGAGTTACACCCATATTCAATCCATCAGTGACACAATACGCAGGGGGAAGAAAGAGCATGTCGAGTCTTGAGCCATTTACCAGGTGACCAACTCAAACAAGCACGGTTCCTCCAACAGTAAACGGACTACTAAATATCCTTACACTTCAAAAGAAAGAAAAGCCTTTGTAGACCTTTGAAAGTCCCAATTAGCAGCTCAAGACTTGACCTTGACCTCTGCACACATGAACATGCGTTTACAGGTCGGTGTTACAGTTTCTGGTTTGTCTCTAACTATTATGAGTCACTCGGTTTCTTCTTTACAGACAATTTTTAAGAGACCTTTACCATATTACATGACATATGCACTATGATATGATTAATACATGAATACACACTGCTTTACATCAGCAGCGTTGTTATTGTTAACTAAAACTATTCAATAAATATAAAAATTAAATAAGTACATGTGTACTGTATGTATATTAAATAACAAATACATTTTAATTAATTATAAAAAATGACAAAAGTACACAATTACTAAAATGTAAACTAAAATCAACAGTATGTAATTGTTAAACTATTAAATAAATATAATAACACATAAAATATCTGAAAAAAATTTAAATATACATAAAATGAAATAAATATTAAATACTAAATCAAATTGTAAAGTCAAACTGAAATTGCTAAAAATGAAATAAGAAAATAAAAATGACAAAACCATATAACAAAATGATTAAAACATTAACTAAAATTAAAACTGAAAATATCCTGTAAAAATAAAAGGCAATTCAAAATAGAAATAAATACATATAAACTATACCAAAAATACACAGTACAGCAGCAAGACACTGATGTTAAGTAAAGTCTTTCTTTTTTATAGTTGTTATTATTTTAATATTAAATGTAATAATAATAAACAATTATTCCACCATGCAAGTAGCATGGTCTATTAGCAACTGCAGGCTACAACTCGATGTATTAATGCAGCATTCGACTCTAATGTGCATGTCTTCAAACGCAACTCATCCAATCAGAATTAAGAACTGAAAATATCAGTTTAATAAATATAATACAGAACACTGTCCACTATGATAATCCTTAAAAACATCAGGGACTAGTAAAAGAAAACATACTGCTGAGAAAGTTTTTTCCTTTTAAACTTGACTCACTTTGTAAAGAACACGGTCCTGTTGTGACCCGCGGATGTCGTCAGAGGACGAAACTCCCCGCGCGCGAATCTCTCATTCATCGCTGATCTCTCCCGGCAGTGAGTCACGCCAAATCACACGCAGTCATCCTGTCTTTGTTCACGCTCGATCCAACTCACATCCATTGAAACTATCCGACTGAGACCAGGAGTCCCTCTTACACAGGCAACACCCCCGTCAAACACCCCCACCTCCCGGACAGCTGTAATCACATCCAGATGAGCAGCAGCGTCCAGAGAGAGCATTACTGCTGCACTTACTGACTGCAGGACATCTCTAGCAAACCTTCCAGATAGATACATATACACACACACACACACACACACACACACACACACACACACACACACACACACACACACACCCACTGAAACGATCAGTATACCAAACGATCAAATACCAAAATTTACATTTATGCATTTAGCAGACGCTTTTATCCAAAGTGACTTACATAGCATACAGGCTATAAATTGTTTTTGTCAGTACATGTGTTCCCTGGGAATCGAACCCACAACCTTTTGTGCTGCTAACGCAATGCTCTACCACTGAACATATGAAATAATGCATTCAAAAACATAAATATTATAGTCTATTAAAACAGCATAACTTTTCATAATTATTCATGCATCACTCCATGTTAATACCACACTTTCTTGAGCATGTAATACGACAGTATTTTTTGAGGTATGTTGGAGTACCATATACTGTAAATCCCCGACACATGAATATTGATATCATTCAGCATGGTATGCACTACCATTTAAGAAATTATATATATATATATATATATATATATATATAATATGGTTAATGGGTCAAGGCTATATATTTTATTTAACGCAGTCCAGTATTTAAAAGAATGGCTTTCCAGTTAATTTTGATGTTAAAAAAAGCTTTCACAGACTCTTCATTTTATTAATGGAACTAGTTTGATGGGCACTTTATTTCAAGAAGTATTTTTCTATTGGAATTTTTGTGGCTGTTTGTTTATGTTTACTGAAAACTGAAATAAAACAGGAGAAATGACTGCTAAGATGTGTTTTTTTTATTGTGACAGTCTGTATATTAAGTGTATCATTCAACGTTTCCCCATGATCTAGTGTTTAAAAAAAAAACAATGCAACCGCAATATTGAATCGAAATTCTTACTTTTTTTTGCAATACATATCGTATCGGAACACAAGTATCGTGATAGTATCGAATCGGGAGGTAGGTGTATCGTCCCCTCCCTATAGTGTATCAAATCAACATATCATCACAGAGCACAAGGGGAGTACTTTTATAATGACTTACATATACAGTACAAGCTTCATGGAAATTTTTTTGAGCTTTTACATTCACAACACCCTACATCTACTGAAATACTGCAGAGATAAACTTCTGGCTCTGCGTCTGAACCAGCTGAAGCCAGAAACGGTCCATGACAGACCCTTAATGGCTTTTCCAGACGGGTAAACTCACAGCGAATACACGCGGAGGATTTGCACACATCTATCTCTGTTCACCTTTGATGTTCACGCCAGAGTCCGGCGGGGGAGACTCGACATGAGAAGGACAGGGCAATGCAGGAATATATTAGCTGTGAGCGAGGTACTGAGTGAAATGAAGTAATGTGGCTCCAGTGGTGCCGAGCCATGTCTACACATACACACAAACACACACAGATATATATATACACCAAACACACTGTGTGTGGCCCGCGCTCTTTCAGCCACGAGGTTACGCATGCATATCATCTCTAAACAAGGATAATCATAACGTGTAAACAGCGTTTCCGCAAATAGCAAACGGCTGCATCTTTATAGCCCTATAAATGTATTTGAAGGCTTAATAAAAGTTCAGAATAAGACAGAAATGCATTTAAATCCATGCTGTATAAAAATATGCATGCTCATCATTTTTCATCACAATGCAATACATTAAAGTTTAAATATTTAAGAATGAGGAGTGCAAAACTCAAATTCAGAAGTATGTTATGTTATGAAAGTAAAATGGGTTGCAAATGCTGTTTTAGTAAAAAAAAAAAAAAATCTTCAGATTGGAGTATTATAAAAAAAAACGATGTGCATGAACTATATATTTCTGTTGTTTGGCATAAAGATAAACACATAACGTCACTGCATCAGGCCACTTGTGCAACAAGCTTCTAAAGACACAATAATTGGACCAATGCAGTGCATGAATAACACATCACTTTTATACCCTCGTGTCAGGAATACATTTCAACAATTATTAAATGAAGATTTCAGTCAAACTATAAATCAAATGACGTCAATCCCATCAAACTGCTTTTGCACGAACAAATGCTCCACATGCACGTGTTACTGTGTTGGATATTGACTGACTTCTGTAACAAAGTGCTTTAGAGAGTCTTTTACACAAAGCATCTGCTAGATCAAGATGTAAGGTGGTGAGTTATGTTCACAGAAGTGGAAACACATTATGTGAATATCTCAAACCACAATACAGCAGCTCATGAAACATTAATAAAAGGGATACACACTTCCCATGCACATGCTCAGAAGAAAACTTCACTGCCCAGGAGACGTCTCAGTTATGAATCATTTAGCCATCAACTTCATCTCAAATGGCTCTCCTACAACGTTTTTAGTAATAAAATATCAGTCAATAGACAATAAAATAAAGTGTATAGAGCTATAAAATGAACATGGATAGCTGATCAGATCATTTGCTCAGGGAAGAAATTGACGAGAAATGTGAAAAACATGAGAACTAAAGGAATAGATCACACAAAAATTGACTCAGTTTTTAACTTCAAAGTGTCACTTTTGGCTATATATCTGAGAATGAGAGCCCATAATCTATAATAGCACATCCCTGTGAGAAAGCTTCTCATTAAAATCCCTCCACATCTTTGTTTAGAGCGGTTTTCGACTGTTTTAGCTTGTAAACGGTGCTTGAGCTGAGCAGATGTTTCTCCTGAAGGGACAACTTTTTCATGTGAGGAAGCGTTATTATGGATTATGGACTGGTATTTTAGCAGGAAGCAATGTTTTTTAGTTAAAAACATCTTAATGATGGATTTGTTTCTTACAAACACGCAGATTTTTACTTCACACGATGTTAACTGAAGGACTGGAGTGGTGTTAGGGCTGCACGGTAAATCGAAATGAAATCGTAATCGCGATTAGAAGCTGTGATTGTCCTGCGTATCTTTCAGTGAAGCACGGTTCTGTGATCTTCAATCGATCATTTTCATCATAATAAACTATATTTATAATGAAATGCTAATCGACATAGCCGCTATCACTGCTTCGAATACTTTGAAATATATTTTACAAATTACAAATTAAGCTCGGATGAGCTTTATTTGTCACATACACAATTATACAGAGTATAATGAGGAGTGAAATGTGTTCTCTGCATTTAACCCATCCAAGTGTACACACTTGGAGCAGTGAGCAGCCGACTGTGCAGCGCCCGGGGAGCAGTCGTGGACTTCCTGCCAGAGCCGGGATTCGAACCCACAACCTTGGGTTACCTCGGGTTTCAAGTCCAACGCTCTATCCATTAGGCCAACGACTGCCCTTTTGTGCCTTATTCTGTGTAAGAAAGTACTATTCTGATTAGTCTGCCTTATTCTGTGTAAGAAGGATTTATTTCAAACACTGGACTGACGTTATGAAGTGAGTTTGGTGTAAAAATGTTATTAAATGTGGAATTTTAACATGCTTTCAGATCAAAAAGCAGCCTTTACTACACACAGAGCCGTAGTTCGCTGAGAAGATACGCAAACAGCTGTTATTATCGTGAATGATTTCATAATCATAAGATTATATTGTCTGCGAATATGAATGCGATTTTGCTTAGCTTGTCAGAGGACTACGACTGTGTACTAAATGCTGCTCTGAAAGCAGGTGATGGAGATTTACTGCTGATTACAGAACCGGCTTTACTAACAAAATGTGCATAACAATCACGATTAATCACGTTCGATTAATCGTGCAGCTCTAAGTGGTGTGGATTACCTGACGGCACCCATTCACTGCAGAGGATCCATTGGTGAGAAAGCGATAGATCTACATCTGGGATGGCCTGTGGGTAAATATTCAGCAAATGTATTTTTTATTTTTTGGTGAACTAGTCCTTTAAATAAAAGTATCCGTTTCATTTCATTTGAAATGACGGAACAACTGACACATTAAAGATAAAAATAGTAAGATATTAAATATAAATATCTTTCGGTATCTCTGCATAGAGATAAAACCTTTGTTTATCAGTAATTCCACGTCAATGCTCAGCAGCACACAGATCTGCACCACCACAGCAGAAACCTAATAATAGCGATAATTCCCTGACACCCACGTGAGACGCCCCCCCACAGCAGAGAGAAGCTGTTATAATATTTCACCGTCGGGTGTGTCCCACACATACATTTCACAGGCTTCTGTGCTTTTCCATGTTTTAACATTTAATTTGCTTGACATTTCATTTCTTGAAAAATTAAAATGACCCACATGCCAAACTAAAGGCTTCTGCAGTTACAGTATGTCTCCAGCAGGGGTCACAACATGTGAAGTAAGACCTCTGCTACGAGCACAGAGAAGTCTGTCCTGCACACACTGATGCAGAAGAGTTTCTGCAGTCCAGCATTCAGCCTGACCACACACAGTGATGGGAGACACACACACACACACACACACACAGTGATGGGAGTCACCTCAAGACGCCAGACAAGACCCCAGACACACACACACACACACACACACACACAGAGACACACACACAGAGAGAGACACACACACACACACACACACACACACACAGAGACACACACACACACACACACACAGAGAGAGAGAGACACACACACACACACACAGAGAGAGAGACACACACACACACACACACACACACACACACACACACACACACAGTGATAGGAGTCACCTCATGACCCCAGACACCTCTCCAGACGTTCGTACGGTGAGTGTATTTGTTTGAAGCACAGCTGATAGAGAACTGGTCATCTTTCCTCCGGTGGTTAATGGATTGTATTCTGTGAAAAGTGAACGAGGCTTGAAAACCCCCAAAACTACACACCTAAACACAACAGTGTTGCAGAGATACTTGTGTCAACAATATTTACCATAAACTTGCCAGTATTGTATGGTTAAATATTAATGTAAATAATAAAATTACTATTTTTTTCATAAAGTATAAAGCGATTCAGGATATTTAATTTTAGATAAATATTATACTGTTATTATTATTATTATTATTAATATTTTCATATATTTTCCATGACAAGCATTGTCTTCTTAAATATATTTTTAATAATAATGGAAAACAATAAAATAATATTTTATTCTAAAACTTCATGTACTTTCCAAATATAATTTTGTAATAAGGTAACATTGTAGCATTTTTACATTATTTTCTGTTAAATTATCCTTTTTTTACAGTATTTATTTTCTATAGTGGTTTAGAATAAATCCACATTTATTATATACTTGCATTATATTACATTTATGAATTCAGCATATGCTTTTATCAAAAGCGACTTACAAAAGGAACAAAGCAATGAAAGAGCTGACAATAATCATAACACAATGTCAGGTTTATTAGACAACTAGATTAGAAACAAGCCAGAGAAGGGAAGAAATGCAGAGGTGTGTTTTAATAACCATTAATGCTACAACCACAACGTAGTTTGCAGATGTGCTAAATAACTTCCCTGATGTAATGTGCACTCCTAATGCCTCGTACAAACCCTGCCTGAAGAGAAACCGATGACTAGCACATCCAGAATCAATGACACGCAGCGGTTCATCGGCAGCCATTTTCATCTGCAGTCACACACACACACACACACACACACACGCTTTCACTGGGTCACCGAGAGTCAGGCTGATGGGGTTACCATGGCAACACATCCCAGCCCATGCATGTTCACAGACAACCAGACACAGATATTCATTAACCCTTTCAGATCATTCAGAGCAGATATCTTATAGTAAAGATAGGAAACCTGACAGTAAAATCTAAACCTAATATTCAATGTTAAAATGTTTACCCTGTGGCTGATAAAAATAAGTGAGAAATCCCTTTTCAAAAAGGATGATCTATTTACAACACACATACAAATATGTAAACAAACACCTAACAACGCCCTTACAACTACCCAGAATACCCTAGCAACCACATAGCAACACCCTAGCAACCCTGAATATCATAGCAACAACTTAGCAACACCCTTGCAATCTTGAATACCATAGCAACCACCCAAAATACTGTAGCAACCACTACTCCCAATCTTGTATCAATCATAGCAACCAATCTAACAACATCCTTACAATCACCCAGAATACCACAGCAACCACATAGCAACACCCTAGAAACCACCCAGAAAACCATACCAACCACAAAGCATCCACCTAGAATACCCTAGCAACCACATAGCAATACACTAGCAACTACACAAAAAAATAGCAACCACAGAACATTCACCTAGAATACCATAGCAACCACATAGCAACACACTAGCAACTACACAAAAAAAAACATAGCAACCACAGAGCATTCACCTAAAATACCATAGCAACCACATAGCAACACACTAGCAACTACACACAAAAAACATAGCAACCACAGAGCATTCACCTAGAATACCATAGCAACCACATAGCAACACACTAGCAACTACACAAAAAAACCATAGCAACCACAGAACATCCACCTAGAATACCATAGCAACCACATAGCAACACACTAGCAACTACACAAAAAAACAATAGCAACCACAAAGCATTCACCTAGAATACCATAGCAACCACATGGCAACACCCTAGCAACCAGCAACATGGGCAAACACTACCCACAATCTCTTTAGGAAATGAAAAATCTATTGATCCAGTTATTATTTCCATGAGCCGGGTCTGGTAAACACATGATTCTGGGTGGGCTGCATGTCGTTGTATTATAAATCATCAGTTCATTAACTGCCATGGCTCTCGCTCAGTCTCTGAAATGTCAGATAGACGTTTTGAGGTCAAGCTGATCTTTCAGCATCTCGGAGCATCAGTGACAGTGTAACAGGAATATCAATCATCCTCTCGTACGAGTGCTCAAGCTTTAGAGTGAAATATGAGAGCGTAATATCTGTGCCACAGGGACACGTGGAGACCAGAACACAGAGCATGAGATCATACAGCAACCTTCATCAGCTTTATTTGCAGTGTCATAATGTGCAAGAGTGAATGCCATAAACAAATCTAAATAAATAATTAAATATAAGGCATACAAACTAAAGCATATTAAGATATGCTGCATTTGGGAGCCAATTATTTCAGCAATTAAGTATATTTTGTCATGAAATTGCCATTAATGTAATGCATATTTATGATTTAATTTCATTTAGTGTACTTGATGTTTATAGCACAATTATAAATTGTTAATTTAATCGGATTCAACAGTAATAAAAATACTACCATGCAAATGTTTTTTATATATTAAAATATATCTATTTTTACTTTGTTTAATTAATTATTGATTTTATTAATTATACATTTAAAATAATAATTATATTTGAAATACACAATACAATTTAGTACTTACATTTTTCTACTAACATAAATTAGATTATTTTATTTAATAAATATAAGCAAATTATTATTTTATATAGTAAGTAATTAATATATCATTTATATAATAATAATTAATAATTTACATACAATTTTCAATGTAATTTTATACACAATGCAATAATTTTTTACATTTTATTTTAAATTTAATACGAATAATTTTAAATATAATACAAGAATGTTTTGCCTCGCAGAAATGATTTCCATTAGCAAGAGTGGGAGTATGTTTAATTGTCCTAATGCTGGGAAAACATGCTACGTGTCCTAAAAACATAGCGCTTGCAAATCAGTAAATCTCTTAGCATTGCCATTAAACATCCAGGATGAGTTTGACCATGAATAGGAACCGAACGGGTCATTATCCAGTGACACTCACACACAGAAACAACCGCCGACATGCGCTCGCCTCAGGCCAGACGCAAACAACACACGCTATCTGTCTAACTACAGTCTAGCTAAACGGAGCACGAACTACAGGAACAGCAAACTTCAGCAGTTGGCTTCCGAGCCAGCTCTTAACTACGATTACTTCATCTGGCAAGAGTGAATACACTGTCATCTTCCAGCTCATGCAAATGTGATATGTGCTATTTTCTCCAGTTTTATTGACACAGACCTCAAACCTAATCACAGGCCTTCTGTTGTCTTGTATGGAAATCATTCATTTCATATTACATATCAATAGTAGCATTAATGTGTATTCACATGCACACTCCCAACACTACAATGGTTCGTACGTGACTGAAGCATCTGTGAGGGAAAACCTCACCTTCACCCCCCCCCCCCATCAGTTTATCTCCATGGTTACCACATCCAGACTCGTCTTCACTGAATTAACTCACGCAGTTCTTCTGCTCAAAGCACCAGCATGCCACTCGCTGCCAAACGCTACAAGAATCAACTTAAGGCATGTCGTCCCAAGTGAAAAAATAGTATACTTAAGTACAATTTATTTGTATGTACTTTAAATATATATATTTATTTTTTTTGGTCCAGGGTCACATGTGTGTGTAAAGCTGCTTTGCAACCATGCACAATTTGAAGTGTGGTTAGATTATTGAAAAGGTAAAGTTTATAACTATACAAAGTACTGCATCATTATGAATTATTATTATAATATTTTTTGCAACTCAAAACATTTATTTGTATCTATACTCAACAAGTGGAACTCAAATACAGTGTGTTGTATTGAACATTTAATCATAACAGGTCAGCAGAGGATTCAACTAAAATCAATTACTGAAGGATTGCCTCAATATTAAACTAATTCAATTGATTTATTTGCAAATCCTCCATCGTTATATTTGTGCTGTAGTCCAAAGTTGTGTTTGGAAACAACCCTTACAGCACCTGTTAGCAGAAACACACTGGATGTTTCAATTCACACCTCACTTTTCCCTTGGTTTGCCCAAAAATAAAGTCTCATCTTAAAAAAAAATACAATAATTACACAGCATCTTTTAAAAATTATTTCATCGTTCTCATATTTGAAATAAACGGTGAGACTTGTGTCTTTAACTGCAATGAGTTTCGAGACTTTAAAGGTTTCTTCTGAATAATGTGCCAAATCTGCAACACCGATTCCCAATAGTGTGCACCGCAGTGCACTCGACCGAGTCCAGATGTTCAGCAAAACCAATTGTTGGTGAATTTCACAGCTTGTGAATGTTAGTTGAGGATAACTGACTTATCAAGCCCGCTTCACTGTAGCCTATATTTAGGCCGATGATAAAATCACATTAGAATAATTAAGACACTTTTAAGGGGAGAAGGAACAAACAAGTATCAATACACAGAATGTGATGTTTACTCTTGTGCTATAATCTTCGGTGAGAACCCTTGTTTACTTAAATGATATGACAACATATAATACAAACAATCCCCGCAGACATGCATTATATGGCTTTCATACAGCTCCAGGATCATAAGATGAGATGCTTCATTCATCTCTTATCAACACTAGTTGTTGTGCCGAGTGTGCATGGACATGTCATGGGTTTATGAAGCGGCGTCCTCTCTTAAAGGATACGTACAGTTAGTTTATATGGGTGTGTGTGTGTGTGTGTGTGTGTGTGTGTGTGTGAAAATCACTTTTAACAAGTTTCAAACACAGATGGAATTAAGAACCTAGCCAGAGTACGTTCTTAAAGATGAATATATATATTTTATCCTTTCCGAAATGCATTTGTAAAAAGTATAGTATTTGACTAATGAATCTGTAGTGCACTAAGTAGTGCACTAAGTTTGTGCTTGATGAAATGAGAATGTATTTTCAGTTAGTATAGACATGTCAATTGATTTTTAGTATACTTACCATTAAATAAATGTATTTGTATACAAAAGTGTATATTTAGTTTTTACTAGGGGTATAATTAAACTCTGGAGAACTAGTCCATGTAATTAAATGAAGCCTTCTCAACAAAACAATCTGACTAAGCAGATATGTTTTATTACATATGTATAATGCTGTACAACATTACATTCATTTAGTTACACTCAGATGTGATGAACATGAGAAGGACTGGACACATTAGTAATCTCAATGGTTTTAGAGATGTGGATATACTGTGCACATTCAATATATACAGTAAAACATGGACACTTACTGTATTCATTAGTTTTTACTTTCTTTTGGCTGCCTTGATTTGGCCTATAGTTCAGGTCTGTTCTTGCCCTACTAACATCATATGATATTTTAATATTAAATTATTTAAATATGAGAAATATCTACTTTAGCCATTTATGTTTTATCAAACATTTTTTATGTGTGTTAAAGGGGGAAAAATGTAAATTAATTAAAGGGGGGAAAAAGTAAAATGGACTAAATATTTATTTTGTGAAAGTTTTTACACTCATATTTTAAGAAAAATATATATTTGGAGTAACTATGTTAACTAAGTTGAAGTAAGCATAATTAAGTGAATACATACATCATTTTGATTTTACTACATTCTTAAGGCAATTTCTTGCATAAAATAACACATTTCCATTCCCAATTCAGTCCAATGCAACGATGCTGGGAATGCAGTTTCAGTTAATGCATCAAAATGATTCACGTAGTCCCAACATAGACTTTATTTTTTTATATTTAAGTGTTAAAAATGTAATTATTACGTACTCCTTTAGCTTATTTTAATTATGTAAATTGAACAAGCAGAAAAAATGAGGAGAATTCTTATAATTTCAGATTTTTTAAATAAATATTAGATAAGCATAATTGGACAACAATGTACAATTTAACCAAAACATCTAAATGTCTGCATGTGCAAACCCATTGTGTTCAAAAACTGAGTACAACTTTTTTGTTAGAGGACAAATGGACTTTTCCATGCAATTTGCAAACAAATACAAATATACAAAATATATAACAAAAGAACATTCAGGAAAACATTATTGTTTAGTTTGTCAAGAGAATTCAAACCCTGTGAAAAAATTTAATAATTCCTTGTTTTTTGTGCTATTTATATTTGTTATATTTTTCTACTTTGAGTCTTAAAGTTCATATTGTATTGTATATTTGTAGTGTTTGACAAGATACAATAAAGGTTTTAGTTTTTTACCGGACTCTTTAGTGTTTTTCATGTGTTGATTTTGGGCAAATTGCATTGAAAACAATGGGGTCAATATGACTCCAACACACAAGTCATAACATTTGTACAGCCTTTTCTGAAACACATCCACGTGTCGAAGCTTTACATGAACAATCATGAGCCTAAATGACAAATACCCTCAAAATTTCAAGTGTAAATACAAAAATGTCACCACTATTTTGAGCAGATTGAATATGAAGTGTGGGTCAAATTGACTCCAACACAACAGGTGTGATAGATCTGGGCCAATGATGTAAGCCACAGCTCCTTCAACTGACCCAAAGCTCTCGGATGATCTGTATTGTTGAGGGCTGTTCTCTTATGTACGTTTTTCTCGCTCTCTCTTCTCTCTGCATTGACGCGTCAGTAGAAAGTGAGCACGAGGGCTGGGTCTGATCACCCCACTATCATGCGGCACTCACTAAATCCCTCTGCATGAGCCTCCCAGCTAAAGCCCAGATTCACACCCAGGAGAACTGGCCTGGTTTTCATCATCTCACTATGCGTGCGATGTGTGTATTCAGAGGTGTGTGACCCAGCAGCGAGCTGTGCTGATAACTTCAAAATCTCTGCTGAAAAAGAGGAATTAGAAAGACAATCGAGGCCAGTAAAAGGAGTGGCTATCGTCCTCAGATCTGTTCAGATCGGACACCTGCTGTCACAGAGTCCAAAAGAACACAACGTCACTATGGCATGCAAATTACAATGAAATCGTTGAGTTATATGAATAATCTGGGACCTGGCAGATGGCTCGACCTTGCAAAAGGACACGGATGGTGACTGGGTGCATTGAAACGCTGCAGGTTCACTGTTATAGCTGCACAGAAAGATTTCTTGGATTTGGAGACTATTCAAAATGTGACGTCAAGGTGTCAACATATACTTTGATACATAATACCATAAATTAATGAAATCTTGATCATTTTGGGTTGCTGATTTAAAAAACTGTGGCACTCTACTAGTCAAACTTTCTCACCAAATATGATGCATGATCACGATCAGGATATGATATTTATAAATACAGTACTGTAGGATAAAGCCATGTTCCTTCTTTTGAAGTATCATTTGCATAAAGCTGAGAATTTCTCTTTTTGACGCTCACAACACCTCCTCCACTGTCAACCCCACAATCTCCCACACTTACTAATCAATAATATTGAACTGAACCAAGAGTGACAATCAACCAGACGCGATTTCTTTAAGACTGCAAGGGAAGCTCAGCTTCCCCTATAATTGTCAAAAAATGAATGGTCAAATATATGTACTATTATGTTAACATTTTATTGACTAAAAATGCGTTAAACACGTTCATCTCGAACGAAAACAATTTCGTTCAGAATCAGCTACTTAGGTCGGCTGACTCGATTTCCTTCTCATTCATTCCCGTAGCGTACAGTGCATTACTCTGTTGAAGCCCAGCGTCCATTGACTTCAATGGGGCTGCTTTAAACAGTTTTTTTCAGTGCTTAGAAACAAGACGGTCATTGGATAATGCTGCGATTATGTCCCGCCCACGGACGCTCAGCGTCTCTGGGATGAATGGAGGAGTGGGCTGGCCCGGACTCCGAGCGTCTGCGTGATGATTGGAGGGTCTGTCGAAAGACTGCATCTCCTTTTGATTGACAGCGATTTTGTACTATAAAAGTCACTGACACTGAAGCTATTCGAGCTCAGTCCCATCGCGGAAGTGTAGTCGAAAGACAAACTGCTGCAACCTATTTCTTGGTATTTGCTTGGTGAAATTGCTAGCCAATTTTCATCATACATTTCACCCAGATTCCTTGTTTCAGTTCAACCTAATTCCCATATTTCGAGTTTAATATCTTTTTTTAGATCGTTCATTCATTCATTCATTCATTCATACATACAGTAGGCTAGAACATTTTCTTGAAAAGGAATGTTGGGCAGAATTTAGGTATAAATAAATGGTAAATTTTTATGATGTTGGCCAAAAATGAGCTTCCCCTCTTTGAAAGACCAGCAGCCGCCACTGCAATCAACATACACTGTTGTTTAAAAGTTTAGGGTCAGAAGATTTTTTTTAAAGTAATTAGTACTTTTATTAAGTAAGGATGCATTAAACTGATCAGAAGACAACGGGCTCTATCATGCACCCAGCGCAGCGCAAGTGTTTTTGATACTTTCAGCCCGACGCAGTTCTCATTTTCCCGTCCTATTGTTGCCACGTTGTTTAAACAGCAAATGCATTTGCGCTGATTTGTGCGCTCATGGGCGTGCTGGTCTGAAAAAGAAGTGTGTTCAGGCTAGGGGTCGACCGATTATCGGCCTGGCCGATTATCGGCGCCGATATTAAGCATTTTACCGATTATCGATATCGGCCATTTTAAAAACAGATTTGCCGATAATTATTATTATTTTTTTTATGCAAACAAACATACTATTTACAGGTAACATTGTTTATTGGTGAATAAATAATACAGGTGAAACTATTTAATGTTTAAATGCACTATTTGGCTCGATGCAGCCTGTCTGAGCTCAACACTCTGTGAGAGTGAGGCGATCTCTCAATCTCTGAGAGCAATCTCCGCCCACCGCTCATCTGATATGTAGAGAGTCACGAGTCCGACCAATCAACGCGGGAACCTGAAGGCAGTCTCACACCGAGAGCACTTGCTAACTGGAGCTGCCTCAGTGATCACGCATCAGTTGTCTCTCAAAGGTAAAGCAGCAGCAGACGTTGCTGAAGTTGAAAAACACCTCAATATAACCTATGATGTCCGCGATGCGGAAAATGCGGGCGGAATCGCGGAATGCAGTCATATAATGGAATTTACCGTATAACGCAGAATGTCACGGAATGTGTCGAAGTTTGGATGAATTAATCAAAAGTAGGTCAGTACACTTAAATCGACTCGCGCTATGGACTAGTATCTATAAATATTACGCTAGAAAAACACTATTTAAATATGAATCCTGCATGTTCTGGATCTTTGTTAATGAATGACACAGACGTGCGGTTTCATTTACTGCACACATACATACTCGAGCGCGTGATGCTCGCAGTGACTTCAGCGTCTGCCGTCTCACTAAATGAGGACATAAATACATGAATATCATCCCCAGAACTGCTCGGAGAGTCACTTGATGAGCATTTGACCGTTTCATTTAAGTAAAACGATCGTCATATCATATATACATAGGCTACAGAAACTTAAAAGGTCCTCATGGCAACCTGTCAAAATATAAGTTCGGTTTAGCCGAATATATTACTGTATACGTAATACAACTACAACAATTATTACAACTTCTGTTGAGAATAATCACACAATACGCTAAATACGTTTACTTTAAGTTTTACAAAATGTTTACAGAATGCTTCTGGGTGATCTCTCCACTTATGTTATTATTAATATTACTGTTTATTTAATGTTGTTGTTATTAACAGTTTTCAGAATTAAAGACATGTTTAAAAGCATTTAAAGAAAGTTTTTTTGTCAGAGCTCTTGTTATTATTAATTTTGGCATTCATTTTCATTTTTACACCAGACACGTATATCGGTTCAAAATATCGGTTATCGGTCTACTTGATCTGTAATAATCGGTATCGGCCCTGAAAAACACATATCGGTCGACCCCTAGTTCAGGCGCATTGTTGGCGCGTTGCTATTTTGAGGAACTGAAAATAGACTGCGCCAACAATATTATAATGATTTCTGAAGATTCACGAGACACTGAAGACTGGAGCAATGATGCAGAAAACTCGGAATTGATCACAGAAATAAATTACATTTTAATATATATTGACATTGAAAACATTTTAAACTATTTTAAACCGTAATAACATTACACTATATTTTTAATCGAATAAATGAGCATTAGAGACTTCTGTCAAAAAACATAAAAAAATCGTACTAACCCCAAACTTTGTAGTCTATACAGATTTCACAGCTACAGCAAACAACCAAAGCAATGAGCTCCAACTACATTAGTTTTATGCCTTTTTAAATGTTTGAGGACCCTGTAGTAATGTCATGAAGCTGTGCCAGGACCAGGAGGTGTCTCATCATTCAGAGCATCTCTGCAGGCCTCTCTGGTAATGTGGATAATTAGCATGACCCCTCTTTGATGCACTGCTCACTGTTGACTTTTGAATCTAGTCTACTTACATGGCAGGATAACAGTCATACCGAGTCTCCGGATACCATTCATGACATTAGTGACACATTATGAACGTCTTCATAAAGCCTTACAGTTCACTCTGACAAATAAAGGTTCTTTCACTGGCACTGATGGTTCAATAGAGAACTTCTAACATCCATAGAACATTTCCAAGTTTCTTTATAATGGAAAATGGTTCTTTACATGTTTAAATGTTCTTTAAACTTAAGAAAGAAAATGGTTATTTTGAAAAATATTTGACTGAAAACCAAAAATGGTTCCAAAAATACAGGTTCTTTATTGGCATCAATGGTTCCATGAGGAACCTTGAACATCCATGGAACCATTTGACTGCACAAAAGGTTCTTTATAATGGGAACAGGTTCGAATGTTCTTAGAAATTGAGGAACAAATGGTTCTCTTAAGAACGGTTCACTGGAAAGTTCTTTTGGAACCCAAACCATTCTTCTATTACATCGCTACAAAAACCCCCTTTTATAAGCTTTATTTTTAAGAGTGTAGTAGCATCATCTTTTTCAACTTTCCTTTCTAAAAGGCTGGAGATATTTAGCAAAGCAACACATGCAGACACTCACCAATTGGCCAGATTTTCATCGTCGTCGTCGTCATTAAGGCTCTTGCAAAGTACATCAGAATCACTCAGGTAACCAGACTTGAGGTGGCTGTCTCTGGCGTCCAGGCCTTCGATGAACTCGCTGCGTGCCGTGTGGCTGAGGCGGCTGGAGCAGCGGGTAGGCATGGTCTGAGAGGTGTATTGAGACGAGGCCTTGGTGCTCACCACATAGCTGCTGCCTGTTGAGGAAGGAGCGTCGCCGGCTTGCAGACGAGGACTGGATTGTCCGTGGCGCCAGGAGAGAGGAGAGGAGCGGTTGGAGAGGCTGGAGATGCTACGAGCGTTGGTTTCATCGCTGTCGTAGCAGACGCTGCTGTCCAGACAACTGCAGATAGAAAGAGAGGGTTACTGATGCATGTAAAGCACAACATAACAGGGTTGTTGAACCACAGGAACTTGTGACCTACTAAAGAAAAGGATGCATCTGTGGGAGAATTCATCTGTTGAGGATGAAGATTGCATAACCAGATGCACCAGCTCAAATGAATAATATAACAGCTTCCTTTACCACATAAGCTATTTTTATGCACTCGTCTCAGGATAATTCATCAGACAGCTGCGAAATGCCAGAAAATGCACACTTGTGGGTTGAAATATTTGATGCACTCGAGGCATAAACAGCACATAAACACACTGGCATTGGGTTATTCGGTTAGTGTTACCCATCTGAAGGGGGATTATTTGGTCTGTTATTCTTGCAAATGTAACTTGGTTGACAGCAAGTCTAATGTCGATGGACTGTTTTAGGATTGAGTGATTTGGAACAAACTAATTACTAAATTAGTTGAAAAAATCTAATGGAATAAATATTTTTTTCTATATGAGCTCAGGTTTGCTGAGCTTGTTTTTAGAGCAACACAATTTGTCCAATAAAATTATATAAAATAATTATTATAATGATAATGATTTACTATAAAATAAAAATGTGTCACTTAGCTTTCATTTTGGCAAATAAAAAAATTATTAAATACTGCCTGCAAAATTATCCTTTGTTGCAGTATACCTCATAATTTTTTCATAACTTTGTTCTGTTGTCGATGACCTATTCATGAACTGAATGATTTGGGGAAGAAAAAAATCAGATTGCAGCGGCATTGCTGGCCCTCGGGACAGCTGGCATTACCAGTGGAAGACCTGGACTGGCGATAAAGGACCACATGGGAGTTTCTAGACAGAATAAATGTTTCATTTCTCAGTATTTTCAAAAAAACATCTGAAAATAACACACATACGGGCTCATTTCACTGCACTGGACCTTTCATAGCGACGACGCAGCCACTCCCAAACCTCATGAGCTGCTTTTCCAATCGCTTTCAGTGCCACATCACATCCTGCATGAAGCCAAAGCAAAGTCCTGCTCTCTCCACATTTATAGAGTTGTTCTCATTACTAAAATCAACAATGACTGTAATGGCAAAAGCAGACTTTAAGCAGATTTTATATTTCTACAATGAGTGTGTTTGCCCATGCAATAATTCAATTCAAGATTATTTGTATAGCGCTTTTTACGATACAATCATTGCAAAGCAGCTTTACAGGAAATTAAGTTTCTACAATATATTTATATATATTGTAGAAACTTAGGATATTTAACTTGTGGTCAAATTTGGTTAATTCTGTATACCGTCTAAGGGGCTGGCATCATCTCTTCTCATGTTGTGAGTGGTTGCCAAGGCATTGTATACAGTTGCTAAGGTGTTCTGAGTGATTGCTTGTGCATTGCTATGCAAATGTTAGGATGTAACGAGACGGTTCAGGTCTGTCCTAAAATGTTATTGAAAACTGTTAGTTGGATAGCTTAGAAAACCCTGAATGATACTTCAAACTTATTTTAGTTAACTAAAACCTGAAATAAAATAAAATATAAAAACATTACGTTTATTTTATTTAAGCTAGCTTCCAAGGCAGCAGTTCTCATTTTCATTTAGTTTAACTTAATGTACTAAAATAACTGACTATAATAAATAAATAAAAAATATATGTTCTATTTTTTACCCCCAAACATTAAATTATTTATATACATGCATACATGTACGTGCACGCACACACACGAACACATATACACTCGCCGGCCACTTTATTAGGTACACCTGTTCAATTGCTTGGTAACACAAATTGCTAATCAACCAATCACATGACAGCAACTCAATGCATTTAGACATCTAGATGTGGTAAAGACGACTTGCTTTTAAAATTTAAAATGCATTTTTTTAACACTTAAAAAATAAAAAATACACTGCCAAAAGCACACAACTAAATGACAAAACTTTAATGTAAATTTAAATTGAAACTAAATCTAAAAATAAAAACTAATTGAAAAGCTTAATAAAAACTATTATAATACGTCAATGATAAGAAAAAAACACTGAGTTGTTTTGGGTTTTGATGAAATACACATCACACATTATCATTACGGACACATGCTAAATTGATAAAAGGTTCGTTTGTGAAAGCATAACACATCACACACAGTTTTCCCAAACAAACAACTTAAAAGCGTCCATGTGGTTCAGTATATAGCTAATCGCATTTTCTAATTCAAGTGCACATCTTGACAGAATCAGATACGATCAGCAGGTGTATAATGTGAATCGACACGATCCGAAAAATCAAACAGCGCTCCTCTATTTTGAGTCGTATGAGGTCATGCGTCTCCATGTCTTGAAGGCTAACAGAAGTATCTCGTTACAGAAAAGTTCATTATGCACACATACATCAGTGTGGCTGTGAATCTGTAGGTTTAGGACGGTTAATCTGCTGTGGATCATTTTTATGCCGGCGCCATCAAGTCTTTGGAAGCTCATCAATCTTATACAAGTGCTTTTAAAATGGAGGCAGCATTAGCTGCAGGTCTCAAGCGTGTTATATGTCTACTACAAAAGCCTTCAGCTCAGAAACTTAGTAGAGTAGTGAATGGTTAGCCTGCAGGGAAAGGTTTGATGTTAGGAGGAAGGACAGGTTGAGATCTCTAGGGGCGATTCGAAGGAAGGCACTGAGATCAAAGTTAGCATAATTGCTAGGCTAAGCACAGCTAGCGTAGCACACCTGTGGGGAAGGAAAATCCGTTCATCGGGAAGTAGCATAGCATCTAGCTTATTCTGTAACTTGCACAAACATTATGATTGTATATGTATTAGTGCTGTCAAACGATTAATCGCTATTAATTGCATCCAAAATAAAAGATTTTGTTTACATAGTATGTGTGTGTACTGTGTATGCTCATTATGTTTATATAAATACACACAAGTATATATTTAAGAAAAATAGGTTGTGTTTATATATTAAATACATTTATGTATGATATAAATTATATGAATATAAATATATAAATGTAAATACATGTACATTTTTTACAAACTATATGCTGTATCTGTGTGTATTTGTATATATATAATAAATATACACAGTACACACATATATCATGTAAACAAATACTTTTATTTTGGATGTGATTAATCGCGATTAATCGTTTGACAGCACTAATATATATATATATGAGATATAATGTATTCATACACAATGAAAAATAATCAGCTTTAAGCAACCACATCGAAACATCCTAAAACCCACTCAGAGCAGTGTTCATTTCATCAATGAAGACTACGACGAAAAATATTCGTCAACGAACCTTTTTTTCTGTGACTAAGACGAGACTTTGACGAGCTAAAATTAATATCTGATGATAAAACTATGACGAACAGTATGCCGTGTCTTCGTTAACAAGACGAGACGGGACTAAAATGCTATTTGAGGACTACCGGACATTCAAAATACATCCTATAGGCTAAATTAACAGTCCTACATCTTTCAAAATGTGCGTCTGTCATTAGATGAGGGGCGTTATATCTAGTCTGTATGGCAGCCGCAGTGGACAGACAGGCTACCAAAACATGAACTAGCGATCTGAAACAATGGCCTCAGAGGCAGCATCCGAAGGGTTAGGGATTGGGTGACAGACGTCCCGTTTTTCCCAGGATTCACTGTTCGTTGTCGATTAATTTAAAGTTAGTGAAGGCGGGATAGGCAGAATCACGCTGATAGAGGTGCTCTTTCTTGCGTACACGCTCCACTTTTTCAGTTCTCAGCGCTCAAATACACACACAGCAGTCCAGTCTATCGTGTAGTAGAGTATCTCACGTAAATGCAGTCGGTTATGACTTAAGTGAGCATAAACAGGTGGGTGAAAACAAATACGTGTCAGTATTACATGCATACCTTCCATCTTAAAGGGACAGCATTCCTAATTAAATACCTATCTGTGTCTTCAATGTTAACCAACAAAACATGTTAAATAAATGTATACTTGTTAAGTAAACCTACTGTATCTGAAAAATGTGTTTAATTTGTACCTCTACCAAAAATGGAAAATATATTCCAGTTTTTACAAATTCAATCCTTGATTCAAATTTCTCATAAGCTGAATTGATTTGGTCTAAAGAGAGAAGAATGTATGACTATTTTTGTTTGAAGACTACATATAAAATAGCTACCAAAATAAATGTTGGTAACTGCTGTTTGACTAAAAGTAATGACTAAAAGTTGACAAAAATGCAATGACTTTTCGTCGAGTAAAACTATGAAAGACTCAAATGGCTAAAATGTGACTAAGACAAGCATTTTCATCTCAAGATTAAGACTAAATCAAAAATGCCTGCCAAAATTAGCACTGACTCAGAGCAACCTGGTAACCTCGCAAAAAACCTTAGCAAAGTGAGAGCAAGTTCTACATTGATAAGCACCATTCGTTTTCTTAGAAAATGTAAAAGTCCAGTAGTGTATTGCTGTATATCTGACTGTGCAAAGCCTGGAGTCCAGCTGATTTCTGTGCGTGTTTGTTGTTATTCATTGATGGAAAGTGTTTCATTGTATATTTGTGAATGTGGCAGCCAGGTGTTTGAACGACTGAAGTGGCAACTCTCCCAAAAGACGTGGGAGGCTGAATGGTTGTGGAAAAATTAATTGTTTGTGTATAATGTAAAGCCTTGTTTCTATCCGTGCTCTGCTGTGACACAAATGTGCGTGAAGATTGTTTCCAAAGAGCATTGTGCTGCTTTCTCCCAGATTTACGATTCATTGAAAAGCAGCGGTTCGTGAATTAGTTTGGCTGTGATTGCCATAAACATTGCTGGTTCTCACTCACCTCTGGCTGAGCTGAGTCCCTCGCAGGCTGGACATGGTTTCCTCCAGGTTCTGTCTGAGATCCAGAACATTCTGAACCGTCCGTTTCCTTTGGGACTCGGGATCTGCACACATAACCAACAATCAATATGCAATGCACAGTAAGTATGCAAAACTAAATATCTGCACTAATTTATATCATTTTATACCAGTTATAAATGCATATATACGCACACACACACACACACGCACGCACACGCACACACACACGCACGCACACACACACACATGAACACACAGTTCAAAAGTTTGGCGTCAGTAATTTAGTTTTTTTAAAGAACTTAATACTTTTATTCAGTAATGATGCATATTTCAAATAAATGTTATTCTTTAGAATTTTCTATTTGTCAAAGAATCCTGAAAATAAATATTTATCGCGATTTCCACAGCAATGTGAAGCAGAAATGTTTCTTGAGCAGCAAATCAGCATATTAGAGTGATTTCTGAAGGATCATGTGACACGAAGACTGGAGTAATGATGCTGAAAATTCAGTTTACATCACAAGAATAACTGTTAATTTAAATCCTAATAATACTTCACAAATTTACAGTTTTTATTGTATTTTTGATGAAATGAACTTCTTTAAAAATATTACCGACCTCACCCTTTTTGAACAGCAGTGTATTAATATTGTAAAAAATAAAAACTGAACAGTTTAATATTAGCACACATTTACTATCTTTGAAAAACATATTGTAGGTTTCTACACCACGATTTCTTCAAATAGTCGAAGATGGCAGAAGTTTCTAATCAGATTGAGAGCTTTATGCACCATTCAGAAGCAGTTTGTACTTCCCGTTGAATCATGAAGCTGGCATTTCAAAGAGTTTGTCTTTGTTTTTAAATAGCCAACAGCCTTTGATTTACATCACGAAGGTGAAGCGGATGTTAAAAACAGCTTGACTTGATCAATCACCTGGCTCTGCTGAAAGCTAACAGTCTTGGACATTAACCTCGGAGGCAGCATTAAACGAGCCAAACGCCAACAATGAGATTACGAGAACCAGAGTCTCATAACCCATCGTCTACATTAACAGTGAGAACAAAGGATGAAAGTCTTCCTTAGTCCAAATAAACACATTTTCTGTTCAATCAGTTGTAAACAGCCACACCATCTCCTGAAAACCTGCGTGGGTGAGCGGTCAGCATGTCAACAGCATGCCCAATCAATCCCATGATGCAGTTAGGCACGACGCCGGACATTATTAACGACTGGACTGCTTTACAGACAGCGAGAGAGAGGTGGTTTACAAGCATTACTGGACAGACAGCAGATAACTCATGTCAATCAGCTACATTCCCATGAGAAAATTAACACATGCTCTAGCTAATTACATCACTACACACAGTACATGCATGGTGGCATTAGTGAATCAGATGACAGCATTTCATTAGTTTTCAATGTAAAGTCTGTACATAACTACTGCAAATCAACCAGCTTCACCTGTGTTGTGTCCTGGCCTCCAAAAAACTTGAATTTCTACCATAATGGTCAAATAAAGAGCAAGCACAAAACACATTTTAAATTGATTACGCATACATTATAAACACCCTCATATTATGCATTGTTATCTCCAAAGAAATAAATGTAGAGGTGTGCAGTAGAGGCTGACATTTTTTCGGGAATCCCACGGGATGGGAAACAAAATCGCTACGAATTACGTGATTGGGACGGGACAGGAAAAAATTTAATCGGGAGTGGGCGGGACCGGGAATAGTAATGATACCCAACTTTACACACAAATATACCTTTTATATAAATAAACTATAAACTGTATATTTTAATTCTGAACTCAATTCTAGTTGCCCTGTCTCTTTATGCTCTCCTCCTGTTTGCTTTGGTGTGGCTGGTTAAGTGAATGACGCAGTCCATGATGGACAGATTGTTAACGACTGGTCTATGTGGTAATACAATCGGGCAGGACATCCAAACGCTCACCTATCATTCATCAACCTCAAATATGGCTTTTCATCTGAAAGATGTATGTAGTAGCAACTTTACATGGCCGCTCAATATGATGTTAACCTAGAGAAATGTGCGCTATTGAAGTGTTTGTGTGGAAGCGCGTTTGCTGCAGGACAGGCTCCGGTGCGATCACTTGCTCTTAAAATCTCCGTCATTCTTGGTCATACAGATAAAGTAGCCTAATACATCTTTCGAATCTGTAAAGACTCTACGTTTATTTGTGTGCACTCAGAATAACAACGAAACGTTGCGCTTTTAAGCAAACAGGATGCGCTTTAGGTCTCATGTGAACTTGAGCGAGAAACTTCGAAACTCCGTCTTTGAAAAATATATCTATAGAGAGTGAAATGTCTAAAAATAAAAATAGAAGACGTGTGTGTTAGCATGGATGATTTACATGAAATTTTATCTGTGCAACACTGTGCATAAAATGGCTTTCAGTTCAATATAATAACAAAAACTACATTTTGGGTTTTTATTCAACTAATAAGGTGGGCACGCTGTGATCTGTACTATATTTTTACTGTAATTGACAGATTTCGGCAAAAAAAAAAAAACAACAACACGGGAGTGGGAGGGAATGGGAGTCATTCTTCCGGGAGTGGAACGGGACGGGATTTTCCCCCAGTTTTTTCGTGGGATTGGGACGGGAAGAGATTAATTTTTGTGGGAGTGGGACGGGAGAGGTTTGAGAATTCACTCCCGTGTCACCCTCTAGTGTGCAGTGCTCTAACGCAATCTCCAGCTCTGCCATTGACTGCATGGGAGATTAAACTTTAATACATGCTCTTTTCTCTCCATATGCTTGATCTGCAAGGGCAAACATGGCCTCAGCTTCATGTGCAGATTTTGTGGGTCACAACAAGGAGCAACACTGCACCTAGTGCAGTTTAATACATGTTAATATTTTGCATAACATAGACATATGGAAAATTAAAATAGGAAATTCTAAGGTAAATACAAATAAATTCCAGTAGTAAATTCAGATACATTCTACCAGCAGTTTTGTCAATATATAACAAATATATTCTTTCTAAATATTTTTCAGTGAATGTGTAATAAATGTTTATACACTGCAAAAAATATACAGCATTTTTTACTTTTCCAGATAAAGCATCTAAAAAACCTTAAACAAGACTTGAATCAATGTTGCCATAGGATATTAAGACAAATGTAAGCTTGAATATGTATATTTCCCCTTGTTTTTAATCTGTTCATACTGAAAAAACAAGTGAAAACAAAATCAGAGCTGTAAAATGAGATCAACCAAAACGAGTCTCTTATGCAGTGCTGATTCTCAAGTTCATTTTTAAAGAGATAGTTCACCCCAAAAATAAAAATGTTGTCATCATTTTCTCACCCTCAACCAAACAGCTGACAGTAATCATTGACTTCCACAGCATTTTTTCCATGCAATGGAAGTCAATGGCTACCATCAACCGTTTGTTTTGGTTACCAAAATGCTTCAAAATACTAGGTTTAGAACAACTTGAGGGTGAACCATACCCAAAATATATTACTTAGAAATCAAGTAGAAGGAACAAATAAAACGTATATTTACAATAGTATATCATCAGTTATCAGTCACCCTTCCCTCTAGATATTGAAATGCATATCAGCTTAAAAACCCCACAGCACATTCAAGGAAACCAACATGATTAAGTAGCCTCATGAAAGCTCATATTCTCTCATAACTTGCAATACATATTCAGGTTTATTTCCAGACTGGCACAAAGAGGCCAAATATGGCCCTAGACCTTATTCCCTAACTGTCCCTCAACTCAAACCATGTCCCTCATACATATTTTAAGCATAAGTCCCCCTGGAGGTTTAGACCCTCGTCCAGCTGTGCAGTACAATATTAACTATGGAATGCACAGAGGAAAGCAATGCTCCATTCTGAACACAAATTCAGTCTTGTGACCAAAAGCGGTGTGCAAGATGTTAAGAGCCACATACGGTCCAAAAGAACAACTCATAAGGAAGTCTATTACGCAGCGGTTTATTATGCAGAACAAATTAGCATGAACTCTCTGTAATTATGATTATAAAAAGAAAGTACTTTGATATAGAGACTCAACAGATTATTTTTAACGGAGTCCGTGTGATTAAAAGATTCTGCATGAAAAAGTTTTTCTTCTAAATTTAGAGGAGACCACAACAACCACTCTGGTGTCAGTCGTAATTATACTCCGTCTATATAAAAGCATGCAAGATTTATATGGGATTTCTGATATCATTCTGAACCAAATTATAAATTAAACTAAACCAAAATTAAGTATATTTTTTTATAAAAATTTCGAAATCCAAAAGCATCCTAATGGAAAGGCATTGCTGCTAGAAATATTCCAACAGAAGTTCAACTTTTATTCTTGGTTCTTACTTATTATTTCTTTAGGATCCTACAGAATTGTATTTCAAAATTATAATTCCAATCGGAATCCTGTATGGATCCTTAAACAAAAGCTACGGAGAGCATTTTAATAAGGAGTTTAATCCAGGTCATTCGTTTAACCCTCATTAGCCTTTAATCCCACCACCGCATTATACTGTGCATTGCCATGCAAGGAGAAGGAGGACCTAGGATCCCACGCAAACAAATGCAAGAATTCAGGACCAAATTGGTTGTTTAAACATATGTGGATGAAATGGCATTTATTTGAGGACTTATGCACAAATGCAGGGCATGCTGTGTTTAGAAGACAGCACAAACAAAATGTGATATTTGTTTTAAATGCAACAAACATACTTCCTGATTAATGCCATGGACGTAAGCAGTATCCAGATCCAATTATATATATTCAAATTCCTCAGAATGTATAAAGCTGCTAAGGTGCATTTCATCCAGTGTGGCAGGTGATCATGCATGCTTTTGTTCATGTGTTCAACAACATTTTTTTGCATCTACTCATCAAGCAGCAGTCAAAGGAGGCTGATGACAAACTACAAACTGAATTCATTATGCCCCCTTTATATATTCCACGGCCTCTTCCTTTTCTCATACCACCCGTGTCTCTGATATAGCAGCCATTACCTCATTACAGATGAGAGCAGAGCGGCAACACCAGCACACGGCACCAGACAGGCGTCGAAAAGCAGATCAGCGTTACCCTTGAGCATTCTGTCATTCAATCATTGGACACATGCCAAGGGGAATAATCTGAGAGCG
>QVTF01024670.1:355000-522364 GCA_003573665.1 Oxygymnocypris stewartii | reverse complement strand
TGTAGGGCACTTCCTCTGTCTGTTTGCCTCTTCAAGATCAATCGCTTTATGTATTCCACAATTGTAAGTTGCTTTGGATAAAAGCGTCTGCAAAATGACTAAACGTAAATGTTAATGTACAAAAAGAATGATTATTTTGGACGTGTAATTCCCTAATCAACCACTAGGGAAGGTTAAATGGAAGGTTGTGAAAGTTGTACACTGTCCCACTCTATGGATGGACAAAGGTCTCATGTCTCTATCTTCCTGCTGAAAAAAAGTTATTACAAAAAGAAGCATAATTTTGGACATGCAATTCCCTAATCAGCCACTAGGGGTAAAATGGAAGGTTGTGAAAGTTGTACACTGCCCCACTCTATGGATGGACACAGGTCTCATGTCTCTATCTTCCTGCTGAAAAAAGTTATTACAAAAATAAGGATAGTTTTGGACATGCAATTCCCTAATCAGCCACTAGGGGTAAAATGGAAGGTTGTGAAAGTTGTACACTGTTCCATTCTATGGATGGACAAAGGTCTCATGTCTCTATCTTCCTGCTGATAAAAGTTATTATAAAAAGAAGGATAATTTTGGACATGCAATTCCCTAATCAGCCACTAGGGGTAAAATGGAAGGTTGTGAAAGTTGTACACTGTCCCACTCTATGGATGGACACAGGTCTCACATCTCTATCTTCCTGCTGATAAAAGTTATTATAAAAAGAAGGATAAATTTGGACATGCAATTCCCTAATCAGCCACTAGGGGTAAAATGGAAGGTTGTGAAAGTTGTACACTGTCCCACTCTATGGATGGACAAGGTCTCATGTCTCTATCTTCCTGCTGAAAAAAGTTATTATAAAAAGAAGGATAATTTTGGACATGCAATTCCCTAATCAACCACTAGGGGTAAAATGGAAGGTTGTGAAAGTTGTACACTGTCCCACTCTATGGATGGACACAGGTCTTATGTCTCTATCTTCCTGCTGACAAATGTTATTATAAAAAGAAGGATAATTTTGGACATGCAATTCCCTAATCAACCACTAGGGGTAAAATGGAAGGTTGTGAAAGTTGTACACTGTCCCACTCTATGGATGGACACAGGTCTTATGTCTCTATCTTCCTGCTGACAAAAGTTGTTACAAAAAGAAGGATAATTTTGGACATGCAATTCCCTAATCAACCACTAGGGGTAAAATGGAACGTTGTGAAAGATGTACACTGTCCCACTCTATGGATGGACACAGGTCTCATGTCTATCTTCCTGTTGAAAAAAGTTATTACAAAAATAAGGATAATTTTGGACGTGCAATTCCCTAATCAGCCACTAGGGGTAAAATGGAAGGTTGTGCAAGTTGTACACTGTCCCACTCTATGGATGGACAAAGGTTTCATGTCTCTATCTTCCTGCTGAAAAAAGTTATTACAAAAAGAATGATAGTTTTGGACATGCAATTCCCTAATCAGCCACTAGGGCTAAAATGGAAGGTTGTGAAAGTTGTACACTGTCCCACTCTATAGATGGACACAGGTCTCATGTCTCTATCTTCCTGCTGAAAAAAGTTATTAGAAAAAGCATAATTTTGGACATGCAATTCCCTAATCAACCACTAGGGGTAAAATGGAAGGTTGTGAAAGTTGTACACTGTCCCACTCTATGGATGGACAAAGGTCGCATGTCTCTATCTTCCTGCTGACAAAAGTTATTACAAAAAGAAGGATAATTTTGGACATGCAATTCCCTAATCAGCCACTAGGGGTAAAATGGAAGGTTGTGAAAGTTGTACACTGTCCCACTCTATGGATGGACAAAGGTCTCACGTCTCTATCTTCCTGCTGATAAAAGTTATTATAAAAAGAAGGATAATTTTGGACATGCAATTCCCTAATCAGCCACTCGGCGTAAAATTGAAGGTTGTGAAAGTTGTACACTGTCCCACTCTATGGATGGACACTGGTTTCATGTCTCTATCTTCCTGCTGAAAAAAGTTATTACAAAAAGAAGGATAATTTTAGACATGCAATTCCCTAATCAGCCACTAGGGTTAAAATGGAAGGTTGTGAAAGTTGTCCACTGTCCAACACTATTGATGGACACAGGTCTCATGTCTCTACCTTCATGCTGACAAAAGTTATTACAAAAATAAGGATAATTTTGGACGTGCAATTCCCTAATCAGCCACTAGGGGTAAAATTGAAGGTTGTGAAAGTTGTACACTGTCCCACTCTATGGATGGACACAGGTCTCATGTCTCTATCTTCCTGCTGAAAAAAGTTATTACAAAAAGAAGCATAATTTTGGACATGCAATTCCCTAATCAACCACTAGGGGTAAAATGGAAGGTTGTGAAAGTTGTACACTGTCCCACTCTATAGATGGACACAGGTCTCATGTCTCTATCTTCCTGCTGAAAAAAGTTATTACAAAAAGAATCATAATTTTGGACATGCAATTCCCTAATCAACCACTAGGGGTAAAATGGAAGGTTGTGAAAGTTGTACACTGTCCCACTCTATGGATGGACACAGGTCTCATGTCTCTATCTTCCTGCTGAAAAAAGTTATTACAAAAAGAAGGATAATTTTGGACATGCAATTCCCTAATCAGCCACTAGGGGTAAAATGGAAGGTTGTGAAAGTTGTGATGGACACAGGTCTCATGTCTCTACCTTCATGCTGACAAAAGTTATTACAAAAATAAGGATAATTTTGGACGTGCAATTCCCTAATCAGCCACTAGGGGTAAAATGGAAGGTTGTGAAAGTTGTACACTGTCCCACTCTATGGATGGACACAGGTCTCATGTCTCTATCTTCCTGCTGACAAAAGTTATTACAACAATAAAGTTAACTTTTGACATTTATTTCCCTTTCTACCAGTAGGTGTAAAATGGAAGGTTGTGAAAGATGTACACTGTCCCCCTCTCTTGATTGCCACTGGTCTCTCTGTCTATGGGCCCTTTAACTAAAAAGCTATAACAAAAACACTGCCCACTGAGCTACAGCAAAAAACGAAGAAAACTTGCACTTTCCCCACGGTCCCTTACTGAAGCGCGAGCTCTCCCGGCTGAATGCACATTGCGACGGCTTGTGCGGGCTAGTGCTTATTACATCGAGCGAAAACTATGAAAAAGAAGAATGTGAAACATGACCAGCTTTTCCCTTTTGATGATCACACTGTTTAGATTTTTTGGGGGCAAGTCGTTTTGGAGTTATTGCCGTTTATCGCTGAATGGGTCACGAATATCGAAAACAAAACCAACTTAACCTCGCTTCAAATTGTGAGGATAAGGGATGGAGATAAACCATCCATCTTCAGTTTCCCCCTTCATCTACGAGTAGGTTTTATCGTCACTGGATTATAAGGATTTGATAGCTTGTCATTAAATAGTTAGTGACATGTTTAATATTTATTTTAGCCTGTGGCAACCAGGAAAACAGAGGCCTCAAGGAAAGCTGAGGAGAGCTGGTCAGTAGACTGTTCTCATAATTTCCAAGAGATCGAACCTCCTCTGCCTAATGTGAGTATTTGTACTAGTTAAGACTAGAACAACTGTGAGCATTATGGCTATGGTCATATTCAATCCTATCTGTTTTTTCTGTGACACTGTTTTCAGACACATCAGAGATATACACCTGCACACATTAAATGATATACATACAAACCCAAACACTGTGATGGCAGTGGGATTAAGGGGTCATGAGATTAAACAATTGTCCCTCACAAAAATGAAAAATTGTTGCAATTTATTTACTCTAATTTCATCCAGATGGTAGGTGTATGATTTTCAATGTTCGCTTTATCAGGAACTGGAGATTTAAAAAAAAAAATGTCGTATGGGTCTGAAGAGATTGAAGTTTGTGATGCATTTTGGAAACAGGAGATGAGCCCCTGGTCTAATGCACTACCTGGCTTGAGAAACCCGTTCTCAAAGACTTACTTTTAGTCATTATTTGGGTAGCACACATATTCTGAATGCCTTCGGCAGAATTCAAATGAGCCATTTTAATCTAGATTAATCTAGATTAATTCCAAAATTAATCTAGATTAATCTAGATTAAAAAAATTAATCTATGCCCACCACTAAAAAATATATATATCCACTCTATGGATGGACACAGGTCTCATGTCTCTATCTTCCTGCTGACAAAAGTTATTATAAAAAAGGATAATTTTGGACATACAATTCCCTAATCAGCCACTAGGGGTAAAATGGAAGGTTGTGAAAGTTGTACACTGTCCCACTCTATAGATGGACACAGGTCTCATGTCTCTATCTTCCTGCTGAAAAAAAGTTATTACAAAAAGAAGCATAATTTTGGACATGCAATTCCCTAATCAGCCACTAGGGGTAAAATGGAAGGTTGTGAAAGTTGTACACTGCCCCACTCTATGGATGGACACAGGTCTCATGTCTCTATCTTCCTGCTGAAAAAAGTTATTACAAAAATAAGGATAGTTTTGGACATGCAATTCCCTAATCAGCCACTAGGGGTAAAATGGAAGGTTGTGAAAGTTGTACACTGTTCCATTCTATGGATGGACAAAGGTCTCATGTCTCTATCTTCCTGCTGATAAAAGTTATTATAAAAAGAAGGATAATTTTGGACATGCAATTCCCTAATCAGCCACTAGGGGTAAAATGGAAGGTTGTGAAAGTTGTACACTGTCCCACTCTATGGATGGACACAGGTCTCACATCTCTATCTTCCTGCTGATAAAAGTTATTATAAAAAGAAGGATAAATTTGGACATGCAATTCCCTAATCAGCCACTAGGGGTAAAATGGAAGGTTGTGAAAGTTGTACACTGTCCCACTCTATGGATGGACAAAGGTCTCATGTCTCTATCTTCCTGCTGAAAAAAGTTATTATAAAAAGAAGGATAATTTTGGACATGCAATTCCCTAATCAACCACTAGGGGTAAAATGGAAGGTTGTGAAAGTTGTACACTGTCCCACTCTATGGATGGACACAGGTCTTATGTCTCTATCTTCCTGCTGACAAATGTTATTATAAAAAGAAGGATAATTTTGGACATGCAATTCCCTAATCAACCACTAGGGGTAAAATGGAAGGTTGTGAAAGTTGTACACTGTCCCACTCTATGGATGGACACAGGTCTTATGTCTCTATCTTCCTGCTGACAAAAGTTGTTACAAAAAGAAGGATAATTTTGGACATGCAATTCCCTAATCAACCACTAGGGGTAAAATGGAACGTTGTGAAAGATGTACACTGTCCCACTCTATGGATGGACACAGGTCTCATGTCTATCTTCCTGTTGAAAAAAGTTATTACAAAAATAAGGATAATTTTGGACGTGCAATTCCCTAATCAGCCACTAGGGGTAAAATGGAAGGTTGTGCAAGTTGTACACTGTCCCACTCTATGGATGGACAAAGGTTTCATGTCTCTATCTTCCTGCTGAAAAAAGTTATTACAAAAAGAATGATAGTTTTGGACATGCAATTCCCTAATCAGCCACTAGGGCTAAAATGGAAGGTTGTGAAAGTTGTACACTGTCCCACTCTATAGATGGACACAGGTCTCATGTCTCTATCTTCCTGCTGAAAAAAGTTATTAGAAAAAGCATAATTTTGGACATGCAATTCCCTAATCAACCACTAGGGGTAAAATGGAAGGTTGTGAAAGTTGTACACTGTCCCACTCTATGGATGGACAAAGGTCGCATGTCTCTATCTTCCTGCTGACAAAAGTTATTACAAAAAGAAGGATAATTTTGGACATGCAATTCCCTAATCAGCCACTAGGGGTAAAATGGAAGGTTGTGAAAGTTGTACACTGTCCCACTCTATGGATGGACAAAGGTCTCACGTCTCTATCTTCCTGCTGATGAAAGTTATTATAAAAGAAGGTTAATTTTGGACATGCAATTCCCTAATCAGCCACTCGGCGTAAAATTGAAGGTTGTGAAAGTTGTACACTGTCCCACTCTATGGATGGACACTGGTTTCATGTCTCTATCTTCCTGCTGAAAAAAGTTATTACAAAAAGAAGGATAATTTTAGACATGCAATTCCCTAATCAGCCACTAGGGTTAAAATGGAAGGTTGTGAAAGTTGTCCACTGTCCAACACTATTGATGGACACAGGTCTCATGTCTCTACCTTCATGCTGACAAAAGTTATTACAAAAATAAGGATAATTTTGGACGTGCAATTCCCTAATCAGCCACTAGGGGTAAAATTGAAGGTTGTGAAAGTTGTACACTGTCCCACTCTATGGATGGACACAGGTCTCATGTCTCTATCTTCCTGCTGAAAAAAGTTATTACAAAAAGAAGCATAATTTTGGACATGCAATTCCCTAATCAACCACTAGGGGTAAAATGGAAGGTTGTGAAAGTTGTACACTGTCCCACTCTATAGATGGACACAGGTCTCATGTCTCTATCTTCCTGCTGAAAAAAGTTATTACAAAAAGAAGCATAATTTTGGACATGCAATTCCCTAATCAACCACTAGGGGTAAAATGGAAGGTTGTGAAAGTTGTACACTGTCCCACTCTATGGATGGACACAGGTCTCATGTCTCTATCTTCCTGCTGAAAAAAGTTATTACAAAAAGAAGGATAATTTTGGACATGCAATTCCCTAATCAGCCACTAGGGGTAAAATGGAAGGTTGTGAAAGTTGTGATGGACACAGGTCTCATGTCTCTACCTTCATGCTGACAAAAGTTATTACAAAAATAAGGATAATTTTGGACGTGCAATTCCCTAATCAGCCACTAGGGGTAAAATGGAAGGTTGTGAAAGTTGTACACTGTCCCACTCTATGGATGGACACAGGTCTCATGTCTCTATCTTCCTGCTGACAAAAGTTATTACAACAATAAAGTTAACTTTTGACATTTATTTCCCTTTCTACCAGTAGGTGTAAAATGGAAGGTTGTGAAAGATGTACACTGTCCCCCTCTCTTGATTGCCACTGGTCTCTCTGTCTATGGGCCCTTTAACTAAAAAGCTATAACAAAAACACTGCCCACTGAGCTACAGCAAAAAACGAAGAAAACTTGCACTTTCCCCACGGTCCCTTACTGAAGCGCGAGCTCTCCCGGCTGAATGCACATTGCGACGGCTTGTGCGGGCTAGTGCTTATTACATCGAGCGAAAACTATGAAAAAGAAGAATGTGAAACATGACCAGCTTTTCCCTTTTGATGATCACACTGTTTAGATTTTTTGGGGGCAAGTCGTTTTGGAGTTATTGCCGTTTATCGCTGAATGGGTCACGAATATCGAAAACAAAACCAACTTAACCTCGCTTCAAATTGTGAGGATAAGGGATGGAGATAAACCATCCATCTTCAGTTTCCCCCTTCATCTACGAGTAGGTTTTATCGTCACTGGATTATAAGGATTTGATAGCTTGTCATTAAATAGTTAGTGACATGTTTAATATTTATTTTAGCCTGTGGCAACCAGGAAAACAGAGGCCTCAAGGAAAGCTGAGGAGAGCTGGTCAGTAGACTGTTCTCATAATTTCCAAGAGATCGAACCTCCTCTGCCTAATGTGAGTATTTGTACTAGTTAAGACTAGAACAACTGTGAGCATTATGGCTATGGTCATATTCAATCCTATCTGTTTTTTCTGTGACACTGTTTTCAGACACATCAGAGATATACACCTGCACACATTAAATGATATACATACAAACCCAAACACTGTGATGGCAGTGGGATTAAGGGGTCATGAGATTAAACAATTGTCCCTCACAAAAATGAAAAATTGTTGCAATTTATTTACTCTAATTTCATCCAGATGGTAGGTGTATGATTTTCAATGTTCGCTTTATCAGGAACTGGAGATTTAAAAAAAAAATTGTCTTCTTCCATTCTATCAACCTACTCTTCTAAAAACTCTAAAATCCTAATATTTGTGTTCAAATCAACAAGTCTTACACATCTGGGATGGAAGGGGTCTGAGTAAATGATGAGATAATTATGATGAGAATAGTCCTTTAACCTCATCTCCCCTCGTGTGTGTGTGTGTGTGTGTGTGTGTGTGAGGAGAGGGGTAGTGTGTGTGTGTGTGTGTGTGTGTGTGTGTGTGTGTGTGTGTGTGAGAAGAGAGGGGTAGTGTGTGTGTGTGTGTGTGTGTGTGTGTGTGTGTGAGGAGAGGGGTAGTGTGTGTGTGTGCATGTTTATGTGGTTTATGAGGACACAAATTTGTATAATGACTGTTACGGCCCAGTCTAGGGGCAACAGTGCAGTAACATAAATTAAGAACGTCACACAAATATAGCGTTAATTTTTCATTTATTGTAGGAGCAAACAAGTTTCTTATCTCTCACAAGCCACTATACCAGCTTCAGAAATGGGTATGAGCCAAAATAACAAACAAACCAAAACTAACCTCTCTTTTAGGTGCTATCTTACCTTAACAAAGAAAAGAAAAGAAAATACATTCCACTTCCCTGCCTCCCTGTCTAATTAAAACCAGGAGAAAACACAGATTCCCAAAAGAAAAAGGGCACCCATTTCTTACAAAGGTGGCTTACTCCGTTTACAGGTTACCTTCTTAACACCGGTACAATGATAAACAAACGAAGATAAACTCCTACAGAATCGTGACGTTCTGTAGGACATTACAAATGACCTTTTAGTACCACACAGTTTTTTTATGTTAAAAAACTAAACTGAGGAAACAACAATTAGCACGGTGTTACCCAAGTAACAGGCTATTTCACTAGTGATCAACTTTACAGCAGACAGGAGGAACACCAACACAACGGCGTCCTCTCAGTGGCGCGCACACACTCCTTAGGCCGCGTCCTTTTGAATGCATGTGTGGCACCTGCTGTGGACAAGGATAGTCTTCCTGAGGTTGGGGTTGCATTTTATTGGGATAACGAAGTGCTGATGCGGAGGTGGAAAAAGAATGACACTTTTTGTCAAATTGTCATTCCTTCAGCGTACCGCGCGCAAATACTTACATTTGCTCATGATCATGTTCTGTCGGGTCATTTAGGCATTAGGAAAACTTACGAGAGAGTGCTCCGCTACTTCTTTTGGCCGGGGATGAAGTCCGACATCTCTGCTTTTTGCCGTTCGTGTCATGTATGCCAGCTTACCGGCAAGCCTAATCAGAGAATACCACCTGCTCCGTTACATCCGATACCTGTGATGGGAGAACCTTTTGAGCGGATCATTATGGACTGTGTTGGACCACTCCCTAAGTCAAAAGCCGGGCATCAATACATTCTCACTATAATGTGCGCTGCAACTCGCTATCCGGAGGCGATTCCACTGCGCACAATTAAAACTAAACTGAGGAAACAACAATTAGCATGGTGTTACCCAAGTAACAGGCTATTTCACTAGTGATCAACTTTACAGCAGACAGGAGGAACACCAACACAACGGCGTCCTCTCAGTGGCGCGCACACACTCCTTAGGCCGCGTCCTTTCTCTCTCTCTCTCGTCTTGCGCAGAAGCGTGTCTTTTAAAGGGTGCGACGTCCAGCGAGGAGCCAATCCGCCTTCCCAGGTAATTAGCAGCAAAAACCTGGAGCAACTAGGAGAGAGAGGGAGACACACCCACACACACTCACAGAAATAATAGTCACATATCGCAGTGCAACATTATATACGTCCGAGGACGTAACATGACATGGGTATGACATAGGTATTACAAGGAGAAGGTGATTTATGAGGACATTTTCAGTGTCCCCATAATTTAAAATGCTTATAAATCATACAGTATGCGTATTTTGGGGGGAAAGTAGAAATGCACCGTCTCCTGTGAGGGCTAAGTTTAGGTGTAATAGCACATATAGCTTGTACAGTATAAAAACCATTACACCTATGGAAAGTCCCCGTAAACCATAAAAACCAACATGTGTGTGTGTGTGTGTGTGTGTGTGTGTGTGTGTGTGTGTGTGTGTGAGGAGAGGGGTAGTGTGTGTGTGTGTGTGAGGAGAGAGGGGTAGTGTGTGTCAGCGTCAGCCAGAGAAGCATATTCAACACCAGCATGTTTAAGAATGCAAGCCGGCTGACAGAACATTGTACTAGTTATGCACCAAACAGCTGATCGAGGCTGTGTTTCATGTGAAATCAACATTGCTCAAAATATTTTCATTATTTTCTCTAATAGGACCACTCCTATGCATTGCCTGCATCTCCCACTGGTTTAAAGACCAGATTATGTGAAGCCTTGGCTAGAGTGGAGAGTCTGGAGCAAGAGTTGAGGAATGTGAAGGACCGGGAACGGAAGGCAAAGAAAACTGTGGGTGATCTTCTAGAGGATCTGAAGGGAAAGAACCTCATAAATGAAGATCTGAAAGAGAGACTCAGTTTCTACTCTGGTAAAATGAAAATAACGTCTTTTTAGACTGTTTTTTTATTTTTAATGGGAAGAGCTAGTACTAGTTAGTCTGTTCTAAATTAATTTCAGATCTTCCGGTAGACCTCTTGTCAAAAAAGGGCCATGAGTACACAAAAGAACAGAGGGAGTTTGCCCTCACTCTTCATTTACATGTTCCAAAAGCCTATAACTATTTGAGGAAGTCTCTTTATCTTGGCCTCCCACATCCACATACATTACAGAGGTATTCTTCATTTCATTCATTGCACTTTTACAAAATACTTTAATACATTAAATAACTAATTTTTCATTTTATGAAGGTGGATGAGTTCTGTGGATGCCAAGCCTGGCCTCAACATGATGATGTTGGACATGCTGAAAAGACGTCAAGAGGAAGACCCAGCTAAATATGGATGTGTAACTCTGATGATGGATGCCATGGCTACAAAGAAACACATTCAGTACAATCCTCAGACACAGAACAGGTCTGGATTTGTTGACATGGGGGATGGTATGAACGAAACAGATGTTGCCACAGAGGCTCTTGTTTTCATGGTGGTTGGTTTACAAGGACATTGGAAGGCTCCAATTGCCTACTACATCACCAACCCTCTGTCACCAGATTAGGGATGGGCATTTCTGATCATATTTCATTTCGAATAATCCACGCGTTTGAGAAACGAGTACTCGATTAATCGGGGGTGGAGCTTAAGCAAGGGGCGGGGCGTGCGCGTCATAGCAACAATTAAAATATTTTAATTAAAGCCCTGTTAAAAACGTTGTTGATAAAACTATGACAGGATTAAAAAAATTATTAAATTAACACAGATTATTAAACATCACCATCAATAGTGGTTAACACAGTAAACATTTAAAAGAAATAACAGCGTGAGATGAAGCTGAAGCGCTTTGTCTACATGACGCATTGTATATAAAATTAATCACATAGCCTAGATACACAATATGTAAATGTTATATTACAAATTGTATTTATCTACACAAAATGCATGTGAGCTTGAACTAAGTGCCAACCAGAAAGTAGTGGATGCGCTTCTCCCGTTACAGGGCGCTTTAAAACAATGGCAACTGAAGCCCCGCGCATAAAAAAAAAAAGTTATTTTACAGTATTATCCCATCAATATGTCTGTCTTATTATTTGTATAAATATTTTGCATCAGTTTTTAAAAAGATAACCTACCTTTTTCTATGTTTTATAAAACAAATAAAACACACATGATATGCTTTTCAGTAATTTTATTCAACCGTTATTTTTAACAAAACAATATTTTACTTCAGCAGCATCACAACAGCTGTGGATCAAAAAAGTTTTTTTGTAAAAGGTTCGCAAAAATAGAGTTTAATACAACTTCACCAAACGACTGTTAAGTAGCCCATAGCCTAACGAAAATTAGAAGCCAGCATAATTTGGCTGCGCAAACTTAAAATAAAAATAAAAATAGCCGGAATATTTTTACCTCAGCTATAAAACTTAAAGATTAGGTAACATAACATTTCTTTCAAAATGATCAGTCGGTAAAGGTAAATAAAATAAAGCCGGCATAATTTAACTATGCTGCTTAAACTTAAAACAAAAACAGCCTGAATATTTTACCATGTATGGCTAATAAAACTTAACATAAGGACTACATATTTTTATTTAAAAAGATCAGTCGGTCTACGTGCTCAGATGAAAGCCGAGTGCGGAGTCTATTTACAATTAGACCTGCGATGGAAAAAACACGCTCAGCCGGCACAGAAGTTGCAGGAACAGCCAGGTACCACTGGGCAAGGGTGCTTAGCTTTGCAAATCGAGACTCATTTACTTTCCACCACAATAAAGGATCCTGGTTTAAAGAGATGCATGGCTCCCTGAAGTAGCTTTCGATTTCGATGTCATGCGGAGAAACATCACTCGTGCCATAGTCCTCACCGAAAAGAGTGTCGAGCGCCGTTGCTGAGTCGGGCTTACTTCGTATGGGTCTGACAGGATTTGGGATTGTCTCGCAAAGCTGCTTCAGATTCTCTCTTACTCTGTCCCGAAGCTCTGTCTCAAGAAACTTGAGATGTTTGTGTCTTGGATCCAAAGCCGCTGCAATAAGAGGCAGATACACTTTCTCAGCATCTTCAGCAACTGTGACTATGTGCCGTTTCCGAGATTCGGCTACGGCATTTTTAAATTCAGACACTCTTGGAGACTCACTCCTCTGTGTGTTTAGGTGTCTAGTGATGAGACTGTGTGATCGGATAGACCATTGAACTGGAAACATGGGTCTCACTGCACATTGTAGTTGTGGCACACTTAAGAGACTTGAGAACAGATGTCAGTTCTTCCACAGTCTCCCAGTGCTCATCTTTTAGGTCAAGTGTCCTCGCATCTGCAGGTTTTGTAACATTGCGATCGGACAGAACAGCACACACAGCCCACCTCTGTTCCAAAAGGCGTTCGAACATGTCACACACCGAATTCCACCGCGTGCGACAATGCTGAATAAGCTTATGGTCGGGTATATTTTGTTCTTGTTGTTTCTGCCTAAGTGCGGCTGTAGCTACTGTGCTGTGGTGAAAATGTGATACCAAGCGGCTACTTGCAGCTATTACATTTTTTACAGTTGCAACATTGAAGCCCTCATTGATTGCAAGCTGCAGGGTGTGTGCGAAGCAGGGCACTGATTCCCAAAGACTTCGATTTGCCAGAACCATGTTAGCAGCGTTGTTGTGCACACATGCCATTACTTTTTCAGAGCTTAACAGCCACTTTTCTGTTGCATCTTTTAGGTAGTTGGCAATGTTCATAGCTGTGTGTCTTTCCTCGAAACCTCGCGTCTCTAATACTGCATTGTGAATTTTGCATTCATTTATGTAATGACAGGTTAGCGTCATATACGATTCAACGGTTAGCGAGGTCCACGAGTCCGTAGTTATAGCCACCCGCGCTGGCTTCGACAGACTGTCTTTTAGTGAACAAGCGCATTTTTCGTATAGAGCATAAATCCTTGCAGTGACCGTTTTGCGCGATGGGACAGTATAGTGGGGCTCAACGTAATTCATTAAACGTTTAAAACCTTCACCTTCAACAAAACTAATAGGCAGCAAGTCTTCTGCTATTAGCTGCGTCATCTTCTCTGCCCTGCCTGTGTCGCATTTCTGTCTGATGGTGAAATCTCTTATGCTCGTCTGACTGCTGGTAGTGGCATCGGCATCATCTGCTTTTTTGTGTTTATGTGCAAGATGGTAACGCATCGAACTCGTTGTGGAGTTGTAGACCAGTGTGGCGCTGCACATCTTACACTTGACTGTTTTTTCGTCAAGTTTTTCAAAGTGTTGCCAGACATCGCTGCGCGCTTTAGACGCCATTTTCGCTCTGTGCTCCGGTCTTGTCTCTAGACCACAACTTCTCGCAGCCATAACCAATCAAATATCAGACTACCGCCCAAAAACCAGCATAACCAATCAGAAAGAATGAAAGTAGTAAAAAAAAAAAAAATACTTTTTAGAGCCAATCGATCATCGTTTTCATGCTCGATCGTCGCTGATGCGTTCGAGTAATCGATTAATCGAGTACTCGTGCACATCCCTACACCAGATACGCAGAAGGTGTTAATTCTGCATGCGTTGAGGAGCTGCATGAGCGTGGCATGAGGGTACTCTGCATCACAATGGATGGACATGCCTCCAACATTAGTATGTGCACCCAGCTTGGGTGCCAGTTAAAGGCAAACCCGCATGAGCCCTTAAAGACTTTTTTTCTCACATCCAGTGACTGGTGAGAATGTGTTCGTAATGATGGATGCCTGCCACATGTTGAAGCTGGCACGGAATATGTTGCAGGCTTACAGTCCTATAAAGAGCAGTACTGGCCAGATCAACTGGACACACATTGTTCAGTTAAATGACATTCAAATCAAAGATGGACTGCATGCAGCCAACAAGTTAACAGGCAAGCACATATTTTTAGAATCCCAGAAGATGAAAGTGTCCTTTGCTGCACAGACACTCAGTCGCTCAGTGACAGTAGCTCTGCGCACATTGCGAGACCTTGGCTATCCAGAGTTCAAACACTGTGAAGCAACAGCTGAATTCATTGAGGTAGTACTATATGCAAACATGGTTATAAATAAAATGCTTTCATTTAATGCAAATATTTGCTGTTAGATGATTGACAGGCTCTTTGACATAATGAACAGCCGCAATCCACGTGCCAAAGGGTTCAAAAGGCCGCTGGCTGCTTGGAATTGGAGTGATAGAGTGGAGTTCTTGTTGAGAGCCAGGGAATATTTGATCAGTTTGGTGATGAAAGATGGCACACTCCTTCACCAATCAAAGAGGTCATTTAAAATAGTGAAGTTTATGTTCGTGTGAAGAGTTCACAAGTTCATGGCATCATAAGTTCATATGATGCTCTGTTCCTTTGTTCTGATCTTTCCATTGACTGTTTTTTTTGGGGGGGGGGGAATTCTTCTATGTTCAGTATTTTTCAGTTCATACAGGTCGCAGAATGGTAAGTATGGCACTATGTTCATATGTTTCAGACCTTCCCAGTTCTGTTCTAATATTGTTATTAGTCGGCTTAATGGCCTAGAGATAATTTACTTAAATGATCCTAACCCTAAACTAATTTACACTCTTAAGGAGCAAGCAGTAATTTTGCAGTATTCACTTTACAGTTTGTATCTTTATGTACTCTGAAAATGCAGTTACCAACCAGGGACATTGCAGTGGGGTGGCTTCTTGGGAGCCATCCTGAATGTTTTCCTGAAAGCCCCTAACATTTTGGATTTTACAATTAATGTATCATTGTCCCGTTACCAGTCTTGTTGACTGATCTTTCAATGGAGAAAAAGTTCAAGTATTATAGTCATCTATTGGTCACTGCCCTAGCCTGTCACCCTGTGTTGTCTGATCAAGTCCATTTACAGCTTTCAGTGAGCAAAATTACACAATGCTACCTTTGGAGTATTTTGATTTTGCCATATTGACAATACAGACGTATTGAAAAACATTTTCTTTTGAAGGTACCTGTCTGCCATGGGGTTCATCATCAACATTGATACCCTCATGTTGTTGATTCCTGAGCTGCTACAATTTCAGCGATATGTCTGCACCTATCAATTTAGGCAGGACCACTTGGAGCTCCTCTTCAATTCTATCAGGGCATCAGGTAAGGATTTCTGAAATTTGCGAATATATTTAAAAAATCATCTGAAAAGTGCACATATCAGTATTAAATTCATTATTAATTCAAATCCCGTTTAAAACACCCATGCAGTTTTACTCTTAAATGCCTGTGTCTTTGTCTCACCTAAGCTCTACTGCCTTTCTTTGAATTACTATCCTGCTACTCCACGATCTCCTTGTTTACAAACCTGCTACTCCACGATCTCCTCGTTTACATACCTGCTACTCCACTGATCTCCTCGTTTACAAATCTGCTACTCCACAATCTCCTCGTTTACAAACCTACTACTCCACTATCTCCTCGTTTACATACCTGCTACTCCACGATCTCCTCGTTTACATACCTGCTACTCCACTGATCTCCTCGTTTACAAATCTGCTACTCCACTATCTCCTCGTTTACAAACCTACTACTCCACTATCTCCTCGTTTACATACCTGCTACTCCACGATCTCCTCGTTTACATACCTGCTATCTCCTCGTTTATCTACGTGCTACTCCACGATCTCCTCATTTACCTACCTGCTACTCCACTGATCTCGTCATTTACAAACCTGCTACTCCACTGATCTCCTCGTTTACAAACCTGCTACTCCACTGATCTCCTCGTTTACATACCTGCTACTCCACAATCTCCTCGTTTACATACCTGCTATCTCCTCGTTTACCTACCTGCTACTCCACGATCTCCTCGTTTACAAACCTGCTACTCCACTGATCTCCTCGTTTACCTACCTGCTACTCCAGAATCTCCTCATTTACAAACCTTCTACTCCACGATCTCCTCGTTTACCTACCTGCTACTCCACGATCTCCTCATTTACAAACCTGCTACTCCACTGATCTCCTCGTTTACCTACCTGCTACTCCACAATCTCCTCGTTTACCTACCTGCTACTCCACAATCTCCTCGTTGACCTACCTGCTACTCCACGATCTCCTCGTTTACCTACCTGCTACTCCACGATCTCCTCGTTTACCTACCTGCTACTCCACTGATCTCCTCGTTTACCTACCTGCTACTCCACTGATCTCCTCGTTTACATACCTGCTATCTCCTCGTTGACCTACCTGCTACTCCACGATCTCCTCGTTTACCTACCTGCTACTCCACGATCTCCTCGTTTACCTATCTGCTACTCCACTGATCTCCTCGTTTACCTACCTGCTACTCCACTGATCTCCTCGTTTACCTACCTGCCACTCCACTGATCTCCTCGTTTACCTACCTGCTACTCCACTGATCTCCTCATTTACCTACCTGCTACTCCACTGATCTCCTCATTTACAAACCTGCTACTCCACTGATCTCCTCGTTTACATACCTGCTACTCCACCGAGGCCAAGATATATATATATACAGTGGGGCAAAAAAGTATTTAGTCAGCCACCAATTGTGCAAGTTCTCCCACTTAAAAAGATGAGAGAGGCCTGTAATTTTCTTTATAGGTATACCTCAACTATGAGAGACAAAATAAGAAAAATAAATCCAGAAAATCACATTGTAGGAGTTTTAAAGAATTTATTTGCAAATTATGGTGGAAAATAAGTATTTGGTCAATAACAAAATTTCATCTCAATACTTTGTTATATACCCTTTGTTGGCAATGACAGAGGTCAAATGTTGCATTGTGTATTGCAATACACTGTGGGATACCAAAACCTTTTCAAGTGTTTTTAGTGAAGTTGTTTTTAATTATTATGTTTCTTATATTTTAGCCTGTTGCGACTAGGAACACAAAAACTTCAAGGAAAACCTGAAGAGAGCCTACCAGTGGACCTTTCTCAGCATTTCCCTGAAAGTGAACCTCAGCCCAATGATGTGAGTATTTGTAGGTTATTTGATATTATCCCATACAGCTGTGAGCATCATGGCTCTGGTCATATCAAAATCTCTCACTCGCTTTCTGCAACTCTTTTCAGACATACTCACATATACACTTTTTATATGTTATAAATAAATAAATACACACGTGAACACATACACACCCTCTTTCACTGACACACACACACACCCTTTCTCTCTTTCCCATACTCATGGTGCTGGCAGTGATATTACGGGTAAGACATTAAGAATGTGTGCCTGCACATATGCAGTGCTATGCACCAAAACAACTGTGAGTGGTATGATATAAACATCACTGAAAATATTTTCATCCTTCTTTCTACTAGGACCACTCATATGCATTGCCCAATCCTCCTACTCGTCTAAAGGCCAGACTCAGTGAAGCTTTGGCTAGAGTGGAGAGTAGAGCGGGAGAAGCAAAATACAAAGGAGACGGAGAGCAAAGAAAACCGTAAAGAGTCTTCTGGAAGATCTGAAGGAAAAGAACCTTGTGTGTGTGTGAGAAAGAGAGTGTGTGTGTGTGTGAGTAAGAGAGAGAGTGTGTGTGTGTGTGTGTGTGTGTGTGTGAGTGTGTGTGTGTGTGTGTGTGTGTGTGTGAGTGAGTGAGAGAGAGAGTGTGTGTGTGTGTGAGAGAGAGAGAGAGAGAGAATGTGTGTGTGAGAGAGTGAAATAAATTCAAATAAACAAAATCAAACATGTTTCTTTATTAAAATATAAAATTAATTCATTTATATATTTATAAATATGCTATAGCCTACCATATGTCTTTGTTAAAGAGCATAATACAAAGTATTTTAGCATGAAAGCACGTATTTTTCAATGTGTGACAGCGTCCTGTATCATAACTAAATCTCTGCTGTTTGTAACAAACCAAACCGTGTGAAAATCCGGTAAAAATTCGGGGAGTTATGGTTATTATTGTAGTTGGGGATACACCTTCCTCAGTAGAAATAAATGCATGGGGTGCGCATTGGGGATCCATCCAAGATGGCGGCCGCGCGGTACGTCAGCTCCAATAGGCAGCGTCAGTCCATGGGGCGTCTACCTATATATGTCTATGGTGGTCCACTGTCCATTTACAAAGACATTTTGGCAAGATGTTGTAAGTTTCATTAGGAGTAACATTTATAATGATTGTACTCTGTTTTGGAAGGACGTAGTATTGGGTTTTATTGAGTATGAAGAATCTAAAAGGAAACAGATTTATGTAGTGAATCTGATTTTGCTTCTTGCTAAATTTTACATCCATAGATGCAAATATTCAAACTCTAGACCTCACTTCTTTGTTTTTATGAAAGAATTTGAGCAATACCTTTCATTAATCCAACTGTCTAAGAACAAAATAGCCTTAAAAACTGTATCTACCTGTAACTCTTTTCCTACCTTTAATGACATGTAATTCTCAATTTTATCACTTAAGTTTCTAATGCATTAACACCCCCTTTCTCTGTTTCCTTTTTTTTTTTGTCTGTTTCTGTACTTAGTTACTTTTGCTGTTATTGTCCATCACTTATGTGTTGATGATTGTATTATTCTATGTGTACTACTCTTGATTTTTGAACAATAAAAAAAAAAAAAAAATGTCTATGGTGGTCCATGCAGATGGTGGTAATGCTGTGTGTTTGTTTGGGATCCGCTGTAAAGAAGAAGAAGAAGAAGAAGAATAGTGTGGTCCATGCAGACAGCAGATGGTGGTAATGCTGTGTGTTTGTGTGGGATCCGCTGTAAAGAAGAAGAAGAAGAAGAAGAAGAAGAAGAAGAATAGTGTGGTGCATGCAGACAGCAGATGGTGGTAATGCTGTGTGTTTGTTTGGGATCTGCTGTAAAGAAGAGGAAGAATAGTGTGTTCCATGCAGACAGCAGATGGCGGTAATGCTGTGTGTTTGTTTGGGATCCGCTGTAAAGAAGAAGAAGAATAGTGTGGTCCATGCAGACAGCAGATGGCGGTAATGCTGTGTGTTTGTTTGGGATCCGCTGTAAAGAAGAAGAAGAATAGTGTGGTCCATGCAGGCAGCAGATGGCGGTAATGCTGTGTGTTTGTTTGGGATCCGCTGTAAAGAAGAAGAAGAATAGTGTGGTGCATGCAGACAGCAGATGGTGGTAATGCTGTGTGTTTGTTTGGGATCTGCTGTAAAGAAGAGGAAGAATAGTGTGTTCCATGCAGACAGCAGATGGCGGTAATGCTGTGTGTTTGTTTGGGATCCGCTGTAAAGAAGAAGAAGAATAGTGTGGTCCATGCAGACAGCAGATGGCGGTAATGCTGTGTGTTTGTTTGGGATCCGCTGTAAAGAAGAAGAAGAATAGTGTGGTCCATGCAGGCAGCAGATGGCGGTAATGCTGTGTGTTTGTTTGGGATCCGCTGTAAAGAAGAAGAAGAAGAATAGTGTGTCCCATGCAGGCAGCAGATGGCGGTAATGCTGTGTGTTTGTTTGGGATCCGCTGTAAAGAAGAAGAAGAAGAAGAATAGTGTGGTTCATGCAGACAGCAGATGGCGGTAAATATGTGTGTTTGTTTGGGATCCGCTGTAAAGAAGAAGAAGAAGAAGAAGAATAGTGTGGTTCATGCAGACAGCAGATGGTGGTAATGCTGTGTGTTTGTTTGGGATCCGCTGTAAAGAAGAAGAAGAAGAAGAATAGTGTGATCCATGCAGACAGCAGATGGCGGTAATGCTGTGTGTTTGTTTGGGATCCGCTGTAAAGAAGAAGAAGAAGAGAAAGAGGAAGAGGACCGTTATCGCCGCCATTACACTCCTGTTCGCTTTGACGGTGTCTTCCAGATTAGGACACGCAAAGTTTCTTCTTTTTCTGCTTCTTCGTCTTCTTTTAAATAGCATACAAATCATTATGTATTTAAAACAGTCTTAGTCGGAATAAAACGCTCTGTGTTGGTATCAAGTGGTTTTGTTAACGGTCGCTCCCAGTCTGTTGGGTGTGGTTCAGAAACAAACAGCGAGTAAGTTATTAATAATATCTGTATTATTAATAATATCTGTCGAGGTCTGATTTGACTGAAATCTTCAACATGACGAAGAGCGCTTTCAGATGCGTTCAGATTGTTCTGCTGTTTTACGGTAAGTGGATGATTTCTGTTCTTTCTTTAACACTTTCGGTTTCACTTCTTAACATAGTGTTCATTTCCTGACCTTCTCTTATTCCTGAGCTTCATTAAGTTACCTTATTAACAATAATCACTTTCATTCAGGAGAAATTATCATGTCCTCTTCCACTGTTTTTAATGGTTTTCTCCTTCGCTTTTTTCAAGATTCATTATAGTTGAAGCCGTACGTTAAGCGTTGTGTAAAAATAAGTGTAACTAGATAAAGCAGTGTATTCATGTATTCCGAATCAATTAAAGATTAGATACTTTACGTTATAGGCAGGGGCTGGCCATCTGGATTCTGGAGAAGTCCAGTGTTGCCAGATTGGGTTGACGATTTCCAGCTCAAAATCTCACTAAAACCCGCCCACTTCAACAAAAACCAGCCCAAAATTTTAACTGCCTAAATAATGTGATATAATTTTATTACCATGTCAATCAAGATTAATAAGGACAATTTTTATCTCCTCAAAAATAAAATAATGATGAAAAAAAGGTAATAAATATAAATACATTTCACAGGAACATGGATCAAAACAGGGCAAATGCGTTAAAGACAGTCAGAAAATATGCTTAAAATGACCAGGAACCTTTTCAAAATGGCAATCAAGAAATTAATTGATAACCCCCGGGGGAACACATGCATCATTTTCAATGTCCACAGTAAGAAAAAGCTCATTTTTGTGCAAAAAAAGTGCACAATAAAGTGATCAGAAAGCAATATTAATTCACACCCACAACAGCCAAACATGTGTTATTCATGTATGATAATCTGACAGCAAAAATAAAATAATAATAACAATTAACAACAATGCGCTTACCTTTCTCTTGTGCTTTATCTTCAGACAGAACTACAGCACGTATTTCATGAAGTAAACATTTTAGAACATAATGCAGAACTTAGCACAGTCAAAACTGTTCAAGTCCAGCAGCTGTCAATGCCAAGCATACAAGAGTCTGGACGGTTTAAAAGATGTTCTGATGCAGGACAGCATTGTATAGTCCCATATTCAGTTTAGATTTTTATTAAATCATCCAACTGTTCTCTTATTTCAGTTACAATTACATTTAGTCTTCTATTCATTTAATCCACGTTGTGAGATTTGAGTTACTCTTAGATTCTTTATCGTGTAACATATATTTAAGCCACGTTGCCATGAATCACTTAACTTAAATAAAATGAAAGAGTAAATATATAACTGCACATTTAAATTTAGCCCTTTACAGCGCCAAACCCAATCACTCATGAGTCATCACATCTCACCAACATAAAAGATGGTAAATTGATTGACAAGTCTCTGTTAAAATAAACCAAAAAGGGTTGCGTTAAGGAAAAATGAGTTGATGACTGCACTAAACATTATTTTGCTGTGATACTTTGAGCTCGAGCATATTAAGATAACGCGACTAAGATAAAAGTGAAGAAAAAAGCAGCTGATTGGGCGGTTTTTAGTTTTTTAAAAGCAGCCCAAATTTGGTCTACCCGCCCAATGCGTTAATCTCCGGTCCAAGCCGATCAAATGAAGCCCAGTTGGGCAGCAACCCGCCCAATCTGGCAACACTGGAGAAGTCCTGGCTGGTTCCTTATCACAGAAAAAGTATGTTGACGGTCGACAAAAGGGGCGCTAATGCGATCTATTTATTATAAGAAAGACACTGAAACTGACGCGAAGGAGAGTGGGTTTGTGATGGAGGAGATAATTTATTTTTTTTTTAAAGCGAACAGCTAGTTATAAGGTTGCCCGCCTCTCTCACTGTAGAGCATGTACAGGTACATCTCAATAGATTTGAATGTCGTGGAAAAGTTCATTTATTTCAGTAATTCAACTCAAATTGTGAAACTTGTGTATTAAATAAATTCAATGCACACAGACTGAAGTAGTTTAAGTCTTTGGTTCTTTTATTTGTGATGATTTTGGCTCACATTTAACAAAAAACATTTTTTTAGGTAAAAGTTAGGTGCACCCAAATTTTCAATATTGACTAGTAAACGACTAACTAACAATCTGGTCAACATAAAGTTCTTTATTTGAAGCACAATTCTACAAGAAAGGTAACTTACTGAAAAAGTGTTGGTGCGTAAAGTGCTTCACTGAGCTGAGATTTAAACTTAAAACATTTGAAGATAAATCAAATAAGTTTAAAATCTAAATTAAGTGTTTTAAGGGCGTCAAACTGAACATCTCATGGCTCAATGTATTATGGACTATCCTCCATTGCAGTCACATGCCCCTCGGATGGCCAACTCCTGTAGTTTGTCCTTCTTGATCTTTGGCCTCGGCTAAACCAGCTGACCACACTCTCTCTAGCATCAACATCTTCCAGACTTGACCCTCTACACTGATTCATATCAGATCTTCCACTGTGTCTGAATGAAGGGATGCTCTAGTGCAGTGCTTCTCAAACCCTACACTGATTACCAATTTGTTACTATGCACCAGCGTGCAGGCATTTTTAGTGTTTTATATACATAAGATACAGTAAGAACATGAACAAAGTTGAACAAAGAAACAAAGTTAAACAAACTGACAAATATACCATTTGTCATACCATAAAACAAATGAAATGAAAAAAAAACTGATTTAATTTTTCCATGAATGTCTACTAACATTAATGTTCAGGTAAGTAATAGCTACAAAATAAATCTAAAAGTGATCAAATACAAATGAACACTGCATAGTTTTCACTATATGTATTGATAGATTAATGCTTATTAAAGCTATTACTTTATTCAGATTAAGAGCTGTGAGTGATTTTCTCTTTGCATTTTGTTCCTTGATGAACATTAATGAAGCACCAGTCTGTCACTAAAACTAAATATTGACACACAATTTTCTCCCAACTGTTCTCGTTCACTTTAAGACATGAACTGTGTTTAAGTGAATACTCTCCAAGCCGGCTGTTTTTACATATTTTGTGCGTATTTGATCGTTTGTATGCGCCCGAAGCTCAAAGTGTACTTTGCTTGTCAGTTTTAGAGCGCACGCGCGCACACACACACACACACACTTCAGCCTGAGGAACAGCGGTTTGTTCGTGCGGTTTGTACTTTAAACATTTTATCATCAAACATGTCCAGCAATTTAGTAACTGTAAAGACGGCATTTTACAACAATCGACAGACGATTGATCTGATTCTGACGTTAAGGTTTGGTCAGGGAGGAACGAATGCGCGCCGCTGTGAAGAGAAGGAAGTTGTTCTAGAAGAAACACGGCTATAATCTTTAGAAGCTAAAAAAAAACATTAAATAAACTCAGTTTAATATAACAGCCACAGGCCTAAAGTGTAAGCATGTTTTAATTGTTAGTTCTCTCTTCTATCATAAACAGGGCTTTCATGTTGCGCGTGCTGAACTCATCCACGTGAGCGATCTCGCTTCTGATTTGGGAATAGCAAAGACAAAAGTTTGAATATTATTGCATATAAAAACAGCTGGTGACTCTGGTGGGTTAGAATTTGCAAGATAATGTGTATATATATATAGCAATAATAAATGTATGTGTGTTTTCTTAATTTCTCCAGTACCGATAACAGAACCGTTAACCTCAGAGCTTATCGATACTCCGGTCTTTTATAATTTAGCCCCGAGACCGATTAAATACCGGGTTTCGGTACCCATCCCTAATGTTAATGCAGCCAAATTCTCAATAAAACTGTTTTACTTTATATATTTGACTGTTTCTTTTGTCAGTCAACGGGATAAATATGAAATAGTGACTGAAACACGTCCCTTTAAGAATTCATAACCAGCTCTCCCTTCCAAGAAGCTAGTCTGCACAAAAATCCTAATTTATAATTGTATTGAGCCGTTGTCTGATGAAATCAAATAAGAAACAATATAAGACAAGACAATTCCTGTGCTGTGATTTCTTCAATATTTGCATATAAAGCTAGAGAAGCAGTAATATCTGTTTTGACGGGCTGCTCCTCTCAGACGCTCACTGAACAGAGCAGATGCAGAGAGGGGTGCATGCACGCTGATCTCGAGCCGTTGTGGCAGTACCAGATCACAGAGACTCGCTAAAGTTTGTCCAAGAAGTCGCTAGATTTGTCACTAGTCGCTTAAAAAAAAAAAAAAGGTGCTTTGGGGGGGGTCTGAAAAGTCGTAAGTTGGCAACATTGCGCGCATCTCTCTCTGTCTTACTGCAGCAGCACATGCATTTTCAGACATACACACACATACAGGAATATCTGGACCACGCCAATCAGAGGGGGGTCCGCCCTTCACTATCTCTGATTGGTTTAGACCCCGATATGAGTCTAATGTGTGTCTGTTGTTGAACCACAGGGAGACTTTCAGAGTCGCAGAGACTTTTTTTTCTTTTCTCGAACGGCTGATGCGCCCTCAGATTCTTTTTTTAGTCACACCATTGAGAAATTAGGTCGCACGTGTGGATACAAAAAATCATCGAGGCAAATTATGTGCTTCGAAGAATCGTTTAGTTAATTTACTAGAGATGCACTGAATTTTCGGCAGCCGAAAATATATGCCGCACCACACCGTCCAGCAGTATTCATTCTTCCCCTCTCTCTCACCATCATCACTGCGCTGCGTGACGCTCCGCTCTATCATTCTGCTCAGTTACCGCTCGTGCTCACCAGAAAAGCAGAGTCCACTCAAATAACACGCCGACAAGAAAGGTCTATGTAACGTTCGTATACTTGTTCCTGTTTGCAGTAGAGCTGCGACATGCTGTGGTACAGCTGGACTGGGCAACGCTGGTCAAATCTCCTTTAGTGCTCTGCTCACATTCGCTGATAATACATGTTTACTTGATGTTTCTTTACACAAAATCATAATTTCTATTCATTTCCCACTGATTTACACGATCTGATGAGCATTAACTTATATTACGCAATCTGAACTCTATGAATGGATGACAGAGACGCGCGTTTTCCTTTCTCACACACACACACACACACACACACACACACACACACACACACACACACACACACACACACACACACTCTCACACACACTGAAGCGTGCGTGACATCTCAATGAGGACATAAACACACGAACAACATCTCCAGAACTGCTCTGAGAGTCACTTCATGAGCGTTTCACCGTTTCATTTGAGTAAAACTATCCTCATATCATATACACACAGAAATGTAAAGATATTCACGGAAACCCGTCAAAATAAAAGTCTTTTATTTTTTTTAAATAAATATTTGTTCAGCAGAATGTACATAATACTACTATTAAAATTATGAAAACTTTATTTTTTAAGGAATGATCACACAACATTTCCAACATGTTTTAATTTTAATAGTAAATTCCCGTTGTTTGCCAAAAAGTTTAATTAAAAGATAAATGAAATTGATGTTTAATGCCTTCGTTTGATAACCAGATACACAACACAGAATTTCTGAGGAAAAATAAAAACATTAATGAGGCTATTTAAAAAAACAAATAACATTAGGTGAGAGAAAATAAAACATAACTTTATAATTGTCATTTTCTTCAATCATATAATTATGATAACAGCTAAAATACATTGCATGTAAAGTGTTGAAGGTACATTGTGTGCACATGATCAGGATGATACACCTCCAATACATTTTGAGAAAGAAAAACCTTGTGTGCAGGACTATACATTATTTGGTTAATTAGTCATAAAAACAACAACAGTTATGTCTGATTCTGTTGCATAGAACTGAATAAAATAATACATTGATATTTAATATATTTTCTGTCCAATTTTATTTCAATAAAAGTGTGTTTATTTTATTGGCTTGTGTTTTTTTTTAATTCTGTGTCATTAAAATTGAGTTAAATTAAGTCTTACAAAAATACTTTATAGTGTTTAATAAAATAAATAATTATTAGAAAGGTTTTTATATAGATAGTGAATTGGTGGGTTTTTGTTAAATGTGAGGCAAAATCATCACTATTAAAGTTTCGAGTTTCACAATTTGAGTTGAATTACTGAAATAAATGAACTTTTCCATGACTTTCTAATTTATTGAGATGCACCTGTGTATATAATAGATGTGTGTGTGTGTGTGTTTGTGTGTGTGTAAACCTTTCAACTGATACTTGTTTACAGGGACCCTATTACTGTATATATTTTCAATTAGGGCTGTGCCATATGACAATATATATATCGGATAGACGAAATAAAAATTCTATCGTTTCATATTATGTTCTATTGTTTATATCGTGGTGTCGCTAAATACATTGTTTACGGTAATACCTTTTCATCATTTGAGTGACTGCGATCTTTATACGCCGCCCACCACGGGGCATGAAGGGGAGACAGAACCAACCAGGACAAAACGAGAAGCTCGTTCCTAAACGAGGGACTAACGTTACATCTGTAGCATGGACACGAGTTTTAAAGCACTGCAGTTTGATACAAACTGATTTTAAGCCGTTGAAACACAAACAACAGATCTATATCCCCACTTTATTTGGCTTTGAACGATTACATAAACACCCTTATATGCGTCAGAATTAGAGATCGACCGATATGGGTTTTTCTATAACCGATGCAGATGTTTATTAAATTAAATCAAAATCACTTTTATTGTCACATCACCACAGCACAAGTGCCTTGGTGAGTGAAATTCTTATGAGCGTGCTCCAGACAGTGCAGAAAAACAACAGACAATTTACCTATGGACAGACAGTGCAAAAAACTGCACTGGAGCATTTACAGTGCTCCAGACAGTGCAAAAAAAAAAAAAAAAAACACCAACAGCAATTTACATATGGACAGTACATATTTACAGACTGTACAGAAGACAATGTGCAAAATACACATACATGTACTCAGTATGCTTAGTGTACTATAGAGACATACTCAATTATCAACGACACATTATACACCGTATGGGCACATCTACATTATGTACAGTATCTATACATAATGTGGTCTATACATAGTAATAATGTGAGGTGCAACAGATTATAAATTAACAGCAGATTGGTTGAGCAGCAGATAGATGTGCAAAGGTGCAACAGATTATTCATATGCAGTGTCGTGGATGTGCATCGTATGGTATCCAGTGGTAGCAGATAGGTTGTGTTAGTGCAGTGTGTGCGTGTAGTCCAGTTGAACGGTGTTAGAGTGCAGTGCATGGCATGTTGTGTGAGTGGGAGTGTGATGTAGGTGAGTTATTTGTGACTGTTCATTAGCCTGATAGCCTGAGGGAAAAAGCCGTCCCATACCAACGAGAAGCTGTCTCATACCAACGAGAAACAAGGGACTGCTGTGTTATTTGCCTCACAGAAACCTGGATGTCTGCTATGGTTCCAGACTCAGCCATCGAGCTCACGGGCTTCTCCGTGCACCGCTCGGATAGAACAAAGCGGTTTAGAGGTCAGGGTCAGCCGATGGCCGATAAGTGCTGATGATTTTTTTGTGCTGATTTTTAGGGCCGATATCTTGACGTTTTCCCCTTCATTTGCATGCTAAAATGTCACACTAATAATAAGTGGATGCACAACATTTCTAAATTTAACATAATTTATTGAACACTGACTTCAACCATCTCTCGAATCTTAATTTTGTGCACTGCATGGTATTCAAATTAAATATTTATCCAAACAAATCAATAAACTGACCAAGTATTACATATATAAAACAGGTAATATAAAAACTTTCAATCATTTACAAAAGTTTTAGAGCATTTATCAAGCTGAATTTTTCAAGTTTGTTTGAACATAAATGTAAACTTAAATGTACATTTAAATAAAATAAATACAACTTTATAAATAAAAATCAATTAAACTGAAAAATATAAAAATTAAATAATAGTAGTGCTGCAAACACTAGCAACCAGCAACATTTGTGTTTGGTATATATGACACAGAACATCTAAAGTGCTTTCTCAATTAACCAACTGTGAATAAAAACGTAAATGTTTTCGTGTACCTGACTTAGCAGCATCAAAAATCTATTTTAGTGCAAATAAAATAGCAGCAAACCCCTAATTTTTGAGTGAAGGAAATGATGTAAACATTACAGAACAATATAAAGGAATGTGCTTTAATTTTTACTCAATTGCAGTCCCTGAGTCTTCCTCACTCTACCCATCTTTCACTGAAAGTTCCCAGTCCTCCCAGTTTAAGAACGGCAGGAAACAGCTGTTCTGCACGTTCTATCTCAGCTGTATACATTAACTTAAGACATAACTTAAGACATAATGCGTGCACGCGCATCAGAGAGACAGAACACAGAGAAGGAGACAATTAACAGGATATTCAGCGTAAAAATATCCATTGCACTGAATTATCTGTTGTTGAAAGTTAATTTAAGATTTAAAAGTCAACATGCAGTGTGAATATTTTATGAGAGTAGGAACTTTAAAGGGATAACAGCATGTAATTTTCTGAATATAAATATGAGACGCTCCATAACCGCCTTTTACAGGATAAATAAATGACAGTAAGACATGACTGTGATCAGAGTGAACACGTGTTCCTGCTGAACATTCCTCTCACCTGTTGGTTAACATGGAGTCTTTATTATCGTTATTATTATTAAATTCTTTAAAAGAGATTTAAACTATATTCACTAAATTTCAAGTCATTTTACTGTATGGTTTGGAGAAAATTAATGGCCAATTCACCCCAAGAGTAAAAGTGCTTTCTAGCGCTTGCACCATTTTCAAACTCATAAAAATCTATCCTTTATAGCTTTGCTTGATCTTTAACCTGATTCTTGTTCTCAGAGACCTTGAGTATTACTGTCTTAATTTGAGTCATTTTACAGTACAGTTTTGGAGAAAATTAATGGCAAATTCACCCCAAGAGTAAACGTGCTTTCTAGCACTTGTACCATTTCCCATTCTCCACAGTTTGGCAGTGCCTTTTCTCTTCTAAAGAAGGGGTGCCAGTACTTTTGTCCATATAATGAATGTACAAGTCATTGGTGTTTGGTGATGAGTTTTTGGCTCAAGGTCTGCATTTAAAGTCACACCAGAGGTGTTCAGCTGGGATTAGGACTTGTCTTTCTGCAGACCAGTCAAATTCTTCCACATAATCTTCCACACTGACTGAATCATCATTAGGGCCCAAGCCAGAAAGGCTCCGCCCAACAGGAAGTCGGCTATTCAGGGCTGTTTAAAAAGCACATGCTCTGGAATTTGAAATACTCCTCCCAGGATTTTCAACACACGAGCACCAAACTCGGTGAACGTGATCTCAAGACATTGGGGATGCTAAATTGCGGAGGGATTTTTGATATCTCAAACGGTTTGCCCGTGGCGAGGCGATGAAGTTATGGCGAGAATTGAGATACAGGAAGTGTCTAATAAAGTCCACATACATTGTCTGATTTTGATCACACTTCAGTGGTTTGTTCGGTGTATGAAGCCGATCGCATCGATGTGACAATTATGAGGCAAAGTTATAGCGCCACCAACTGGCAGCAGGAAGTGTGTCATTTTCAAAATGCTTTGAATTCAGCATCTTACTTTTACCCAATTTGCTTCAAACTTCATCAGAATACTGTAAAAACACAGCCGGTGTGAAACTGTGAAGGGAATATTGATAGCTAAAATACTGTTGCCGTGGCAACGTGTCAAACCTCAATATTTCTTCTGGTAATTTTGAGGCACTTAAGATGTTTAGAATTTCATAAAACTCAACACACACATCAGTATTAATTATAGATAGACACTGGCAAAACACAGGCACTCTATAGCGCCACCTTTTGCCAAAACATGGGGGGTTAATTTTAGCTACAGTCACCAAACTCAGTACATATATTGTTCTCATCAAGCCGGACAACTTTCTAATTTACACTCATTAGCTACGACCAACAGGAAGCCGGCTATTTTTGTTTTAATGTCAATTTCTGGAATAATCAAGCTGCAAACTAATTCATACTCCTCCAAGAAGAAACAAGTAGTTCACACCAAACTTTGTCAACATGATGCCAAGACACTGAAGATGCTAATTTGCGAACGGCTTGCAGATAGCTTGAACGGTGTTTAAATAGTGGTTTATTAAAGTGAGAGAAAAAAAAGATAGCAGAAATATCTTATATCTTTAAAGTGCAGTTTACAAAAACTTCAAAACTTTTTACATGCAGGGAAAAAGTCATTCTGAGGAAGTATGTTTAGTTTCATGACTTTACAATTGTACAATGTACAATGTGTGTGTGTGAGAGAGTGTGTGTGTGTGAGAGAGAGAGAGAGAGTGTGTGTGTGTGTGTGTGTGTGTGTGTGGGCATGTTTATGTGGTTTATGAGGACACAAATTTGTATAATGACATGGGTATAACATAGGTATTACAAGGAGAAGGTGATTTATGAGGACATTTTCAGTGTCCCCATAATTTAAAACGCTTATAAATCATACAGAGTAAGTTTTTGGGGGGGGAAAATAGAAATGCACCGTCTCCTGTGAGGGCTAAGTTTAGGTGTAGGGTAGGTGTAGGGCAATAGCACATACAGCTTGTACAGTATAAAAACCATTAAGCCTATGGAAAGTCCCCGTAAACCATAAAAACCAACGTGTGTGAGTGTGAGAGAGTGTGTGTGTGAGGAGAGGGGTAGTGTGTGTGTGTGAAGTGGAATGGAGGGGGCTGTCTTTTCAGTGTTGACAGGGAGTGAGGAGGGTTGAGGGAGAGAGAGAGACAGCGAGCGAGAGAGAGAGAGGGGCCACTGAAACGGTAACAATAAAGACTTTCTCAAATCAGAAACCGTGGGTGGACAGAACAATTCGTGACGCGGTTAACCATTGAACTGCCGCATACAATGCCGGTATTCTGTCAGGAAACATGAGCGAGTACAAGGCATCGTGCTATGCTCTCCGTCGTGCAGTTAGAGCCGCTACGCGCCGGTACAGTGAGAAAATTGAGTCACATTTCCAGCTCAATGACTCTCGATGCATGTGGCAGGGACTGAAGACCATATGTTCCTCTGGAAATAACTCCTCCGCAGAGGTGACAGCAGATCCGTTGCTGGCCGAAGAGCTAAACACCTTCTACGGCCGCTTTGAACGTAATGGCGGCGCGACTCTGCCGAGCAGCGCGTCTGGAAGCAGCAGACAGAGCAGCAATGATTATGCTTTCACCTTTTCAGAGGACGACGTTCGGAGGGAACTAAGGAGAGTGCACATCCCTCTCATCCCTCTCATCCCTCCTGTTTATAGTACTATTTATTAAGTCCCATATACTGTTTTTGCACATCCTACTTGTTTGCACATCTTATTGTTTTGCACTTTTCTTTATTCTACTGCACATTTGACTTTTTATTTATTTTTTTACCTATATATATGTAGGGCTGTGACGGTATTGTATGTTTCGTTACCGCGGTGAAGCAGCAACAAATATCGTGGTTTGGCGGTTAATCGCACGACCCTTCCAGTAAAACAATTGACGTGGTCGCACTTGTGCAAGTGCATGGTCTGCTGCTCCTGCACGCTGCAGAGCCACGGCACATTGTAGCAGGAGTCAGATTTCACTGATCAGTGATCACGTGAAGAGATGCACTTTCAGCGCGAGTGCTTGGTGGGTAGAGCTACACTCACTGCATCAGCACGAGCACGAAGGTGCACGAAGGAGCGCAACGGAGGATTTGGTTTTCAAACTAAAGTAAAAGACTGCTTCTTAAACCAGAGAAGGTGACAGAGAATATTAATCAATGCATGCTGATTAACTTTTCTCATAATGTTGTATAATTTTTTTTTTTGAGAAATAGCGACCTGTGGGAAGAATGAGCAGAGCCCTGAATGACTTGATCAAGAACGCATGCAGCTTGTAAATGAACATGGAAATGAATAATAATAAAGTCGTCTTCTTTATTCTTAAAACAGCAAATTAAATTAACAATAATAACAAAATAATATTAATCTCTATAACTTTGGTTTTTTTTCAATATCTTCTGAGTTTAATAGGAATTATGGAACAGTCTTTGTCATCGTTTGTAACCCATTCCTTGTACAACAAATTATTAAAAGAATAATAACCTGAGCAAGCTGCAGAAACAACAAGCCGAGCTCAACATGCCCCATGCTTTGTTCTGGTGATTTGTGCTAAACTTCGATTCCTATTTCTTTAGACATTGTTTTTCAGGTAAGAGTCCGTGGATATAAACGCACTTGTCCAAACGCAACTTGTTGAATACTGTGTTTGTTGAATCGGATAGGTTGTAACCGCAAATCAGGATGTAATTAATATTATTTGACAATTCGTTAGGCTACATTTCTAATAACAACCTTTTTAAAGTGCAAAATAAAATGTTTTTTCTTCTTCCTGACCCGAACGCTCCCGCGAAATATATCTCATTTCCAGAATCTCACAATTACATTTCCTCTACTGAAAGAGATAACAAATAAAAATGTAGTCTGCACAAAATGTATTTTATTGTAGGCTATTTATTTTATTCGTCTTGTCCAGAATCAAATTAGTTTTACATTTTGTTGTCAAGGTAATAATAAGTGTCACAGAGAGAAAAAAAATAATAATAATGTAGGCCAGTTTGTACAAAAATGTAAAAATAGCATGTTTGTTGTTTTTATTCGTCTTGTCAAAATACTAAATTTGTTTAACCTTTTGCTGTCAACACGGAAAAGTGTCGCAGAGAAAAAAAAAAGACATCTGTCATTTAAATTTATATGCAAAATATGAACAAAACCGTTGGCTTAGACATTGCAAAATTAAATCTCTTTTTCATGAAACCAAACAATGTAACTTCCCTGAGAAGAATGTCTCGAGTCAGACTTGCCTGGCATGGGTTTCTTCGCAGTAAACTGGCCATTTTCAGCATCCACACTGTGCTTCATCCTTATTCTGCTCTGTCACTCATGTACAGGTCTCTGGGCAAAACACTGCCGTGCCGCGCCCGCTTCACTCAAATACGATTTTAAAGATGCAAGTGAAAGATAATTTGTTTATTGACACAACTACATTAAAATAAAAGCAAGCACGGGCATGTGCTATTAGCAGTCAGGGCTTAATCTGAACAGACCCGGTCCGGATCGGCACCTCTGAACTCCGATCATCTCATCTGGCGGATCCTCTTCCTCCAGTCAAATACGTTTGTGTCAGGGTTATTGTAGTGTTGCATTTTTAGATTCGTTTTTATTTTGATATTGCTTTCAATTTTCGCTATTTTTTTTTTTTATAATTTGGTTAATTTTAGTGTAGTTTTTATTTAGTGGAGTTTTCTACCCTATACAGGTTAGTTTCGGTTTTAATTTGAGTTTTAGTAATTAAAGTTTAGCAGAATTAACAGAACACTTCTAGAGCACAGACCAAAGACATTTTAATTTAAGCTTATTGACGCAAACCACTAGCGACACAAAATTAAAGCATGCTGATTAGACAATTATTAATTTGATTATTTTATTTAGTTGCTGTTGGTTTCGTTTTGTTTGAGCTTGTCATTGTTTTTTTATTTTCTTTCTTTCTTTATCTTAATGCCTTTATTTTTGTCAAATAAAGTTCTTAATACAACATATTTCACAGTTTAAACATGTATACAACATTTCTTATTTTTAAATTCGTTTAACAAGCATTTTAGAAGTAAAAATAAAACATTTAATAGTCGCAAAAAACCTGATGCGGCTCGTTTAGGTGACTTGGTTTGCTTTGCATAAAATAAAATCGTTTACTGTTTTATAGATTACATGAAACAAACCTATATTTGACAAAAAAAAGTAAGTGGCACTGAGAACTGCTCTCACCCGAAGAGAAGGCAAAATATCTGCGTGCACTCGATGCAAACGCAGACTCTGGACTGTCATACTGTCATTCAGTTAAGTTTGCAAATGTGATATATTGATTTAATACAACAGATCAATAAACAAGTACTGGATGATTTTGTTCTATTTCATCAACGAAAATAGTTCCAAATAAAGTAACAGCTGAGCCGTTGTGCATCTCTAAAAGCACATTTATATTTAAAACATTAATGTCCACATGAATCTATGAATGTAATTGCACTCATGCCACATGTACGTATAAGCCACTTTTGTGTTCTTCTGTGCAAATTTTTTTATCAGAATTTTTTTTTATTGATCAGTACTCATAAATGTTTTTAATTAGGAGGACATGCGCTCATAATTACAAGAAGAAAAGCACGGCTCTTAAACTGTGTGTGTGACTGTAGCCGTATGGCTGTGGAATGGGGTTTGGCCGAGGAAATATTTTCAGTCCAAAAATTTTTTTTTGCTTTAACCCCTGTATTTAGTGTGGAATTTTTCTACAATATTCACTCATCATGACACTGAAATATGGCGTTCTGAGTAAATCTACTGCAATTTTTCCTCAGTCAGTAGAAAATGTGGTTAACACCCGGTCATGCGAAACGTGAAACCGGTATAATTTAGAAAAATACCGTGATATACATTTTTGGTCATACCGCCCAGCTCTAACTGTAATGCATGTGCCCGCTAGGGTTGTGTCGGTGAGGACATTTTCCCACCGGTTAATCGACCTGATGTCACACCGGTTATAATGGTATCACCGTGGTGGGGGCTCATTTGAGTTTTCCCTCTTTTCCCCTTTTCTTAGGTTTTAAATAGCCTGTAAGCACCGGTCGCGTTTTACTTTGACTTTAATATCAGCAGCAATTCGGCGTCAAGCAGTGTTTAAATAAAATAAAAATCAGCAAATACTGTGGAACCAAATAAATGAGAAACAAATGTTTTTGTTTTTTTAAACATCACCTAATAGATTGATCGTGAAGGCAATGCTGGAAGATGCGCTTTAGGTCAGTGTTTCTCAACCAGGGGGGCGAGAGATAAAACTACAATATAATATATTCACTAATATTATGACTCGCCTGTTAAGTCATGTAAAAAATATAGGTTATAAATAAATAACAGTACCACCTCTCTACATATTCTGTGTTTCGGAGCAGCAAAACGTCTCTCATCACGCTGTGTGAATACAGACTGAATAGCGGCTCAAAAACTATGAGCAAACATCAGCACTCGGCTGGATAAAAGCCAGTGTCACACTAGTACACACAAGTGTGGATGGGCAAATTTTGTAATCAAGGTAAAGCTGATTAAAGTGACATGATCGTGCATTAGGCGCGCGTTATGTCCGTTATAAATGATGCGCAAACGAACCGTGTATGTGTGCTCTCGATCACAATAACATCATATTTCTGCTTGAATACAGCGAGTGTTTTATGACGGATGCTCGCGTGTGTTGAAGAAGTTTATGAGGATTATTTTGGTCTAAATGAATCTACTCCACCAAGCTACTGTTATAAGCACGAGCCTCGTCAGACTGGTCGTGGCGGCGGTGTCGCAACAATATATAGTGATATTCTCAATGTTACTCAGAAAACAGGATACAGGTTTGACTCATTCGAAATACTTATGCTCAATGTTAAACTGTCAGATAAGCAAAATAAATCTGTCCTATCTCTTGCTCTGGCTACTGTGTACAGACCGCCAGGGCCATATACAGATTTTCTAAAAGAATTTGCAGATTTCCTCTCAGACCTATTGGTTACTGTTGATAAAGCATTAATTGTTGGAGATTTTAACATTCACATTGATAATACAAATGATGCGTTAGGACTTGCGTTTACTGACCTGTTTCTCCGAGATGAGCCCCAGAGACAGATCTCCAGTGAGGACCTCGTCACCTAGACATCCATCGGGGAAAGACCCCTGGAACCAGTGGACCACTTACACTCTGACTTTGCTGCAGTTGGAACAAACTACTGGTTCGTCTGGCCGGAGGGGAACTGCCCCCCCGACTGAGCCTGGTTTCTCCCAAGGTTTTTCTCCACTCTGTCACCGATGGAGTTTTCGTTCCTTGCCGCTGTCGCCTCTGGCTTGCTCAGTTGGGGACACTTCATTTCCAGCACAATCATCGACTTGATTGCACAGATATTATTTAAACTGAACTAAGCTGGACAATGCCATTACTAAATTCAATAATGAAATGCATTCAGCAGATAATTGAGTGTTAAATCCTGTCATTTTACATTATTGACAAAATGTTCCTATTTTGATATTGTGCGGTGCTTTGTTACAACTTGTATTGTTAAAGGCGCTATATAAATAAAGGTGACTTGACTTGACTCTTCTTGTCGGTGTCACCTCACTCTTCTTGTCGGTGTCACCTCACTCTTCTTGTCTGTGTCACCTCACTCTTCTTGTCGGTGTCACCTCACTCTTCTTGTCTGTGTCACCTCACTCTTCTTGTCTGTGTCACCTCACTCTTCTTGTCTGTGTCACCTCACTCTTCTTGTCGGTGTCACCTCACTCTTCTTGTCTGTGTCACCTCACTCTTCTTGTCTGTGTCACCTCACTCTTCTTGTCTGTGTCACCTCACTCTTCTTGTCTGTGTCACCTCACTCTTCTTGTCTGTGTCACCTCACTCTTCTTGTCTGTGTCACCTCACTCTTCTTGTCGGTGTCACCTCACTCTTCTTGTCGGTGTCACCTCACTCTTCTTGTCTGTGTCACCTCACTCTTCTTGTCGGTGTCACCTCACTCTTCTTGTCCGTGTCACCTCACTCTTCTTGTCTGTCTCACTCTTCTTGTCAGTCATCTCTCTTCACGTGATAAATGAAATCTGATCTGTGATGTAGAGGTCTGCACGGGACTATTTTAGGTTGTATTCCGCACACACATGCTCCCGCGATATATTCTGTTTGTTCACATTTCTGCTGAAAGAAAGAGAGCTAGGCTAACAAATAAAAGTTTAGTCTGCATAAAATTGAATTTATTCTTATTGTCAAGAGTCTTGAATTTGTTGACTGATAAATCAAATGTCAATAACATTTTGCTGCCAACACGGAATAAAGTGTCTCAGAAAGAAAAAAAGTTATATAAAAATTGTAATCCTTATTTTTATTCGTTTTGTCAGGATATAATTTGTTTATGCTAACATTCAGCCTACAACACAATAGGAAAAGAATATAGGTTTAGCCTAATATCTATTTTATTAATCTTGTCAAAATACTAAATTAATTTAACATCTTGCTGTTAACACAGTGAAAAGTGCAGCAGAGAAACATAAATAAATTCGACACAGTCTGTCATTTAAAATGATTGGATAAGCATAATACAAAAAAAAGAAAAAAGGAAAGACGAGTTGAACGTCCTTCAAGGACATCGCATTCACACTTTGCTCTATCCTTATTCTGCTCTGTCACTCATCACAACCTGCCTGTTCTGTCTGAGAGCTGTATATTATATCTGCTAGCCTGCTCTGAGCATCGTTGCACATGCTGTGCACAGACAATAAAACGAAGCACTGGTTCATGTGTGCAGCGCGCGCATAACGGTCCGAGTGCAGGCTGTACCGGTGCTCGAATAAAGCGCAGATATGCTGTTCTGAAAGGACGTATGGGAACGGGATAATGTTAGACCGCCCGCTCCCGTTCAAATTTCACCAGAGTTACCAACCGTTACCACGGTGTGTTCGGGAAATTAATCCTGCGGCGTAAGAAATCTGGTCGTGACAGCCACGGCAATGCAGACCTAGACTGCTGTGATGCAAGACTCTCGTTCGTTCGGTGCGTTGCATTTAGCAGCCGCGTTCAGTTTTAATTTTAGTGTCCTCTAACTGAACAAAATAATTTTTATTACTATAAAAAAAATTGTCTATCGCGGCAAGCCTAGTGCCCTCTGGGCACAGTTTTCCTGATGCCACCAGGGTGGCGTTTGCACTCGGCTTGGGCCCGCCATCGCTGCTTGCAGCTATATTTTCTCTTTGATCCTTGTCTTATACACAGAGACACTGTCGTGTTAGAATACTGATCTCCATGATGGTGGCATCATTTAAACCAATTCAACATCAACTTCTGATCTCCTTTAAATCTCAATAAATGCAGGTGCTCATCACTAATGCACAATCACCATTTAATTAGTCACTTAATTATCTCATTAACTTTAACTCCTTGAAAGTCCCACCTCTGCTCAATTGATTAAAAACTAGGACTCGACACTGGACTCGGATACAACACTGCCTCAAATGCTGAGTAATTAATGAAAATTAAGTAGAAAGAACGTTTCAGGAACATCAATACTAACCTTTAAAAAAACTTTCCACTAACATTAAGAAAACTGGACATATAGAACGTTCCCATAAACCAAACCATAACCAAAAAAGGTTTTTAAACGTTCTTAGAACTCAAAATTGTTAGCTGGGTGCAAGTCAAATACATCAAATCTCTGAAGATCTCAGCAGAGGATTATTAAACAACTCCACAAAGACCAAATAATTTGTCAATTCAAAGTGATTGTTTTGTCTTCACCTGGCTAATGAAGTAAATTGTTGAGTGAATCAATAAAAAAATTATAAATAAATAAAATAAAATAAAAATGCTTGCAAGTGACATCACTAGCGGAAGGTGTCTGAGAGTGCAAGTCTGCAGCCAGACCCTATTGAAATTGATGAACAATATAGATGACGCCATTGTTTACAATACAACCGGAGCACATACCGCTGAGCTGAGGGGCGGGGCGTTTATATGCGCACTAGAGGCTGTTTAGCCAATCACAACACACTGTACCAGCTAACAAATCAGAGCCCATCATGTATTTCTGAGGGAGGGGCTTCATAAAACCAGGAAACCATCAGAGCATTTATAGTAGAAGGGACAGAGGGGTGTGGAATAAAGGTAAATTATGGGAAAAAATTATAATATTATAACAAATAACACAAGCATTAACACATGTTAGACTGCTCCCCATAAACACAATCAAGCCTAGTAAAATACCAGTTAACCACCCCTTTAAGTCATGTAATTCTATTCTAGTAGACTCTCTGAACCAAGTTAATAGGAGCCTTTAATAAGTCAAGTTGTGTTTATGCGACTGATTTCAGTTATCTGTTCATCACCGGCTGTGTTATGAGTTTAATCTCCTAGAATCTGTTTGTGTTTGTTCTGCAGGTGTGTTTGGTGCTGATGAAGATGAACTGAAGGCAGTGTCGGTGATGGAGGGAGATTCTGTCACTCTAAACCCTGATCTCACTCAAATAAAGAGATTTTATCTGATAGAGTGGAGGTTTGGAGATCCAATCATTGCTCAAACTGATGGAAAAGAAATCTCATATCCCACTCACACCGAGATATTCAGAGGCAGACTGCAGCTGGATCTGACTGGATCTCTGACCATCAAGAACATCAAAACCAAACACTCTGGACTCTATCAACTAAAGATCAGCCACGGTGATGGGGCTGCAGAACGGAAATTCAATGTTACTGTCTATGGTGAGTATGTATTTTTTAATATTTAGATTTTTTTTTCAAGGTTTTATTTTTATTAAAGCACTTGTTTTCCTTTCTATTGTAATGTATCTGATTGTGCATATCTAACACCTGCAAAGTTACAAAATGGATCAATTGTTGTCATCATGTCGCAGAGACACTGTTACCCCTTTTCCATCAAAGCAGTTCTAGTGCTGGTTCGGAGCCAGAGCCTAGGTTTAAACCGGTTCTTTGTCTTTCGACACCCAAAGCACCAGCTCCAAACCAGGAAAAGCGGTTCGTAAGTAGCACCAAAACATTTCTGGGCTAGAAGGAAGAATCGTTTGCGTTGACAAGGGTATAGCCTTGAGATCTCCACATGGGGACGGGAACTCCAAAACGTGGTGGGAGCTCCAAAATAGGTAGTGGCTTCCTCCCATTGACAGACAGGCACATGACAAGCATGCAAATTTGTTCTCCCAAAACAATTCAGCGCTAACTCTGCCCCACATGATACTAAAGATTTTATTGGTTGTGTAAATCACAGTGTTCATTTTCTACACTATGCTACAAAAGTGCTAACCCTTAAACCTATCCCCAAAGGTGGAAAGTAACGAATTACATTTACTCGCGTTACTGTAATTGAGTAGCTTTTTTGTGTACTTGTACTTTTTTAAGTAATTTTTTTAATCTGTAATTTTACTTTTACTTAAGTATATTTTGTGGGAAGTATTGTACTTCGCTACATTTTAAAACACATTCGTTACTGAGTAAAAAAAAATCGCTCCGTGGAAACAACTGCAGTAAATAATGGGCAGAAAAAGAAACTGGCGCTAAAATCACAAGAAAGATGCAGACGAACAAGACAGGCGTTAATGGTGCAGACCCAGCTGAAAACCAAACTCCGTCGTACTCTGCTGAAGTTGAACTCGAAGGGAATGAAGTGAACCCCTGGCCATATTCATGCTCTATTATGCAGTGTAAGCTGTGTTTGCCTCGGGAGACCGAACTAGCAGCTTATAACATCTCGACATCGCCCTTCGCAAGCATGTAGAGGTAAGGTTTCTGATTCAGATTTGTTCCTGAATGAATTAACCGTTTAAATGATTCTGTTCAATCGCAATGACTCTCTTATCAGTGACTTGCTGACACCTACTGGTGGTTCTAATTTAACATTTAAAGTATCTTTTGATTTATTTATTTTTTTATTTCAAATGACTATTTAACATTTGTGACCCTGGCCTGGAGCACAAAACCAGTCTTAAGTCGCTGGGGTATATTTGTAGCAATAGCCATTGTATGGGTTAAAATTATACATTTTTCTTTTATGCCAAAAATCATTAGCATATTAAGATCATGTTCCATTAATATATTTTGTAAAGTTCCTACTGTAAATATATAAAAACTAAGAGCTTAATTTGAACAAATTTTAAGATTTTCTCAATATTTGGATTGTTTGCACCCTCAGATTCCAGATTTTAAAATATTGTCCGATCATAACAAACCATACATCAATGGAAATATGATTTATTCAGATTTCAGATGATGTATAAATCGCAATTTAGGAAAATGGACCCTTATGGTTTTGTGGTTCAGGGTCACTTTTTATGTCTTATTTATCAAAACATTATTTCTGCATTTGTAACTGCAGGCTAAATGCATTCATGTCAGTGTGTAAATACATCTATGCCACTTCAGATGAAGCTTCTGCGTTTCCTCTGCATTGCAAAGATTAATTTTGTTGATACTGATTTAATTTCCCTGGTAACAGCCTAAATGTCTTATTATTCTAAATAACTGATTCCTTTAATTAAAAACACCTAGTTTGAGATTTATAGGCCCATATCCCAGGTGTGTCAAACTCAGTTCCTGGAGGGCCACAGCCCTAAAGAGTTTAGTTCCAACCCTGCTCCAACACACACCATGTAGTTTTCAAATAAGCCTAAATGATTAGTTTATCTGGATCAGATGTGTTTAATTAGGGTAATATCTACACTGTGTAGTAGAGCTGGGCGGTATGACCAAAAATTTATATCACGGTATTTTTCTAAATTATACCGGTTTCACGGTATATGACGGTATTTTTTTTTTTTCATGGATGACCGGGTGTTAACCACATTTTCTACTGACTGAGGAAAAACTGCACTCATGATGAGTGAATATTGTAGAAAAAGTCCACACTAAATACAGGGATTAAAGCAAAAAAAACGTTTTGACTGTAAATATTTCCTCGGCCAAACCCCATTCCACAGCCATACGGCTACAGCCACAATCACCGTTTAAGAGCCGTGCTTTTCTTCTTGTAATTATGAGCGCATGTCCTCCTAATTTAAAATATTTTGGAGCGCCTTCTGATCAATAATAAAAAAATTCTGATAACAAATTAGCCTTCCGAACACGAGGTGACATTTGACTCCTTAAAGTGACTTGCAGGGGTATTTTATTTTTACCTTTGCAATAGCATCATTTACATCTGTGTCAAATAAAAAAAATTATGTTTATAAGCTTTTTAAAATGTATATTTAAAACAATATAATAAGTACAATACGACAAATAAGTTACTAATCATGAAATTAGTATTAATAAAAAAATAATTTGTACTACAGAGGTGGCACAGAAGAACACAAAAGTGGCTTATACGTTCATTTTCAGACGTTTAATGAGGCTCAGAGGTGGCATGAGTGTAATTACATTCATAGATTCATGTGCACATTAATGTTTTTAATATAAATGTGCTTTTAGAGATGCACAACGGCTCAGCTGTTACTTTATTTGGAACTATTTTCATTGATGAAATAGAACAAAATCATGCAGTACTTGTTTATTGATCTGTTGTATTAAATCAATATATCACATTTGCAAACTCCCCTTATAATTATTAAAAGCTGTCACTCTCCTGATCGCGATCTGTGGGCGCAGACATTGAGAGTGCATGAGTGAGTTCAAGAATCAAAAGCACGTGCAAATGTGATGCATTCTGTCGGAACCTGTGGGAATGAGTATAATAATTATTAATAGCCGCAATCCCGTGCCGAAATTCAAGTTCTGCTCGGTGTTCTCTGCTAAGAACCCGACTGTGAATGATGCGAGCGTTACTATGTTATCAGTGAGAAACTGCAGCAGAGACGGGGATGATTGTTGGTGTGCCAGCAGAACAATAAAAGTGCGCTACATGTTTCTTTCCCCTCAGTAATCCCTGATAACGTTTAAATGGTGAACACGGAGCAGTTTCTCCGTGAGCGGGAATGTAAACCCGGAGTGGATCCGGAGCGGAGTGATTACAGAACGCTTAGAGCGGAGAGAGGAACGTGCTTTAATCCACTCCAGGCTTTGATCACATCCCCCTCAGCAGACTGAATACACCTCGTCTTTCCTTCATTTAAGACCTATTCAAGCTGAAATCAAGACATTAATAACACTATTTGAGAAATGTAAGCGTATTTACGGTCTTAAAGTTATGAAAAGTTAATTTAATAAGGCGGGAACCCTGCAATTGACGGGAATCCGTCGTATCGACGGAGAACTTTAGTTTGTGAGAGACGCGGGAGCTGATGCAGCGGACGGTGGATATTTGTGGCGGTCAATGTGGATATTGTGGATGACTTCTTCTCTCTCATCACATTCTACGAGTGCTTCAGTTTCTGAACTTTCACGCTTAGTAACACATACAGCTGTATTTTCGCCAAAATGCAATAGTGAAAAGAGACCCCTCTCTAACAGTGTCGCGTTCCGAGCGTTATTTAAATGACACCGGTATTGCGGTATTTTAAAAATTCATATCGTAAGAAAAATAAACACCGGTATTCGGTATGAACCGGTATACCGCCCAGTACTACTGTGTAGGGCTGTGGCCCTCCAGGTACTGAGTTTGACACCTTTGGTCGATCCCATTTTTCATCCCTCCCATTGTTAAAATGTAACTAAGTAATTTTTACTCTGAGTACATTTTAAATGAGCTACTTTTTACTTTTACTTGAGTATATTTTTAGACTGGTACTTTTACTTGTACTTAAGTAAAATTTCAGTAATGTAATGGTACTTTTACTTGAGTAGAATATTTTTGTACTCTTTCCACCTCTGCCTATCCCACACCTGACCCTAACCTTAACCAGTGAAATTGACTGCACGGCAGGATTGGCGCTGAATAACATGGTAAAGAATGTTGCAATTCAGGAGATAAGCAGTTAATAAGATTATATGATATCGCTGAACCGGGCCGTTCCGTAACTCCCCAACCAGACATCACCGGACAATGGCACCTTTTTAGTTACGCCCAGCGTCTCTACCCCCATCCTACCCTGCGACTTTTAAGCACCAGGATGCCTCTGTTGCTTAAAACAAAACAATAGAGTAAATCTTTCCCCTGCGCTGGGACGGCTCTCGGGAGAGCTCGTGGGAGATTCCCATTTATATCATTAAACAGAGGTTCAAACTCTGGTCCGAACACTACCGCCACGCGCTTTCGGCTCTCCTCTCACAGAGAATATTGATTTATACAACATATTTTATATTAGATCAACTAGAAGTAATGTTTAATTTATAAAGTTTATTTTGAAATGTAAGTCAATAACAATTGGCTGAAGCCAGCGCCAATGGTGAAAGTCTTTTTAATATTAGATTTTATTTGGCAGCTATAACTGAATTATAACAGCTTGAGAAGAAAAGAGCAAAAGTAATGAGGTGGTTATGATTATGATTTGACATTAATCATTATTTAACCTGAACTCATTTAGAATCTGATCTCTGCATTACATTTCCTTTCTGGATTACAACAGCCTTGTGATTCTACAGCAAAAATCTGTGTTTTCCATAATGTTTTTAAAGGATTTCTTACACGCTGTTCTGAAAAAGAAAAAAAAAAGAAAAAAATATAAATTTTAGGTACACACAGACATCAAGAATCAGCGTATGAATCTCAACAACGGTGACAAACAGCAGATTCAGATAAACAGATCAACTCTGAACACCACAAACCAAGCTACTAAAGTCACATAAAAACAGCAAAAAGAAAAGAAAATAGTAAGAATATAATAAGTTACGTAGACCATTCTGCTCATTATTTATTCATGCCACAATGCATGATGAGAGTCGTGGATGAGTTTTAATTGGCTATAATGGGGCTCCTCAAATCTTTCCCTGGAGGGCCCATCTGCTGCAGAGTTACGCTCCAACCCTGGTCAAACTCACCTACCTGTGATTGTCTAATGATCTTGAAGACTCTAGTTAGCAAGCTCAGGTGTGTTTGATTAGGGTCAGAGCTAGCGATGGGTATCGTTAAGGTTTTAACGGTATTACTACTCTTACCGATACTGCTTATCGATCCGGTACTTTAACGGTATTCTTATCGGTACTTTTTGTTTTATGTATATATATATGACAAATTAAGAGCTGAATTAACATTGCTTTATATTCTGAAATGTAAAATAAATATTTAATGAAATGAATATAAAGCATCAATTTGCAAATGCACATGTGTGCAGGCATTTTTAGTGTTTTATACATATTATAAGATACAGTAAGAACATGAACAAAGAAAAAGTAAAACAAACTGAAAAATTCAATAAAAAAGATGTACAAATGAAAAGAAATAAACAGTGCTTTTTTCATGAAGGTCCACTAACATTAATGTTCTGGAAAGTAATAGCTACACAATAAATCTAAAAGTATTAAAATGTAAATGAACACTGCATAGTTTTCACTGTATGTATTGATATATTGATGCTTATTAAAGCTATAACGTTATACAGATTAAGATCTGTGGGTGATTTTCTCTTTCATTTTGTTCTTTGATTAACATCGATGAAGCGCCAGTTTGTCACTTTAAGACAATATATTGACACACATCAGATTTTCTCCCAACTGTTCTCATCCACTTAAGACATAAACTGTGTTTAAGTGAATATTCTCCAAGCCGGCCATTTTGACATATTTTGTGTGTATCTTATCGACTATGGATGCGCCCGAAGCTCAAAGTGTTTTGGTGCGCTCCACACACACACACACACACACACACACACACACACACACACACACTTCAGGGGAACAGCGTCTCTCGTGCGGATTGTGCTTTCAACGTCTCTTTATCAAACATGTCCCACAATTTAGCAACAGTAAAGACGGCATTTTACAACAATCACCGATTGAGCTGATTCTGACGTTAAGTTTGGGTTTTAGGGAGGAACGAATGTGTGAAGGGAAGAAGAAACGCGGCTATAATGCTTAGAAGCCAAAATCGAAATAAAAAAATACAATTAGCAGCCGCAGCCACAGGCCTAAAGCGTAAGCAGGTGCTTGAATGTTTAGTTCTCTCTTCTATCATAATTAAACCGCTTTCATGTTGCGCGCGCTGAAGCTCCTCCGCATGAGCGCGATCTCGCTTCTGAATTGCGAATAACAAAAATGCATCATAGACAAATGTTTTAATATGAATCTATGTAAAAACAGCAGGCGACTCTGGTGAGATATAATTTGCAAGATAATGTGTATATATAGCAATAATAAATGTATGTGTGTTTTCTTAATTTCTCCAGTACCGATAACAGAACCGTTAACGTCAGAGCTTATCGATACTCAGGTCTTTAATAATTTAGCCCCGAGACCGATTAAATACCGGGTTTCGGTACCCATCCCTAGTCAGAGCTAAACTCTGCAGGAGTGGGCCAGATTTGAGGATCCCTCGGCTACAACATGCTGTTTTGATGGTCACCGTTGTTGTGATTCTCACGCTGATTCTTGATGTAGGTCTAAATGAAAGACATGTTCTTTTTTTTGATCAAAATAAGTTTTAATAACATCAGACAAATTGTATATTGAAAATGTCAGATCTTATGTTGTTCACAGTGTCAATGTAACAAACACATAAAATCTAATTCGGGTCAATACATGATGATAATGTCAAAATATAATCATCATCATCTGATGACTTTTGCTCTATGCTTCTCAAGCTGTTCTAATTCAGTTATAGCTGCCAAATAAAATCTAATATTTAAACGTAAAGGGTCAAGATCCCAGCTAAGTAAACACTGACCACTATAATGGTGACATACAAATTGTGATTGTCTTCTTTAGTGATTCTGCTTGTTAACATCAGGTGTGTTTAATATTGGCCAATCATCACTCAATGAATCTCTTAATTACCTCATTAACTTTAACACTGCTTCAGTAGTGTGGACCCATATAGACACTCGGCTGTGTTAATTTGAGACTGGGGATTTTGCTGTGCTCTGGTTCTGAACTAGCATCTGGTTCCTGCTGGTGGATGTGTTAATGCGAAAGCAAAACCACCGTTAGCCATATGACTGTAAAATTAACTATTCAAGTGTAAACCGTATGTTCTAGTGCCAGTAACACTGTTTAATATGTTTAATCTCTGTCTGAATGTCTGTTTCTTGTAGTGTCTCCATCTGTTATTGATCCTGATAAAGCTGAAATGAAGAGTGTGTCAGTGAAGGAGGGAGATCGTGTCACTCTTCAGACTGATGTTACTCAGATATCCGGAGAGGAGCTGATAGTGTGGAGGTTTGGAGCTGAAGGAAAAGTCCTTGCTAAAGCTGATAAAGAGGATAAGAGCTCACCATTATATTATGATGAGAGATTCAGAGACAGACTGGAGCTGGATCAGACTGGATCTCTGACCATCACAAACACCAGATCCACAGACTCTGGGTTTTATACAGTGAAGATCAGCAGCAGAACACAGACCGTACACAAGAGATTCACTGTCAGTGTCAGTGGTGAGTAACACAAGCCTTTTATAGCAATGATTGTTTATCAGCTGTCTGTTATAGATCAGACACATTCACACTAATATCTAGGACATCTAGTGGTGAAACTGTGGTATTACATTTGATTTGATCTTTTTTCTCCATCAGATAGATTTAGTCTGTCATTTTTGGGATTTTAAATGCCTTTGCTGAGTTTGCTCTATTTTTAACTTGTATACTGCATTAATTAAAAATAATATGAAATGTGTTTTTGTTCCTATTTTTTATTATTTTATATCGATATGAATAGTGTATAATTTCGAGATGAATATTGTTTTCTAAAGCTGTTTCATACCTAAACATGACAGCTGCTTTCTCAGCGGCAGTGCCAGCACACGTTTCCCAGTGTGATTTTAATAATTAATGATGCTAATTCTATAATCCAACAGATGAAAACACACTCAGATAAAGTCATTCGTAATTATAACTCTAATAATAATAATCATCATCTTGGGCTTTCTACATTTATGATTTGCACTCGATACAGGCCCCAGTGTGCAAACATGGATATTTACATGCTCTGTTTGTGTTTAAATAAACTCAGATTCGTTCACTCATGATCATAGTATCAGCACAGCATCAGTTGTCCAAGAGAAACGGTTTGGTTCAGATGATCTCAATATCTCCAGCTCGTCGAAGTATGCTGAATGTGTTCTCGCTTCAGTGTGCTTGTGATTAGAAAACTGTTATAACCAATTCTTTACTCAAACCATATGTTACTGTTCGGTAGTTCATGCATGCTCACTATCAGCAGCCAGAGCTGGGTGGTAACTGATTACATGTCATCTGATTAAAACAATAAGTACTTGTAATTAGATTCAATTCCATTTTAAATACTCGTAATTAGACTACAGTTACTTTTATGATTACGTGATTTACACAATATCAATAAATTATTCATCCTTTATTGATTCTCTCTAAATCCTCGTTTTCATCTTTCCTTTCTAAAATATGCTTTACTGCTAATATAAACTCTTCCATTAAAAGTCTGTCAGTTTTGTGGACATTGGCTCAGAGATCAGTCATTATTCAGGTGCTACACAGCACTTGACCGTTGATCATTTCATATTTAAGAAGTGTTTCAACATTGCATCAACTACTGATGAACACATTCATTTATATTTGAATTATCACTCTGTTGGTTATTTAACCATGTGTTTATATGTCTTCAGAAGGCTTTTGTCTCTCAAACACATTAAATGAACAAATTCACAAACTTGTTTCTCATCTGATCCTCTTTCACCTAATATATTTACTTAAAGTACCCCCTGAGATTTTATAATTATATTTTATTAAGTATCACATTTGCATGTTTATGGTTCTCTGATGTTGGTTATGGTCACATGACATGCAGGTAAACAAAAAACATTTTTGTAAGTGTTTCATTTTGATTTATTTTATAATGACTCATTTTAATTGAACAATTGTATGATTTAATTAATTATTATCTTTTCATTGAACTCATAAACCAGATGCAGTTCCTTAAACCCCAGTCCGGGAAACCTTGACATATAATGTTTAATGCACTTCATGTTGTCAGTAACAATGAATGGAATTTATTATTCTTAATCTTTGTATTTCTATATCAATATGGTGCAAGATAATCCTGTTTAAATCAGTGTGATAAACGATTAGGTCAAAAGTAATCTGATTATATTACCTAAAATGTGTAATGTTACTGAGAACTATTTTGTCCTGTAAAGAGGAATCAGTGACCGATTAGAGTGTGTAAGTAATCTACCCAGCTCTGTCAGCAGCTCGTGGTCATCAGTTCTCTCAGCAAAGCATATCTCCGTTCAGTGAACCGTTGCAGTAACTGGAGTAACACATACTCTGGGATATCTGTTTATTACACATCGAGTGACTGTCGAAAGTAACGTGTGGATAAGTGCTGACCCAAGAAGCAAACTGTTTAGAAAGATTCAGTCTAATTTGGTGAACTGGTCCGGCGGGTTCATTTAAAAGAACCGGTTCAAAAGAATGGTTTGTTCACGAGTCGGACATCATTATTGTTAAAGATAGATCAGACACACATTATGACTGTAATTATGTTCTGTCCAGGCTGGACTATTGCAATGATCTCTTAGCAGGTCTTCCAGCCAGTTCTGTCAAACATCTACTATTAATCCAGAACGCGGCAGCAAGATTCATCTTTAATGAGCTGAAAATAATGCACGTCACAAGAAGCCCGTTTCCACCACTGAATAAAAAATAAAAACCGGTTATTGTGACTTTTTATCTCACAATTCTGACCTTTTTTTCTCAAACAATTGCAGGATAAAAGCGCGAAATTGCGAGTTAAAGTCCAGTTTTGATGCGGGGGAAAAGACTGATATGTTCTCAGAATTGATCTCATCATTCTGAGAAAAAAAGTCAGACTTCCAAAATAAAAATTCACAATAACCTTTTTTTATTGTTTATTCAGTGGCGGAAATGGGCTTCCATACGTCACACCTCCTGTTTATCAATCTGCACTGGCTACCAATAGCTGCTCGCATTAAATTCAAGACATCGATGTTTGCCTAGAGAACCACCTCTGGCTCTCCACCCCTTTACCTAAATTCATTATTACATATTGTTCATCCCAAAGAGGCACAACATCACTGTCACGTGAGCTGCACAACTCAATCCCAGCATCTTCAAGAAACGGCTAAAAACACACCTCTTCCATCTTTATTTGACCGTCTAACTCTTGCTCTTTCTATTCTAATTCTGTTCTTCTTTATTTGTTTTCTTTTTTATTTATTATAAAAATGACCCTCTAACACTAGCATTCTGTTCAGACACCTGCAACATTTCTCACATTATCACGGTTTATTCACTGTAGTTGAGAAAATGGTAATAAAATATGACAAGAACTCAGTTAAACTGTGTCAGAACAAACTTATCTTGATAATGTCAGGTAACTTTGAGAGAAAGATATGCAATGAATTCGGTTGAATACCTGTCAGCTGTTAAATATAAGAACATAATTGGATAAAACCAATTTAGCTCAACCAATTACCAAGCAATGCTTAATTTAGTTCAGTGTGTGGTGTAAAAGTGTTCATTATCCAGGGCTGCTGGACAAATGGGTGCCTAAACAGGACTGTATTGCTGTGGCCCCTCCCAAATATTATGGAAGAAAAACAACACCGACTATAGGGGTCAAAATAGTACCTTAATAAAATATAAAAGTAAATAAATCAATACACAGTAATTCAATTGTATTATTTACAAATTACAACTGTAGCTCTGGACAGTTACCTATGGTTGTGATTATATTAATACAGTTGTCTGATTGATTTTATATTCTCAAGCATTCAGAAATCATGCAAAATACAATTAAGCAGTTTTACTACGATAAAACCATGGTTATTTTTGTAAGGGTTGTGATGTTGTTCTTGAAGTTATAGAGGCTGTGTCATCTATAGCAATAAGGTGGCCAAAAATGAAAGCTTAAGTGGATATTTGAAATAAATGTTTGGTCAATAGCTTATTTAACAAGAATATGATTAAGTGTAACAGCAGCAATCACCAGGCCTGTGGCGCCCTTTACAGGCCTTTGTTATAACAGGCCTATATTATGTGCATTGTTTATTTTGTATTACATTATGTATTTGAACAGTGTTATTCAATGAAACCATATATATATATATATATATATACATTATTTTATATATATAATAAATTTTAAGTCATTTTAAAGGCTGTTTTTGGCTTAGGTCTGTTCTTATAACCACAAACATAAATGCAATTATCTTAATACTTCTTTGTAAACTCGTAGTAAAACCATGGCTAATTTCCGTAAGGGAACATGTACTCAGAGAGAATATTAGATGCGTTGGTGGTGGTTAAATTGTTACCGAGGGTGAATTCCAAACAGCTATTTTGCGTCCTTGAAGGGCACTTCGGGAGGGGGACGCTATTTTTAGGGACGGTCCAAATGAAAGTGAGCGACTGAATCCCTTCACGAAGGGCCCTTCCAGAAGTCCGTTAGCGAAGGGAACATATGTTGGTCACTTCACAGAAGTGATTTCCATTTGTGATCATGTGATCTTCAGTTAGGAGCTCTCGCGATGCATTTTAAAGCAAAGTTGGGGTTGATTTAGATATAAACGCAAGTAGAATAGGCCGATTAAATTTGTCTTTATTTTAATGTAATACAATATATGTTTTGTCAGTGATAGAAAGTTTAAGCAAGTTTAGTTTGAAAAAGTTTAATAGGAAATAAGACACAGTGAGACAATATTTAAATAAAATAATAATAATGAGAATAAATATTTATTTGTAACAACCGATGGAGCACTGATAAGCTCCAAACGCTTATACGAGACGGTAGTGCCCTACACCCTTAAAAGAATACACTTCAGTGGCTCTGCCCTTCCAAGGGAGTAGGGCACAAGGATGCTCACTTCTGTTTGGAATTTGCCCACGAGGTGCGAGCGGGTGCGGACACAGGTGTGAGAATATCCCGTCACGTGTGCTTAGCCTACTGCCTACTGTGTATGAATGTGTATATATATATATATATACAGTGCTCAGCGTAAATGAGTACACCCCCTTTGAAAAGTAACATTTTAAACAATATCTCAATGAACACAAAAACATTTTCCAAAATGTTGACAAGACTAAGGTGTCTGTCTTGTTCTGTCCTATCTATAATATGTTGCTGCCTTATTATTGTGCTATACATTTAAAATACCTTTATTTAAATTTTATATTAAATATTTATATATAAATGTATTTGCTTGTCTTTTAAATGTATGTTATAATACAAAGAGCAAGATGTATTCGTAGACTTATTCACTTTTATTTGTAAATAAAATGTTTCACTAAGTTTTATAAATGTATATATAAATAAAACAAAGCGAGTTTATTTCACAAAAATTAAGTCTAAGTCTATTAAATAGCCGTCCCAAACTCATTTTTGTTAATAGAATTAATTTGTATGAGCAGCACATTCATTTAAAGCAGTGGTTCTCAACCCGCGACTCACCATGCTGAACATAATCAAAATACTTTCAGTTCTACAATTCATTTTTTGTTTTTACATTAATTAAAAAATATATGAAACAAATAAAAGCTATGTTTTTGTTATGTCAAATAATGTAGTTTTTCATATATTATTTTTAGGCATGAGCACACTATATGCACTCATGTAATTAATGTTACGCATTTAACAAGCACGCACTTTGGCAGAATTTAATTTATTTAGTCATCAACAGCCATTCGTTCGGTAAAATTGAGCACCAGAATGGACACGTTTGTTAAGAGAGGAAACGAAATGTGGAAAATGCCAGCGAAGGACCACAAATATAGTGTCAGCAGTGCTTGGCTCACACTGAACATGTTCAGGTAAAAAGAAACATCATCCTTAATTAGAGAAAATGTGTCAAAACATCTCTGGAAAGAACTTTAGATTATTAAAATCGAAAATGCTCTCCATATTTGGATCAACATAGGCTACATTTGTGAACTTTCCTGTAATGTCGCGTGTCGAGTCACGCTTCTGCGCGTCTTACAGACTGTAACTTACAATCGCAACTTTATTGTGCTGCTACTCCTTTCCAGCAGAATTTCTCAAGATTCAAGATTTTTATTCGTCACATACATAATTATACAGAATATAACCAGCAGTTAAATGTAATTGGTCAGCTCCCACAGCATCAGGTGTTTTATTAATGTTGAGTATAATTATTTATTTATTTAAATAAATGCAATCGTTTAGATATCATAATATTCAGGCTATAAATAATATTATAAATCTGGTTGGTTTGTATTATAAATGACATGCGTGCGGCCCGTGAGACTTGCACTTGGACCATAGTGCTGCCCGGTCAAAAAATAGGCAGAGAACCACTGATTTAAACATATAGCCTACACAATGACACGAAGTGAAAATATCATGGTATTTTTTGGTTATGAAAACAACCACGGTGACTGTTAATGAAACGTGGAAACTGCTCCTGAATAGAATGAATATCACACCGTCATGCAAATCCTTCCCAGCAAACACACGCAGTATATTGTAATGTGATTTGTTGGTGCTGTAGGCTACATTTACTGTACTGTATAGCTGCATGCTTGTAGTTTCTGCGCTTTAGTGAAGTTATATAACGTTACAGCGCGGCGCCGCGTTCGCGCAAGTGCTATAGATGAGCGCGCACCACCAGGACAGTTCGTTTTTTCTGAGGTGAGAGACTTTTTATTTCATAACGCGTTACGAAAATAACAATAGAATAATGCCACTGACATTAAACCTGTCAACATCTCATCTGACCGCAGATACTGAATCGGGACAGAGCCTTTTTCTCAGGCACTCTTTCTTTACTTAAACTGCATCAGAGTCAGGTGATCTGACAGAAGCACCAACGGCTTTCATGCACGTCTTTTAAAATAAAAGTCTCGCATCAGAAAAGCATTTAGAATTACGTTTTTTGTTGATGTCGTTTCTTTGGCTGTAAACAATCCGTGACCCACTCAGAACGGTCTCGCCACCCACTTCTGGGCTGCATAACCAGCACTTTTGACCCACCAGTTGAGAAACACTGTAATAGATTGTGTTTAACACACAGAAGAGTGACGATCGGGTCAACACAGAGAAGTATAGAAATGATAAGTTACATAAAAAAATAAAATAATAATAAAAAAATAAAAAATAAAACTGCGCTGGTATCGGATTGGATCGGTATCGGCCGATCCTCAGAATTTGCGGTATCGGTTCTGAAAACATGGTATCGTTACATCCCTACTTTTTATTTAAAAAAATATATTTTTCAGGTTGTCAGTTTGGAAGGCTTTAAAGGCCATACAGTAGGCTTTATCAGAAATACATATTTACAAATGAATGGATGGATATAAAGACAGACAGACAGGTAAATAGATGGACAGAAACACACAACGGGTTTTTGTTTTAGAAACGGTTTTTATTTTCTGCAACTTTGCGGCTGGAACAACAATACAAAAATATTATTATCACAGTAATAGTAATTTCAGCTACTGATTATGTGCTTTATTCAATAATGTAAGTTTGAATATCATTTTGAATGACCTTTATAGCCGTACTGAAGGCAAAATTAGGCTAGTTTGCCTCAATTATGAAAATAAATTAAAGCAAACCGTGAACTCAATGCGAATCAAGTGTATTCCAAGACAAAGACTGTATCAGTATGTATTTTTAATAATGTTAAAAAGGTTTAATATGTACGAATTACATTTTTCAAAATACTGAAACGTTTTTTCAGTGATTCTGCAATTAGCAGCATCTTATGTCATGAAGTTAATTAGTTTCTCTTATCAGTGTGTGAAGAGTAATCTTAAGTGAGGAGTGGGAAATGGTCAAACCGGAGCAAAACTATAGCAGAGTGATCACCCAGCAAACAAGACTGCACTGGCCCTTGATGGGTCCACTTAGGGCTGCCAGCGCAGGGTCCCTGAGAATTTGCTGATTGGCAAACTGTTGGCCCCATAGCACTGGCCCTGCACGGATAGCCCTCACGTAGCCTCCAGGAAGCCTAAGCACTGTTTTATTGAACATATTAAAGTTTGAAGTCACTGTTATGGAAGTAAGCGCTTGCTTTAGTTGGGCTCTTGGCCCTTGACTTCTTAACTTTAATGTTTCTCTGGCTGCTGTAACTGTGTTTCTGAAGCACATTTGTTATAGCAAAAGCTGTGAGAAGACAAACTGATCAGATGATGATGGTTATTTACTGATGATTCAACTGAATTAAATTTTATCCTGCTCTAATATTTTGAATATTAAGCCGTTATGCAGAAGTTATTTGGCCAGGATCATGTTAGACTCACACAGATATCTAGACTCAGCGTATGAGCCTCAACATTGGTGACAGCCAACGAAATATTCATATCAGCTCTGAACATCACAAAACAGGTTTTTCGTTGATTGTCACCATTGTTGAGGGAGACTGTCTCTCTTTATCAGTACAGTATCAGATCTTCACTCAGGTTATAGTGCTGATGTGTGTAGTGTTTGTTATAGATCAGACACACGTTCACACTAATGACCGTCTCTCTTTATCAGTACAGTATCAGATCTTCACTCAGGTTATAGTGCTGATGTGTGTAGTGTTTGTTATAGATCAGACACACGTTCACACTAATGACCGTCTCTCTTTATCAGTACAGTATCAGATCTTCACTCAGGTTATAGTGCTGATGTGTGTAGTGTTTGTTATAGATCAGACACACGTTCACACTAATGACCGTCTCTCTTTATCAGTACAGTATCAGATCTTCACTCAGGTTATAGTGCTGATGTGTGTAGTGTTTGTTATAGATCAGACACACGTTCACACTAATGACTGTCTCTCTTTATCAGTACAGTATCAGATCTTCACTCAGGTTATAGTGCTGATGTGTGTAGTGTTTGTTATAGATCAGACACACGTTCACACTAATGACCGTCTCTCTTTATCAGTACAGTATCAGATCTTCACTCAGGTTATAGTGCTGATGTGTGTAGTGTTTGTTATAGATCAGACACACGTTCACACTAATGACTGTCTCTCTTTATCAGTACAGTATCAGATCTTCACTCAGGTTATAGTGCTGATGTGTGTAGTGTTTGTAATAGATCAGACACACGTTCACACTAATGACTGTCTCTCTTTATCAGTACAGTATCAGATCTTCACTCAGGTTATAGTGCTGATGTGTACAGTGTTTGTTATAGATCAGACACACGTTCACACTAATGACCGTCTCTCTTTATCAGTACAGTATCAGATCTTCACTCAGGTTATAGTGCTAATGTGTGTAGTGTTTGTTATAGATCAGACACGTTCACACTAATGACCGTCTCTTTATCAGTACAGTATCAGATCTTCACTCAGGTTATAGTGCTGATGTGTGTAGTGTTTGTTATAGATCAGACACACGTTCACACTAATGACCGTCTCTTTTTATCAGTACAGTATCAGATCTTCACTCAGGTTATAGTGCTGATGTGTGTAGTGTTTGTTATAGATCAGACACACGTTCACACTAATGACCGTCTCTCTTTATCAGTACAGTATCAGATCTTCACTCAGGTTATAGTGCTGATGTGTGTAGTGTTTGTTATAGATCAGACACACGTTCACACTAATGACTGTCTCTTTATCAGTACAGTATCAGATCTTCACTCAGGTTATAGTGCTGATGTGTGAAGTGTTTGTTATAGATCAGACACGTTCACACTAATGACCGTCTCTTTATCAGTACAGTATCAGATCTTCACTCAGGTTATAGTGCTGATGTGTGTAGTGTTTGTTATAGATCAGACACGTTCACACTAATGACCGTCTCTTTATCAGTACAGTATCAGACCTTCACTCAGGTTATAGTGCTGATGTGTGTAGTGTTTGTTATAGATCAGACACACGTTCACACTAATGACCGTCTCTCTTTATCAGTACAGTATCAGATCTTCACTCAGGTTATAGTGCTGATGTGTGTAGTGTTTGTTATAGATCAGACACACGTTCATACTAATGACTGTCTCTCTTTATCAGTACAGTATCAGATCTTCACTCAGGTTATAGTGCTGATGTGTGTAGTGTTTGTTATAGATCAGACACACGTTCATACTAATGACTGTCTCTCTTTATCAGTACAGTATCAGATCTTCACTCAGGTTATAGTGCTGATGTGTGTAGTGTTTGTTATAGATCAGACACACGTTCACACTAATGACTGTCTCTCTTTATCAGTACAGTATCAGATCTTCACTCAGGTTATAGTGCTGATGTGTGTAGTGTTTGTTATAGATCAGACACACGTTCACACTAATGATTGTCTCTCTTTATCAGTACAGTATCAGATCTTCACTCAGGTTATAGTGCTGATGTGTGTAGTGTTTGTTATAGATCAGACACACGTTCACACTAATGATTGTCTCTTTATCAGTACAGTATCAGATCTTCACTCAGGTTATAGTGCTGATGTGTGTAGTGTTTGATATAGATCAGACACACGTTCACACTAATGACTGTCTCTCTTTATCAGTACAGTATCAGATCTTCACTCAGGTTATAGTGATGATGTGTGTAGTGTTTGTTATAGATCAGACACACGTTCACACTAATGACTGTCTCTCTTTATCAGTACAGTATCAGATCTTCACTCAGGTTATAGTGCTGATGTGTGTAGTGTTTGTTATAGATCAGACACACGTTCACACTAATGACCGTCTCTCTCTTTATCAGTACAGTATCAGATCTTCACTCAGGTTATAGTGCTGATGTGTGTAGTGTTTGTTATAGATCAGACACGCGTTCACACTAATGACTGTCTCTCTTTATCAGTACAGTATCAGATCTTCACTCAGGTTATAGTGCTGATGTGTGTAGTGTTTGTTATAGATCAGACACATGTTCACACTAATGACTGTCTCTCTTTATCAGTACAGTATCAGATCTTCACTCAGGTTATAGTGCTGATGTGTGTAGTGTTTGTTATAGATCAGACACGCGTTCACACTAATGACCGTCTCTCTTTATCAGTACAGTATCAGATCTTCACTCAGGTTATAGTGCTGATGTGTGTAGTGTTTGTTATAGATCAGACACGCGTTCACACTAATGACTGTCTCTCTTTATCAGTACAGTATCAGATCTTCACTCAGGTTATAGTGCTGATGTGTGTAGTGTTTGTTATAGATCAGACACACGTTCACACTAATGACCGTCTCTCTTTATCAGTACAGTATCAGATCTTCACTCAGGTTATAGTGCTGATGTGTGTAGTGTTTGTTATAGATCAGACACACGTTCACACTAATGACCGTCTCTCTCTTTATCAGTACAGTATCAGATCTTCACTCAGGTTATAGTGCTGATGTGTGTAGTGTTTGTTATAGATCAGACACATGTTCACACTAATGACCGTCTCTCTTTATCAGTACAGTATCAGATCTTCACTCAGGTTATAGTGCTGATGTGTGTAGTATTTGTTATAGATCAGACACATGTTCACACTAATGACCGTCTCTCTTTATCAGTACAGTATCAGATCTTCACTCAGGTTATAGTGCTGATGTGTGTAGTGTTTGTTATAGATCAGACACACGTTCACACTAATGACTGTCTCTTTATCAGTACAGTATCAGATCTTCACTCAGGTTATAGTGCTGATGTGTGTAGTGTTTGTTATAGATCAGACACACGTTCACACTAATGACTGTCTCTTTATCAGTACAGTATCAGATCTTCACTCAGGTTATAGTGCTGATGTGTGTAGTGTTTGTTATAGATCAGACACACGTTCACACTAATGACTGTCTCTCTTTATCAGTACAGTATCAGATCTTCACTCAGGTTATAGTGCTGATGTGTGTAGTGTTTGTTATAGATCAGACACACGTTCACACTAATGACCGTCTCTTTTTATCAGTACAGTATCAGATCTTCACTCAGGTTATAGTGCTGATGTGTGTAGTGTTTGTTATAGATCAGACACATGTTCACACTAATGACCGTCTCTCTTTATCAGTACAGTATCAGATCTTCACTCAGGTTATAGTGCTGATGTGTGTAGTGTTTGTTATAGATCAGACACACGTTCATACTAATGACTGTCTCTCTTTATCAGTACAGTATCAGATCTTCACTCAGGTTATAGTGCTGATGTGTGTAGTGTTTGTTATAGATCAGACACACGTTCACACTAATGACCGTCTCTCTTTATCAGTACAGTATCAGATCTTCACTCAGGTTATAGTGCTGATGTGTGTAGTGTTTGTTATAGATCAGACACACGTTCACACTAATGACTGTCTCTTTATCAGTACAGTATCAGATCTTCACTCAGGTTATAGTGCTGATGTGTGAAGTGTTTGTTATAGATCAGACACACGTTCACACTAATGACTGTCTCTCTTTATCAGTACAGTATCAGATCTTCACTCAGGTTATAGTGCTGATGTGTGTAGTGTTTGTTTTAGATCAGACACACGTTCACACTAATGACTGTCTCTCTTTATCAGTACAGTATCAGATCTTCACTCAGGTTATAGTGCTGATGTGTGTAGTGTTTGTTATAGATCAGACACACGTTCACACTAATGACCGTCTCTCTTTATCTGTACAGTATCAGATCTTCACTCAGGTTATAGTGCTGATGTGTGTAGTGTTTGTTATAGATCAGACACACATTCACACTAATGACTGTCTCTATTTATCAGTACAGTATCAGATCTTCACTCAGGTTATAGTGCTGATGTGTGAAGTGTTTGTTATAGATCAGACACACGTTCACACTAATGACTGTCTCTCTTTATCATTACAGAACGAGGTCTGTCTTCAGGTGCTGTAGCAGGGATTGTTTTGGTGTTTCTAGCTGCTGTTGTTGCTGCTGCTGCTGCTGGTTTTATTTACTATCGCCGCAAGATCTCTGAACTACGAAAGCAAATATGTAAGTATTACAGCTGATACAGCAAGACAAAAAACATTGAGTTTATTGTGTTTCAGTAGAGATTAAATATATAGTATGATTTATCAGTGAACATTTCTACTCTAACCACAAGTTATGCTTGTAATTGATGCAATAATTAATTAAATGTGTGATTTTTTTTTTTTTTTTTTTTTTTTTTTTTTTTTTTTTTTTTTTTGGTATCGAGCTGAATTACATTAATAACTGTTGAATCTCAGTCTCTTTAAAATGTTTTATTTAATATCTATCTTTGATTGTCTGTTTGTATTTATGTAGTTTTGTTCTTGTATTTAATGTTAATATATTTATCAGAAATTAGTCTAAAAATCACAGTCCTGCTGTTCTTTGGTTCTTTGTTTTGAGTTTTATCTGGGCTGCCCGAGTCTTTCATATCTCCTCACACGTGTTTGTGTCATTGTGTGGTTTCATTCGTCTTGATCATTTAAACATATAGACTATTAACACAGAAACTATAAACTGAAAACCAAGAACATTATCTGGAGAGAGTGTTTGTAGGGATGAAACGATGCCATGTTTTCAGATCCGATCAGATCTCGAAAGTATCGGCCAATTCTGATCCGATCTGATACCAGCGCAGGTTTTATTAAATCAATGTAGAATTTCTATACTTCTGTGTCACTCTTTTGTGTGTTAAACATAATCTACTAGACAACTTAATTTCAATGGAAAGTAACATTTAAAAATATATAGTTGTTTACACCTGGTCACTTCATGCGTTCAGTAATATAAATCCGATCGCTCAAACACTTCAGGAGGAGGTCTGGGACACATCCCAGATGAAACTGAGCAAGTGTAAATGCATCTGGTTGGTGAAAACACATACTGTATGTGTCACGCGTCGTGGTTGGAGGAATAAAGAGGCACAAAGAGGGAGTGAATGTAAAGGGGTTTTAATAATCATCAACTCGTGTATTGCATTGTGTTGAAAACTGTGTTCTTCTAAAGTGTAGAAAACTCAGAAGAGAAGACCAGGAAACTTCGGATTGGATTGTCAGCAGAATTTCTTTATTCTATGACATGTCTTGTTATCTGTAGTCATCGAAATCTCATCTTAAGTCATTTTTACAGGGTATCTTTATAGTCAGGATTGGAGGAGGGACTTTTTTTAGGTTGAGACAAAACATCAAAGAAACATACATCTGAGGGCAATAAAACCTAACAAATCCACATCAAACATAGAATAACATTTGTGATCCTTCAATCCCCTCTTTGAGAGTTCTAATAACTCTCACAAAAATACAAATTTAGACACTTAAAAGTTAATTCTTGTAACTTGTAATCGTTACAGGCACATTGTACATGTTCTGTGTTGCTTATATGTAATTGCATGCTGACACAGAAACAAAACATGCAATTAGGGTCCGTGAAGATTTTACGGGTAATAGTCTCTGCGTTGTGTATTTTTTATTCTTTTTCTTCTTCTTTCTTTTCTCTTTCTTGTGTGATAGTTGGCTCGGTAATGGGTCTAGTTGTTTTCTAGAGGTTGTGGCTTTATCCGCAGGTGAGAAGGGTGGTGCATATGGATCTCAGGACAGCCATCAAATGGTATCTGCACAGAGGAAGAAAGAAACACAAACAAGAGAGAACTAACGGCACAGAGCAGTATTTGTTGTAGAGTCTGCAAACATTAGGGTTGTATCCTCTGTTCAAAATATAGTCTGCTATTGTTGTTCCTTCTTTCCCTATTTCTCAATTCCTGTGACACCTAAAGAACAGTGAGGAAAGGATGGACTAATGGAGGGGAAAGGCCTATGAGGAAATCTTCACCTCAGGGTTGGCCCCCGAAGCCTGTTGCTTTCGGTTCTTCCCTGGGCTCCTCACTGGTTCTTGTGTCTGCCCTATCCTATCCCTGCAGGGGGAGGAACAACCTTAATATGTGACACATGAGTCCAAGTTTTCCTTCCCTGACACAATACTGCAGCTGCTGTAATCAACATCACTTGATGTGGTCCGTACCACTTAGGCTCTAATGGCTTGTTTTTGAATGTCTTTATCATGACCCATTGACCTGGGACGATTGTGTGTCCCCCTTCTGGTGGAGTCTGCCAACACGACTCAACTCTCTCTTTGGCACTCTGCACTGCCTTTGTGAGGTTTTCACAGTAAGCGATCAGGGCATCTGAAGCAATGTGCACATCAGCATTTCTAAGATCAATCACACCTGGCATCTGCATTGGGCGTCCAGTAATAATCTCATGAGGGCTCAGTCCTACTGATCTGTTAGGTGATGCTCTCATACTACACAGTACTGCGGGCAGTGCTTCAACCCATGGTACTCCTTCCTGATGCATTTTGCTTAGCCTGGTTTTGATTGTTCTGTTTGATCGTTCAACCTGTCCTGATGCTTGTGGCCTATAGGGGCAGTGAAGGTTCCACTTAATCTTCAACATTCTAGACACTTCCTTGACTACCTGTCCTGTGAAGTGGGTACCTTGATCTGAGTCAATGCAATCTGGTAATCCCCATCTGGGAATGAAATCAGTGACAAGACATTTAGCAGTATGTGCAGCTGTAGCGCGCCCTGTTGGATAAGCTTCTACCCATCTTGAGAACTTGTCTATTACTACCAAAACGTCAGTTTTTCCTTTACAAGGGGGCAACGATATATAATCAACTTGCAGGTGACGAAATGGCCCTGGTGGAGCTGGGGTATGTGCTGCTGGTGTAATGGTTGCTGGTACATCATTATTTTTCTGACATGTAACACATCTCTTGACTGTTTCAGTGGCTGCGTTTCTGAATTTTGGATTCCACCATTGATTTGAGAACCTGTGATTCATCGTTGCTGGACCACTATGACCCAAACTGTGTATTTGTTGAGCCAAATATGGCAACAGTGATTCGGGAGCAACATACTTTCCCCCTTTGGTCCAGCAGCCGGATGAATCCACAGTGGCTCCTTTGTCTAACCATGTCCATGCTTCATATAGAGGAACGTCTTTATACAGATCAACGATTGATTCAGGAGGTAGAATTATCTTCTGTGCTGTACTACCTGAACACACTTGTACAGTTGCATAGAAACAAGCCTGTTTAGCCGCTACATCAGCAAGAGCATTACCTTTAGCTTCCGTAGTATTAGTTGTGAGATGTGCTTTCACTTTGATCACTGCTAATTTCTTTGGGAGTTTCATGGCAAACATTAAATCTTTCACTAATCCAGCATGCTTAATGGGGGATCCAGCAGAAGTTAGAAATTTTCTGGTTTGCCAAATGACACCAAAATCATGAATTACCCCAAAAGCATACCTGGAATCTGTGTAGATATTTGCAACCGATCCTGAAGCTAGCGTGCATGCTCTAGTTAAGGCTACTAGTTCTGCAGCTTGAGCTGAAAAATGATCTGGAAGACGACCTGAAGCAACTACTTCAGTGGTGGAAGTTACTGCATATCCTGCTCGTCTGTTACCTTCAATAACTTGAGCTGAACCATCAACAAACAACTCCAATTCTGCGTTCTCTATGGGAGTTTCTGCTATTTCACTTGTCGCTGCATATGTAAGCGTAACACAATCATGAGTCATTTCGCCTTCATCCTCTAACACAAATTCAGTCATTGCAGACATCATACATGAGGATGGGTTCGTGACTGGTGCACGCTGTATAACAATATTCGGGGCTGTGAGAGTTGCTAACCAATTTCCCCAACGGGAGGAGGTGACAGAAGTGACTTTTGCTTGATTCATTAGTGCGGACACTGCGTGTGGGCATTTTACGTTTACAGTCTGACCTAACACCATTCCTGATGAAGCCTGAAGAGCTAGATGAACTGCCTGTACTGCTCTGAGGCATGGGCCCATACCTTGAGCGACTATGTCAAGTTTACCGGAATAGTAATGAATTGGGCGTAAGCTGCCCCCATGATCTTGCATTAGACATGCAGTCATAAAGCCTAAGTGTTCATGGACATAAAGCACAAAGGATCTATCAGATTGGGCAATTCCTAATGCTGGTGCTTGACATAGTGCTCTTTTCAAATCATTAAAAGCTTTGAGATGAAGTTCTTCCATACAAACAGTATCTGAATCTTTACCATGGCCTTTCAACAAATCATAGAGAGGCTGAGCCATCGAGGCATAGTCTTCAATCCAAGGTCTACAATAACCTGTTGTTCCTAAAAATGAGCGGAGTGTTTTAATGGTATTAGGCGGAGGTATGGCTTTGACTGAAGCCGCTCGATCCTGTGTAATGGATCTATTTCCTGCACCAATTGTTTGACCCAGAAATGTGACTTGCTTTTTAGCAACTTGAGCTTTGTGAAAGCTGCATTTGTGTCCTTTTTTATGCAAATAGTCCAACAATGATGCCAATTCAGTTTGATGTACCTCATGATCTGTTGAGGCAATCAAAATATCATCAACATATTGGATCATAGTGGACTGTTTTACCGGACATTCTGGGTCACACAAATCACGTCTGACAGCCTGATGATATATGGTTGGGGAGTTTTGAAATCCCTGTGGCAATCGTGTCCACTGGTATTGTTCATAGTCAACTGTGAAAGCTAACCATGGCTGGCTGTCAGAGTGCAACGGTACAGAAAAGAATCCATTAGACATATCAATTACTGAAAAAATCTTACAATCTAATGGTAAGCCATTACAAATTGTAGATGGATCTGCCACTAGGGGGGTGATTTTTTCAATATGTTTATTGGCTACTCTGTAGTCTATTGTAAGTCTCCATGTCCCATTAGATTTCTTGATGGGCCATATGGGTGAATTACATGGACTGTTGGTTTTAACTAGCACTCCTTGCATCAGCAAATTTTCTACAATAAGTTTGATTCCCTGTATAGCTTCCTTATTAATCGGATATTGTTTGGTGACCGGAGGTGGAGTTCCTGTCAATTTAACTGGTTCTACACCTGTCAACAACCCACAATCATCCTTGTCTTTAGCCCAAATTGGATGATTCTGTAAGAAAACATACTCGGGAGGGGTTGCATTATTGGTAGAAATCTGTGCTGAGGAAATTTTTACGCTAGTAGATTCTGAGGACATGTCTAAAGTTAGATTTATTTGTCTCAGAAGATCCATGCCTAAAATTGCACCTGTATTTAATGGAGCGCATAGTAATTTTGTAGTCAGAGTTTTTGGGCCAAATTGTACCTCTATGGGCGGAGTTTCATATAAAACAGAATCTTCACCTATTACACCAGTTAAACAAAGTTTGGTTTTCTTGTATGGGATGTTTAAACCTTGTGCCAATTTTGTAGGAATTACTGTAATTTCTGCACCTGTATCAAGCAAAAAATCAATCTCTTTCTCTTTTATGCTACCTTTCACAAAAATTCTTTGGTCATTGTGTTGGATTACAGGGGAAAGGTAGCTACTCACAGCCCCAATAATTAGTTTTTTTCCTGGTCTTGTTGTGCTCTTAGAAGAGCCTGAACTAACTGTCCTATAGTTTCAGTGGTCACTGGCGGAACTACTTCAGGGTTGTGTGCAGGCTGAGAAGGAGCAGAATTATGCATAGCATTTCTTTTACTATCTTGCAACTTCTTCCTACACTCTTTCTCCCAATGTCCAAATTTTTCACAGTATTTGCATTTGCTTTCTCTTTTAGACCATCTATTGTCTTGTTTCGTTGTGTTAAACGTAGCTGCTGCTACTCTTACTTTTGCTTTGACATCAGCATCTCTTTCCCATGTAGTTAACCTGTCTAGGTTACTTCTGAGAGTTCTGTTAGACCAAGTTAGATCTAAGAATGGTAAAGCTTTTCTGTATTCGGCTACAAGGCCATCTGACCAGATACGAACCAAGGGTCCCTTGTCATCTAGCACACTTTCAGGGTCATCAACAATTCCACTGTAGATTACAGCTGACTGACAAAATCTCTCAGTATATTCACTCACAGTTTCTTCTTTCCTTTGCACACAGGTAGTAATTCTAGACCAATCTATTTTGGGTCCTAAAATATTCTTTAGGATTTTCAAAATACCTTCTCTTAAATCACCCTTACTGGCATTTCGCAGTTCAGAAGCGACAGCAGATTCAAAACTGTTGAATTCAGATTCAGTTAGTATTTGTGACATCAGCTGCGTGACTTCTGCCAACGACATGTCATAAAGACGCATTTTACTGATCAATGTTCTTCTAAATTCAGAAAAATGTGTGCGTGCTGACGGTAAACTCTGGGATAGTCTCTCTATATCTTTAGGACATAAAGCTTTGGCAGCAGTTTGTATTTGCACAACAGAAGAATTGAGAGGAACACTATCAGTTTCCTCAATCCCCTGAGATCTTCTCCTAGCCCCACACACATGGACGGAATTTACAGGCACACCAGTTACTGATTGGAGAGCTACATCTGTTTCAAAGAACGCTTGTAAATCAGGGTAAATGTTATCAGGCTGACTTACTTCCACATCAGTTTTTGCTGCAATTTTCTTGAGGTTCAATTTCTTAGTCAAAGTGGATACTCTAGCACGGAGTTCATTGTTCTGTTTCTCTAGCTCTGCGTTACGCTGAGACTGTTGTGTCGCTAGCGTTACACTGAATTCCCTGTGACAACAGATAATGTCTTTCACATTGTTCTTACGAATACTTGCTCCTAGTACTTTTTTACACTCATCTACCGACCAAGTCTTGTCTGGATGAATCTCATATTTCTGCGTTAGTTTTTGTCTAACTTTTTCAGTGACTATTAGGTCCATTTTTTCCCCTAACAGTGTTTTGAATTCACTATCTGACCACAGAGGAGTCGCAAGACCACTCTTTTCTGTGGTTGGAATCAGCCTAGCATTCCTTCTGACCATTTTGCAAGTTTCTTCTGTACCACACAAACAAAACAAACACTTCTCTGATCAACAGAGGGTACACTTGTAAAAAAGAACTTAACTATTGTTAAATTTCCAAATTACCAACACTTCACACTTAACTTCCCTGCCTACAAGAAACAGAGGATAAAACTAAATTATTAGCACGAAATGCTAACCTTCCCTGCCTGAAACAGAGGGTAACTAATTTTTAGCACGTAATGCCCAAAATCTTCCCTGCCTGAAAGAACAGAGGATACTTTCATCTCTAAAATAAAAACTTTAGAGGATAACACTCTTCCCTGCTTGTAACAGAGGATAAACTTCCCTGCCTAACAGAGGATAAACTTCCCTGCCTAACAGAACAGAGGATACATTTAGTTAAACAAACCCTACAGATGTATGTTAACTCTTCTCTGACGGCACAGAGGATACACTGGTCTTAGGTTCTTTTGGATTAGAGACAGCACTCACCACAACCCTTGGTTGAGAGAAAAAATCAGTCTGGGAATCTTTTCAGCTTGAAGTTTCGCTGGATTCCAAAAGATGCAGATCTTTGTTTGAGCTTGAAGTTTTTCAGGTGAGGAAGCTGGAACTCTATCCGGTTCACGGCAGCATCTGTTGAAAACTGTGTTCTTCTAAAGTGTAGAAAACTCAGAAGAGAAGACCAGGAAACTTCGGATTGGATTGTCAGCAGAATTTCTTTATTCTATGACATGTCTTGTTATCTGTAGTCATCGAAATCTCATCTTAAGTCATTTTTACAGGGTATCTTTATAGTCAGGATTGGAGGAGGGACTTTTTTTAGGTTGAGACAAAACATCAAAGAAACATACATCTGAGGGCAATAAAACCTAACAAATCCACATCAAACATAGAATAACATTTGTGATCCTTCAATTGCCATAACATTACATTAAGACAGGACAAAGAACACAATGAAACTGATGGCGTATAAAGATCAGGAAACGAAGGAGCAAACGAGATCATTAACTAACACAGGTGGAAACTAATAAACTAAATCAGGGAACAGGACAATGACCAAAAAAGAGCAAACAGGAAACTCAACAGGAACATAAACGTAATATGTACATTTTACTCCTCCCCAAATGTAAAATATAATAAACGTGTGAGAGCATGTTATAAGCTATATGACATTATAGTCAGATATGACAGCGCTAATGCAACACACATCACCGCGGACGAGTAGCTGAGCAAACTGCTGCGAATTAAACTGAAAGTAAATCACAGACGCTCAACACACAATCATCTTCATTGAAAGTAAGTCACAGACGCTCAACACACAATCATCTTCATTGAAAGTAAGTCACAGACGCTCAACACACAATCATCTTCATTGAAAGTAAGTCACAGACGCTCAACACACAATCATCTTCATTGAAAGTAGTAAGACAAACTTATCTTTCCAGTACTGATGCCGCGCTCTTCTGTTGCGGTCTCTGATCTTGAGCTGATAATAAAATAATCAGTTAATCAAAAGCAGTGCTTATCTGTAATTAGTCAGTCATCACTCTCACGATTACAGATAGTCCAAAATGCTGCGGCTCGTTTCCTGACTGGGACAAAAACAGGAACATATTTCACCAATACAGGCTTCTCTCCATTGGCTCCCTGTGAAACAACGAATTGATTTCAAGGTTCAAACTTATGCGTTTAAAGCTCTACATGGACTTGCCCCTATTTATATATCAGAACTTGTACATTTTTATTCTCCTCAGAGATCACTTAGATCTTCAGTCCAGCTGTTATTAAATGTCCCAAAATCTCGTTTGAAAACAAAAGGCGACAGGTATTTTTCAGTCTCTGGGACACACTACCCTCAACTATCAGAGCTTCTCCTACATTAAGCCTTTTTAAATTTGGTTTTATTTCTAATAGGGCTGTCAAATTGGCTGAAAAACTACATTAAAATGTTTTACTAAAATATTATCAAAATTCGAATTATATTCAAATTTAAAAGGCATAAATTCAGTTAGGAATAAAAAAGCTTTTGTCTTCTCTCCTGAGGCCACAAGAGGGCGCATCGAGCTAAATATCACCAAAGACACGTTTCTTCAAAGTACAGCTGGGCAATATGAGCAAACATTCATATCTCTGTATGTTTTGGCTGATTTTCGGTATACGGTACATATCTGCATTTTGTAACAAATAAGTGAATGTAACCATGTAGGCATATATAATGTGCAAAAAGGGTTGAAAATACAGTACACTATAACATTGTAACATTGCGATCTAAAAACTAAAATAATGCTTTTAAAGCAAAGTAAAATTTACTAAACTATAAACTGAAAAATGCAGACTAGGCTAATTGAGTAAAAAGGCTATTTTGATTCTAAAAATTTATATTACGGTATTTTTCTAAATGACACCGGTTTCACGGTATATGACGGTATATTTTTTTCTTGGATGACCGGGTGTTAACCACATTTTCTACTGACTGAGAGAGGAAAAACTGCAGTAGATTGACTTACAATGCCATATTTTAGTGTCATGATGATATTGTAGAAAAATTCCACACTAAATACAGGAGTTAGAGCAAAACAAAATCTTTTGACTGAAAAAATGTCCTCGGTCAAACCCCATTCCACAGCCATACAGCTACAGTCACACACACAGTTTAAGAGCTGTGTTTTTCTTCTAATTAAAAACAATTAGGAGTGCCTTTTGATCAATAATCAAAAATTCTGATCAAAAATTAGCCTTCCTAATACGAGGTGACATTTGACTCCTTAAAGTGACTTACAGGGGTATTTTATTTTTACCTTTGCAATGGAATAATATTCATCTACGTCAAATTCAAAAATGTATGTTTATAATCTTTCTAAAATGTATATTTAAAACAATATAATAAGAAGCATAGGTGTCATTTACACTGGGGACGCTGGGGACATGTCCCCACCACTTTTTGAAATGGCTGATTTTGTCCCCACCACTTTTTGAAAGCATTTGGTTAAAATGTTCTGAAAAATCAAGTGAACCAAGAAATGTTAAAGGTTTATTTGCACAAAATAAAACATGCAATGCAGTTTAGATGCAGAAAGAAACAATGTACATTGTCCAAAAAAAGTAACTTAAACAAAAAAACTATTACTGAATCTAAAATGACCCAAAAACATGCATGCGCCGATCAGTAACTTGAACAAATTCTTGACACAGTTTCTTCTTGTCCAAGTTATACATTCTCTCTCTGTGAACATGACAAACAGCCACACTGTTGAGTCGGGTTTGTGACATTGAAGAGCGCAACCAGGTCTTCAGGCATCTCAAGGCACTGAAGCTTCTCTCTGCTTCAGCAGATGAGGCAGGAACAACGAGCAACAAACGCAGAAGTGCCTCAACTTGACTGAAGAGACCACGGACCTCGGGAACCATGTTCCTCATGATTTCTGTCACTTCTGAGCAGGTTTTGTAGGTGTAATTGGCAGTGAACATAGCCAGCTGCACCTTTAGAGACTGGAACTGCAGCTCTGGATACAGGTCAACCACGTCATTAACTTGACCAGAGAGTAGGACTTTCTCCAGCTTGACCAGGTGCTGTAGCCCTTCCTGTTCAAACCGCTTTGTCAGCTGTGTTGTTACAATGTCAAGGACTTGGAAGAACTGTACACGGTAGTACTCGTGATCTGTGGATGGAACGTAGGGCTCAGCTGGGCCAGCATGTCTCCTCTGTGGCTTTCGTAAATGTGGCATCTTTATTGGTTCGATGTCCAAAGATGTAACGAGATCAGTTGCACTGGTGTAGACTGTGATGAATGCTTCTTCGGTTCGTTGGCTCTGAAAGTGTTTTTTCATACAGTCAACTGCAACTTAACATGCCTCCAACTGTTTTCCCTCTCCCCTGCAGTGAAGTGTTCAGGCCCTCTAACCCCATCATCACCTCTTTTGCCAGAAACAGGCCAAGGACTGTGGTGCCCTTTTGGAACCGCTCATGAAGGCCATTAGCTCTAGAAGCTGTGTCGGATGTGTTGGATGAAGCCATCTCTTCCAATGCAGCCAAGACTGCCTCATATTGACCAAGGATGGCGTCAATGGCTGGGGTGCGCACTGTCCATCGTGTTGGGCACAAAGGTTTGAGTGTGATGTAGGAACCACTTGTGGACTTTGCAACAGACTTGAAAATGGTCTTAAATTTGCCTGATTGTCCAAACAAGCACCCCAACTCATGGGTCCACTGCAATGCATCCTTCACAATCGGTGTGGTTGAGCAAGCTGCTTGCGTGACCAGGTTGACGCAGTGAGGCCCACAGTGAACATAAATAGCAAGTGGCTGTTCTTTTCTGATGTGAGCCTGTACTCCCGACAGATGTCCTGACATATTGGCTGCTCCATCATAGGTCTGGCCACGCAGTCCTGAAAGGGGTAGGTTCAGACGGAGTAGCACATCAGAGAAAATCTTAGAAATGTGCTCACCTGTGGTGGAAGAAGTTTCGTAGAGGCCAATGAATTCCTCTCGTGGTTCCAAGTCGGAATCAACGTAGCGGAGACAGATGGACTCCTGCTCTGTGCCACTTACGTCCTGTGTTCCATCAATTATTACTGAATATTGGACCACTGGTAAAGCCAGGATTTCCTCTGCAATGTTGCGAATGATGGTATTGCTCATTAAACTTAGCATTTCGTTTTGAACGACAGGGCTGGTGTAGCTGTGATTAACTAGCTAGCCAGCTAGAATAGCTAGTTTTGCAAACATATTAAGATAAGTGCCTCTTTCTTATTGCTGGATTTTACAATAGGCCTCCATAATAAGATCATCACTTACAGTACAGCGCTGTTTGCTAAAGTAGTTTCTAATGTCTCCTCCCTTCTTCTTCCTCTTGGACATTGTGCAGTTTGGGTTGCTGTAAATTAGGCTACTGCAGGTTAAATGTTTAGCTAGCTAAGTTACTGCATTTTTCTACAATTGATTATCCTGTGCAGTGTTGCCATATTGGGCGGGTTTCCGTCCAATTGACCCTTCGCAAAACCACGCCCCGAACACGCAGATTGGCTACTGACCAATGTCAGTCTCAGCGTCGGCGCTGTGGTGGGGCATTCGAGGGCCGTGCCCCCCCTAGCGGTTATTGATGCCCCTCCTACCACAGGCCATGGCGTGGCCCAAAATATTTTTTTTTTATAATTATTTGTTTTAATATTAAATGTACAAATTGTAACTTACATGAAATCAAATGAAATGAACAGGGAAAACGCATAATTTTGGTTGTTCATGACATGTTACTAGGCTTAGTCATCATTGGTCAATGCTTATTGGTCGCTGGTCGCTGAGTAAACATTTGATTTGCAGCACGCAAAATGTTTGCTGGGTCTATCTGCATTTGTGTTTTATACTTGGCTGCCTGTAAGATATGTAAGGGATCATGTAGAGCGAGGCGGTTGTATTATATGGCTACCTACAAAATAAATCAATAATTTGACACAAAATATTGATTTAAAAAGGAGTTTATTTATTTAAAAGCTATTGTATTGCTTCCGCTAAAGAAAATAGTCCGTTCCGTCTCTACGGTTAGAATCCTGCGTCCATAGCAACGCTCTGTTTTTCATGGCAACGGTACTTAGCAGCGGCTGTTATCAAGAAGTAACAGACCGCATTATACATTAGAATTCAACCAAGCCATGTAATAATTAATAATAATAATAAAAAACGTGTTTAGTTTTATATAGCATTTCTGCTGTGTTGGACTGTGTCGCCACTGCGTCAAAATATTTGTCAAACGTCAGTGCCCCCCCGCCGATGACCCAATGCCCCTCCATTAGATCTGCCCTGGCGCCGACTCTGGTCAGTCTTATATTGAACTACGTTTAGCTAGCTACACAGAGGCTGCGTGGTCTGTAAACAACAGAAGCCGGTTCTCGGCCTTCAAGCGGGAAGTTAGCTAACGTTAGTTAGAAATTCCATGGGACTACCGCTCCTTTCCAGCTTCATGAATTTGCGCTCTGGCCTGAGCAGGAATGGATGGACATGATGTGCTACGTTCAAACCTCGAAGTGTCGGGGAGGAGGTTTCATTCATCCATGTATTAGCCGGCTAACATCGTTAGTTCTTCTTGAAGTTTTAACATTTTTCAACTTTAAGAGAAGATGTTGATCAACAGTACAGGTAGGGGAGTTTTTATATAGCATATATTTGCACTGTGATTGATTTAGTTAATTGTAGCCGATTAAGTAATTCATTAAATTAAATCTGTAAATTACTGTAATTTACAGATCAATAAAAAAAATTGGCTGTGTGTGTGTGTGTGTGCGTGCGTGCGTGTGTGCATGCGAGAGAGAGGGCCTGCGTGCCATCTTATAGTTTTAAAATAGTTTGGATTTTAGTGTGGGTTTTTGTGGCATACATAATGACAGTATTTATCACGGCACTTTATATTGGTTATGCTGCGATGTGCGATGGCAGAGGAGGATTTCACATTTTGTGGATTTGGTTCTCTAACTGCACTGCATTCTATGTGGGTTGCAAATTATCTGGTGTTATTTGATGCAGATATGTTGCGTTGTATGCTTATGGTGTGTTTTCTTTTACATATGTAATGAATTTCATTGTAATCATTGACTTAACGCGCTGCTGTTTTCTACAGTATGGTGCTTTGGCACTGTTCGGTTGAGCTGGTGTTGCAGGGACTGTTACATGTGCAGTCGACATTGTTGAGGGTTTTATGCTGAGTATTTTCGTGTTGTTGACTGGCCTACGCTATGCCCATTTTTGATGCGCCGTTATTCAATATTTTTCCCGTCCTGCTGTAATAATGTTTTTCATCTGATCTTTTGTCCCCACCACTTTTCAACACAAACTGATGCCCCTGATAAGAAGTACAATAAGACAAATAAGTTACTAATCATGAAATTAGTATTAATAAAATATAATGTGTACAACAGAGGTGGCACAGAAGAACACAAAAGTGGCTTGTACGTACATTTTCAGACGTTTAATGAGGCTCAGGGGTGGCATGAGTGTAATTACATTCATAGATTCATGTGCACATTAATGTTTTACATATAAATGTGCTTTTAGAGATGCACAACGGCTCAGCTGTTACTTTATGAACTATTTTCGTTGATGAAATAGAGCAAAATCATGCAGTACTTGTTTATTGATCTGTTGTATTAAATCAATATATCACATTTACTGTTGTATGCGTATATTGAGATTTGTCCAGCAGGGGGCGGTAATGCATTGTGTATGGGTTGGGGCACTATTTAAAGGCTGTGAAGAATCGCATTGGGAGCACTCTATTGCCATGCTGGTGTGTGTGTGTGTCTGAACGCTGCGATGGGTCCTCAATAAAGTGACCATCAAGAACTTTAAGCTCATCTGAGGTTTCTTTTGATAGTATCTCAAGATACTACATTTACAAACTCCCCTTATAATTATTAAAAGCTGTCTCCTGATCGCGATCTGTGGGCGCACAGAAATCAAGAGCGCGTGATGAGTTCTCAAGACTCAAAAGCACGAGCCAATGTGATACATTCTGTCTGAACCTGCGGAATGAGTATGATTATTATTAATAACTGTAATCCCGCGCTGAAATTCAAGTTCTGCTCGGTGTTCTCTGCTAAGAACCCGACTGTGAATGATGCGAGCGGCGTTACTATGCTGTCAGTGAGAAACTGCAGCCGAGGCGGGGATGATTTTTGGTGTGCCAGCAGAACAACAACAACAGTGTGGTACATGTTTCCTACATGTTTCCTTCCCCTCAGTAATCCCCGATAACGTTTAAATGAGCTGCTTGCACTTTCTGCTACCTGTGACGTCACTTGCATTCGACACGAATCGTGTGCGTTGCCAACGGAGACAAGGCTGTGGTGGTTAAACGATTAAAACTAATTTAATATCAAAACATACAAGTCAAGTCAAGTCACCTTTATTTATATAGCGCCTTTAACAATACAAATTGTAACAAAGCACTGCACAATATCAAAATAGGCAAATTTTGTCAATAATGTAAAATGACAGGATTTAACACTCAATTATCAGCTGAATGCATTTCATTATTGAATTTAGTAATGGCATTGTCCAGCTTAGTTCAGTTTAAATAATATCTGTGCAATCAAGTCGATGATTGTGCTGCAAGTGAAGTGTCCCCAACTGAGCAAGCCAGAGGCGACAGCGGCAAGGAACGAAAACTCCATCGGTGACAGAATGGAGAAAAAACCTTGGGAGAAACCAGGCTCAGTCGGGGGGGCAGTTCCCCTCCGGCCAGACGAATCAGTAGTTTGTTCCAACTGCAGCAAAGTCAGTGTAAGTGGTCCACTGGTTCCAGGGGTCTTTCCCCGATGGATGTCTAGGTGACGAGGTCCTCACTGGAGATCTGTCTCTGGGGCTCATCTCGGAGGTCCTCGGAGGGGTTGTCATCGTCTCTTCTCAGGTGTTCGGTCATCTCTATCGTTTAAGGGTAGGATCCAGAATGAAGCTTGTGTAATTCCTAGCTACCACGGGATGTTAATCCCGTGGCAGTAACATAGAAACAGTAAGACAATTAGCGTAGCAGCTGCTCCATCCAGGAATAACCCTGGATGAAATTATCAGTATAACCCAAGCTAAAGCATAATAATGTGCATGTGTTCAGATAGACTGGCAGTACAAGATTGTGAGATGCATTATATGAATGCTTGGCTAAAGAGATGCGTCTTTAATCTAGATTTAAACAGAGAGAGTGAGTCTGAACCCCGAACGTTTTCAGGAAGGCTATTCCATAGTTTAGGAGCCAGATATGAAAAAGTTCTCCCTCCTTTAGTGGACTTTGCTATCCTAGGTACTACCAAGAGTCCAGAGTTTTGCGACCTAAGGGAGCGGGTTGGATTGTAGCGTGATAGAAGATTAGTTAGGTACGCAGGAGCTAGATCATTTAGGGCCTTATAGGCAAGTAATAATATTTTGTAACTGATACGAAACTTAATAGGTAGCCAGTGCAGAGACTGTAAGATTGGAGTAATATGGTCATATTTTCTTGACCTGGTAAGGACTCTAGCCGCTGCATTTTGTACTATCTGTAGCTTGTTTATTGAAGATGCAGGACAACCACCTAGCAGTGCATTACAATAGTCCAGCCTAGAGGTCATGAATGCATGAACTAGCTTTTCTGCATCAGAAACACTTAACATGTTCCGTAGCTTGGCAATGTTTCTAAGATGGAAGAATGCTGTTTTTGTAACATTGGAAATATGATTTTCAAAAGATAGGTTGCTGTCTAATATAACACCCAGATTTTTAACTGTAGAGGAAGTAACATTACATCCGTCTAGTTGCAAATTGTAATCCAAGAGATTCTGTGTACTGTTTTTAGGTCCAATAAGTAATATCTCGGTCTTATCTGAATTTAATAGGAGAAAATTACTGGTCATCCAATCTTTTATATTTTTAACACACTCTGTTAGCTTAGATAGTTTAGAAGTTTCATCTGGTTTTGTTGAGATATATAGTTGAGTGTCATCAGCATAACAATGGAAACTAATCCCGTATTTTCTAATAATATTACCAAGGGGCAGCATATACAATGAAAATAATAGAGGACCTAGGACAGATCCTTGTGGTACTCCATACTTTACTGGTGATAATTGAGATGACTCCCCGTTTAAATAAACAAAGTGGTAGCGATCGGACAGGTAGGCTCTAAACCATCTTAAAGCCTGCCCTTGAACACCTGTATAGTTTTGTAATCGATCTATGAGTATGTCATGATCTATAGTGTCAAACGCAGCACTAAGATCAAGTAAAACTAGCAACGAGACGCAGCCTTGGTCTGACGCAAGAAGCAAGTCATTTGTAATTTTAACAAGTGCAGTTTCTGTGCTATGGCGGGGCCTGAAACCTGACTGAAATTCTTCATAGATATCATTTTTTTTCCAAAAAGGAGCACAGTTGAGCAGACACTACTTTTTCTAATATTTTCGACATAAACGGAAGATTTGAGATGGGCCTGTAATTTGCCAGTTCACAAGGATCTAATTTTGGTTTCTTAATAAGAGGCTTAATTACTGCCAGCTTAAATGGTTTTGGGACGTGACCTAAAGATAGCGAGGAGTTAATAATATTGAGAAGCGGTTCTTCTGCTACAGGTAACAACTCTTTCAATAGTTTAGTGGGTACAGGATCTAATAAACATGTTGTTGGTTTAGATGCAGTGATAAGTTTATTTAGCTCATCCTGTCCTATAGTTGTAAAGCACTGCAGTTTTTCTTTAGGTGCGATGAATGAAGCTGAAGTACTAGACGCTGTAGAATCTACGTTTGTTATTGTATTTCTGATATTATCTATTTTATCAGTAAAGAAATTCATAAAGTCATTACTATTAAACTGTGAGGGAATATTTAGATCGGGTGACATCTGTTTATTTGTTAATCTAGCCACTGTGCTAAATAAAAACCTTGGATTGTTTTGGTGATTATCTATGAGTTTGCGGATATACTCGGTTCTTGCAGTTTTTAGAGCCTGTCTATAGCTGGACATACTGTTTTTCCACGCAATTCTAAAGACTTCCAAGTTAGTTTTTCTCCATTTGCGCTCAAGAATACGAGTTTCTTTCTTGAGAGAATGGGTATAACTGTTGTACCATGGCGCAGCACGTTTTTCTCTAACCTTTTTTAATTTGATGGGTGCAACAGTTTCTAACGTATTAGAGAAAATAGTTCCCATGTTGCTAGTAATTGTGTCTAGTTCATCTGTATTTATGGGTACACAGAGCAGTTGAGATAAATCAGGCAGGTTATTTGTGAATCTGTCTTTAGTGGCTGGAATAATAATTCTGCCTGGGCGATAACGCGGAGCCATATAGTTAATATCAGTAATATGCAGCATGCATGATTAGGGCTCTAGACTAACTTTTTGCACTGGGTGCACTGGTGCGCCTAACTTTTTTTCTTAGGTGCACCGGCACAAAAGTTAGGTGCACCCAAATTTTTATATAGGCAATATTGACTAGTAAACGACTAACTAACAATCTGGTCAACATAAAGTTCTTTATTTGAAGCACAATTCTACAAGAAAGGTAACTTACTGAAAAAGTGTTGGTGCTTAAATTGCTTCACTGAGCAGAGATTTAAACTTAAAACATCTCAAGATGTTTTACCGACTTCCGCCACCGACTTCCGGTGGCGCTGCTGAGTTCAGACGCCTGTGAATTAGCTCCGCTCAGAATTGTGCTTTTATGTGTGTTTCTACCTATTTTTTTATTTTTTTTTACTTCTCTTTTGATACGTGTATGTCTGCAATGATTATGTACGACAGAAGAACACTTTTGGACATTGGACATCGCTACACTAACCTGATTAAGGATACTTTATCCACGGACCCAGCGTGGCCATTGGAGATACTTCGGAGCACCGAGTTGAACAATGACCACCTGAACAACCGCAGGAGGCGAAGGAAACACCGTGGGAGACGTGCTGGAATACGCAGCAGACTGAGGAAAAGGGCTCACTGCCCTCCTCTACCAAGTATTCTGCTCGCTAATGTCCAATCCTTGGAGAATAAGATGGACGATCTTAGAGCCAGGATTAGTTTCCAACGAGACATTAGGGATTGTAACATCTTTTGTTTGACCGAAACATGGCTCACGCCATCGGTCCCGGACACCGCTGTAACGCCGTCTGATAACTTCTCTGTTTTACGGATGGACAGAACAGCCGAGGCCGGAAAAAACAAAGGTGGTGGAGTGTGTTTCTTTATTAACAAGAAATGGTGTGACCCCAGGAATATCTCCATTCTGTCGCGTTCCTGTTCGCCTCATCTGGAGCATCTCTCCATTATCTGCCGCCCCTTCTATCTGCCCCGGGAATTTACATCGATCCTCGTGTCTGCCGTTTATATTCCTCCACAAGCAGACACTAGCGTGGCTTTGTCAAATCTCCACGATGAAATCAGCGGATATATCAACAAACATCCCGACGCTGCATGCATCATCGCTGGGGACTTTAACAGGGCCAACCTCAAGAAAGTCCTGCCGAACTTTCATCAACACATATCCTGTCCAACCAGAGGACTGAATACACTGGATCACTGCTACACTCCGCTCAACAACGCCTACAAAGCCCACTCACTGCCGGCTTTTGGCAAATCAGATCATGTCGCCATTTTTCTCACGCCGGAATACAAACAAAGGATCGCTCGCGAGCCGCCGGTGGAGAGGGAAGTGACGCGTTGGTCCCCCCACTCTGAAGCTACGCTACAGGCGTCTCTTGATGACGTCGACTGGGACATGTTCCGGGCGAGTTCATCTGACGTCAGCGAATTCACGGACGTAGCAGTAAGCTTCGTAAACACGCTAACCGAGCAAGCCACTGAAACGGTAACAATAAGGACATTTACTAATCAGAAACCGTGGGTGGACAGATCAATCCGTGATGCGGTTAACAATCGCACTGCCGCATACAATGCCGGTCTGTTGTCAGGGAACATGAGCGAGTACAAAACATCATGCTACGCTCTCCGGCGTGCAATACGAGCCGCTAAGCGCCGGTACAGTGAGAAAATTGAGTCACATTTCCAGCTCAATGACTCTCGTCGCATGTGGCAGGGACTGAAGACCATCTGTTCCTCTGGAAATAAATCCTCCGCAGAGGTGAGAGCAGATCCGCTGCTGGCCGAAGAGCTAAACACCTTCTACGGTCGCTTTGACTGCAATGGCGGCGCAAATCTGCCGAACAGCCCGTCAGGAAGCAGCAGACAGAGCAGCGATGATCATGTAATCACCTTTTCAGAGGATGACGTTCGGAGGGAACTAAAGAGAGTGAACGTCAGGAAAGCAGCAGGACCTGATGGGATTACTGGCCGCGTTCTGAGGTCCTGTGCTGATCAGCTTGCTGGATTGTTTACTTCCATCTTTAATGAGTCCCTTGCTACCTCTGTTGTTCCCACCTCCTTTAAAAAATCTGTCATAATCCCTGTGCCTAAGAACAGTAAACCCTCTTGCCTGAATGACTATCGTCCAGTTGCCCTCACATCGACGGTCATGAAGGTTTTTGAGAGACTTTTAAAGAAACACATTTGCTCCTCCATCCCTGCTACCTTGGACCCTCTTCAGTTTGCCTACCGGCCAAATAGGTCTACTGATGATGCCATCTCCCAGGTACTGCACTCCTCCCTCACTCACATTGACAGCAAAAATGGCAACTATGTCAGGCTGCTATTCATAGACTACAGCTCGGCTTTCAACACTATAGTCCCCACCAAGCTGACTGTTAAACTCTCAGACCTTGGCCTAAACACTTCACTTTGTGACTGGATTCAAGATTTCCTCACCGCCAGACCACAAGTGGTGAAAGTCGGCCAGTTCACCTCCAACTCCATCACCCTGAATGTAGGAGCCCCACAGGGCTGTGTCCTGAGCCCCCTGCTCTACTCTCTCTACACACACGACTGCGTGTCCTCACACAGCTCCACCTCTATTGTCAAATTTGCGGATGATACTGTGGTTCTGGGCCTCATCAACAACGATGACGAGGCCGCATACTTGGATGAGGTGGAGAGACTTACATCATGGTGCCAGGACAACTGTCTCTCTCTGAACGTGAGCAAAACTAAGGAGCTGATCGTGGACTTCAGGAAGAGACAGCAGCAGCCCTACACTCCTCTTATGATCAGCGGGACCCCTGTGGAGAGGGTGAGCCGCTTCAAGTACCTCGGTGTAAACATCTCCGAGGACCTGACATGGACTACACACATTCAAACACAGGTTAAGAAAGCCAGGCAAAGACTGTACCATCTGCGACAGCTGAGGAAATTCAGGGTCTCACCAGCTATCCTGAAAACTTTCTATTCAGGGGCCATAGAAAGTGTTCTGACTCAGTGCATCTCAGTGTGGTATAATAATGCCACAAACCAGGACTGCAAAGCTCTACAGAGAGTCGTGCGTTTAGCTGAGCGCATCTCAGGGTCTGCTCTCCTCTCTGCAAGACATCTACCTCAAACGCTGCAGAAGCAGAGCTGCAAAAATCCTCAAAGATTCTACTCACCCCGGTAACCGTCTTTTCATTTTACTGCCATCTGGCAGGCGCTTCAGGAGTATGATGGCAAAGACTGAAAGACTGAGGAAGAGCTTCTTCCCTCAGGCCATCAGGCTCCTAAACTCAAACTCTGTTTCATAAACACTCACAAGACCCATTGTCAACTGTAAATATCATCACATTCTCATCATTGCTGCTCTATGTACAATACCATGAACAACCCGTCTGCACATCCCTCTTATTCACATTACTATTTATTAAGTCCCAGTACACTGTTTTTTTGTTTTCTTTTTTTGTACATCTTATTGTTTTTTGCACATCTTGTTGTTTTTTTGCACATCTCATTGTCTTTTGCACATCTTATTGTTTTTTGCACATCTTATTGTTTTGCACTTTTTTATTTCATTGCACATTTTATTCTTATTTCTCCTTTTCTTACCATATGTATGCCCTTGTGTTATGTTACTTATATAATTTGTATTCTTATTGTTTTGCACTGTCACTGAGCGGACCTGATTCGATTGCATTTCACTTCTAGTTATGCCCTGTATAACTATTATGTGACAAATAAAGAAACCTTGAACCTTGATAAATAAAATCTAAATTAAGTGTTTTAAGGGCGTCAAACTGAACATCTCATGGCTCAATGTATTATGGACTATCCTCCATTGCAGTCACATGCCCCTCGGATGGCCAACTCCTGTAGTTTAGCTTTCTTGATCTTTGTCCTTGGCTAAACCAGCTGACCACACTCTCTCTAGCATCAACATCTTCCAGACTTGGCCCTTCTACACTGAGTCTGATCAGATCTTCCACTGTGTCTGAACGAAGGGATGCTCTAGTGCAGTGCTTCTCAAACCCCCCCCTTAAACCCATAAAACAATCCTGCGCCCCATCCCACCACAGACTACCAAATAATTGCACTAAACATAATGAAAAAAAAAAGTATTTACAGTTTTTATAACCAATTCTTACTATGCAAAAGAGAAGTATACTTAGGCCTTTAGTGTTATGTTAGAAGCATTTTTATACTCATACCTTTTCTTGATTTAATATTTTGAATTTTTTTTAGCTTTATTTTCATTTAAATGTTTAGTTTTGAAATGTTGTATGCATTTGTCATATTTATTTCATGTCTTTATCTTCATAAATGTGTGTATATAATATGTATAGTTTTAACTTTTAATTTTAGTTACTTTTTCTTATTTGTAAGCCGCTTTGGATAAAAGCATCTGCTAAATGACTAAAAGTAAAGAAAAAAATAACTGTTCTGTTCTGTCTAATCGTCTCTCTGTGCTCATACTGTATTTTAATTAGGGATGGGTATCGTTAAGGTTTTAACGGTATTACTACTCTTATCGATACTGCTTATCGGTCCGGTACTTTAACGGTATTCTTATCGGTACTTTTTGTTATTTATATATATACATATATACACATATATATGTATGAAATATATATTTCTATGATAGATTAGCAGCTTAATTAACATGGCTTTATATTCTGAAATGTTAAATAAATATTTCATTAAATAAATATAAAACATCAATTTGTAAATGCACCAGTGTGCAGGCATTTTTAGTGTTTTATATACATAAGATAAGAGAGTAAGAACATGAACAAAGAAACAAAGTTAAATAAACTGACAATATATCATTTGTCATACAATAAAACAAATGTAAAAAAAAAAAAAAACAGTGCTTTCAGTAGCTTTTTTATCTATGATGGTCTACTAACATTAATGTTCAGGTAAGTAATAGCTACAAAATAAATCTAAAAGTGATCAAATATAAATGAACACTGCATAGTTTTCACTGTATGTATTGATAGATTAATGCTTATTAAAGCTATTACTTTATTCAGATTAAGAGCTGTGAGTGATTTTGTCTTTGTATTTTGTTCTTTGATTAACATTGAAGAAGCTCCAATCTGTCACAAGACAAAATATTGACATAGTTTTCTCCCAACTGTTCTCGTTCACTTTAAGATATAAACTGTTTTAAGTGAATACTCTCCAAGCCGTCCGTTTTTACATGCTTTGTGCGTATTTGATCGTTTGGACGCGCCCGAAGCTCAAAGTGTACTTTGCTTGTCTGTTTTGGAGCGCGCCGCGCACGCGCGCACACACACGCACACACACTTCAGCCCGAGGAACAGTGTCTCTCGTGTGGATTGTACTTTCAACGTTTTATTATCAAACATGTCCAGCAATTTAGTAACTGTAAAGATGGCATTTTACAACAATCGACAGACGATTGATCTGATTCTGACGTTAAGTTTTGGTCAGGGAGGAACGAATGCGCGCCGCTGTGTAGGGAAGGAAGTTGTTCTAGAAAAAACGCGGATATAATCTTTAGAAGCTAAAAAAAACATTAAATAAACTCAGTTTAATATAACAGCCACAGGCCTAAAGTGTAAGCATGTTTTAATTGTTAGTTCTCTCTTCTATCATAAACAGGGCTTTCATGTTGCGCGTGCTGAACTCATCCACGTGAGCGCGATCTGAATTGGGAATAGCAAAAATGCATCATAGACAAGAGTTTGAATATTATTGCATATAAAAACAGCTGGTGACTCTGGCGGGATAGAATTTGCAAGATAATGTGTATATATATATATAGCAATAATAAATGTATGTGTGTTTTCTTAATTTCTCCAGTACCGATAACAGAACCGTTAACGTCAGAGCTTATCGATACTCCGGTCTTTTATAATTTAGCCCCGAGACCGATTAAATACCGGGTTTCGGTACCCATCCCTAATTTTAATGCAGCCAAATTCTCAATAAAACTGTTTTACTTTATATATTTGACTGTTTATGTTGTCAGTTAACAGGATAAATATGAAATGATGACTGAAACACGTCCCTTTAAGAATTCATAACCAGCTCTCCCTTCCAAGAAGCTAGTCTGCACAAAAATACTAATTTATAATTGTATTGAGCCGTTGTCTGATGAAATCAAATAAGAAACAATATAAGACAAGACAATTCCAGTGCTGTGATTTCTTCTATATTTGCATGTACATTTAGAGAAGCAATAATATCTGTTTTAACTGAACGGGCTCCTCTCAGACGCTTGCTGAACAGAGCAGATGCAGAGAAAGCACGCTGATCTCGCGCCATTGCGGCGATCACAGAGACACTCTGAGAGACTCGATTTGTCACTAGTTGCTTTTTTTTGAAAACAAAAAGTTGCTATGGGGGTCTACAAAGGCGCTAAATGTCGCTAAGTTGGCAACACTGCACGCATCTCTACTACTCACCTCTTTCTCTCTGTCTGACTGCAGCAGCACACGTGACGCATTTGTCAACGCGCACACACACATACAGGAATATCTGGACCACGGCCAATCAGAGGGGGGGTCCGCCCTTCACTATCTCTGATTGGTTTAGACCACGATATAAGCCTAACGGGAGTGTCTTTTGTTGAGTTTCTGAATCGCGGATACTTTTTTTTCTTTTCTCGAATGGCTGGACGCACCAGTGCGCCCTGGGATTTTTGTTAGTCGCACCCGAGAGAAATTAGGTCGCACGTGCGACCAAATTGGTCGCACTCTAGAGCCCTGATGATACAAGGAAATGGTCAGTAACATCATCACTTTGAGGTATGATATCTATATCAGTTAGATCAATTCCATGCGATATTATTAAATCTAGCGTATGATTAAAACGATGCGTGGGCCCGGTGACATTTTGCTTGACACCAAAAGAGTTTATTAGGTCAGTAAACGCAAGTCCTAACGCATCATTTGTATTATCAACGTGAATGTTAAAATCTCCAACAATTAGTGCTTTATCAACAGTAACCAATAGGTCTGAGAGGAAATCTGCAAATTCTTTTAGAAAATCTGTATATGGCCCTGGCGGTCTGTACACAGTAGCCAGAGCAAGAGATAGGACAGATTTCTTTTGCATATCTGACAGTGTAACATTAAGCATAAGTATTTCGAATGAGTCAAACCTGTATCATGTTTTCTGAGTAACATTGAGAATATCACTATATATTGTTGTGACACCGCCGCCACGACCAGTCTCACGAGGCTCGTGCTTATAACAGTAGCTGGGTGGAGTAGATTCAGTTAGACCAAAATAATCATTTGTTTTAAGCCAGGTTTCAGTCAGACAGAGTACATCAAAACTATTATCTGTGATTATTTCATTTACAATAACTGCTTTCGGTGTGAGTGATCGGATATTTAGGAGCCCAAGTTTTAAAAATTGTTTTTGTTCATTTATTTTGCATTTTTCTGGTTTAATCACGATCAGATTTGTTCTAGATCCTGCATTACATTTATATTTTGAACTCACTATTCAGGGAACAGACACAGTCTGTATAGATTGGACACTGCAAGTACCTTTATCATTTAAGTGGGTAGAACAAAAATCATCATAGCTGTTATTGGAGAATTGGCTTACTAGTCAGATAGAGCGTAGCGTCCTGGTGATGTTGTCCGACAGGAGTTCCGCACCGACTCTGCTGGGGTGCAGGCCATCAGCACGAAATAGCCTAGGACGCTCCCAGAAAAGATTCCAATTATTGACAAAGAGAATTTTCTGCTCTGTACACCATGAAAACAACCACTCATTTAAAGCAAACAGTCTACTGAACCGTTCGTGTCCTCGTCGATACGTGGGAAGAGGTCCTGATACGATGATCGTCGTCGCTGGCGATGTGCTGCGTACCGTCTCGATCAGGCTCCTGAAGTCCCTCTTCAGTGTCTCCGTCTGCCGCAGCCTGGTGTCGTTAGCCCCCGCGTGAATCACAACAGCTGCAACGCTCTCGTCATCCTTCAGGATCGCGGGTATCTGCGCAGAAACATCAAGAACACGAGCACCAGGGAGACAATGAGTGTGCACTTTACCTTCAGCTAACGTAGCACGGATATGCCGGGCGATTGAGTCTCCAATGACCACAGCGTCACGATCAGTCTCGCAGAGAGGGGCGAAGCGGTTCCGGGATGAGATGTCGAAGACCGGGGGGGGAGAAGTCGTCGCCCGGGGCCTGGATCGCGTCTTCCGCTGCTGCACCCAGGGTCCGTGGTTTCCCGGCGCCGGAGTGAGGCCATCTGTGACGATCGCGTCCCGGGTGCACGGGGCCTGTGCAGAGAAACACACGGAGTAGAGGTGGTGGGAGTGTTAGCAGCGCGTTGCATACTTACCCCGGACTTATGAGCATCAGCCCGAGATGTTTCCAGCGTTGTTATCCGTTTCCTCAGCTGGGCCTGTTTCCCCAGCAGCTCGTGGATCCGTCTCTCCATGGCTTCCAGCTCGAGCTGCGCCGAATGCAGCTCGAACGTGTCCTCACCTGCACACAAAGGTAGACACGAATCCGCCATTTAAGCAAGTAACAGTGAAACAATGTTAAATGTGTGTATGCGTGTGTGAAAAAGGGGTATTAGCTGTGTTAGCGGAACCCGCGCTGGCTTTGCTAACGGGCTATAAGCTAATAGCGGACTTGGGAAATCAAAATAAAACTTGCGATAACAAGCCGCTCTGATTATTCTCGTTGCAGAATGCGATCGGGGATATATTCACACGTTATAGAAACACAAATTTTTGTGTATAAAATCGGAATTTAAGATAGAAAATAGACGATAAACAATTGGCTTGACGGAGATTCAGCTCAGAACACGCGTCAACGACAAACCGGAAGTAAATCAGCATGAGACAAGGTCCTGCTGTTCTGTAGCCACGGATTTGCGGGTCTTGTATTTCATGTATATCATCCTACAGATGACTTGCAGGACCTTGTATGTTATTATATAAAATTTGTTTTAATCGTTTAACCACCGATTCAAGTGACGTCGCAGGTAGCAGAAAGTGCAAGCAGCGATTGCAAGTGACATTGTATTTTAGTTTATGTTTTCTTGTCTTCACCACCTGGCTACTGTTGTAAAATGTTGAGAGATTCAAACAAAAAATAATCAATAAATAGAACAAAATAAAAAAGACTGCAAGTGACATCACTGGCGGAAGTCTGCAGCCGGACCCTATTTGGAGAAGCAGTTTCTCCGTGAGCGGGAAAACCCGGAGTGGATCCGGAGCGGAGTGATTACAGAACGCTTAGAGCGGAGAGAGGAACGTGCTTTAATCCACTCCAGGCTTTGATCACACCCCCCTCAACAGACTGAACACACCTCGTCTTTCCTTCATTTAAGACCTATTCAAGCTGAAATCAAGACATTTATAACACTTTTTGAGAAATGTAAGCCTATTTACGGTCTTAAAGTTATGAAACAGCGTTTCCTAAAACCTATCACTGTTGACTGTCTGACATATGAACATGAGTGTAGTTCATCTGTAAAGGGTTGAAATATGCACATAGTTCGGACTTTTGTGCTCCATGAAATATATATTTAAAAAATATATATAATTAAAGATTTTGGCAATTCAGTTGAAGTGACTGCAGGTTACATTGAAGTACCATTTCAGAAACATTAAATATGTAGACCTAAATGAGAACTGCTTAATTAGGCATTTAGTTGTATACAAATGCAGTACTGTTGAGTAACCCTTATAAAAAATTATATATTATAATATATTATTTGTTTTATTATAATAAAAGTGTAGTAAAAATTGTTTTTTTTCTTTTGCATATTGATTACAATTTATATAACCAGTTTTACTACACATACCATGGTTAAACTATGGTTAGTGTAGCAAGGCCATGGTTAATTTGTGATTATCATGGTTTAATAGTAACCAAATGTTTTTTTATTTGTATAAAACTATGGTTCATTTTCGTAAACACAAGTACACCTGATGACGTCATAAATATGATAATTAAGCATAAATCAAGTTGAATTGTTATATAAAGTTATAAGCATGTTTATAAAAACAAGTTTTGTAATAACAATTATTTCGGACCTTTTGACGTTGATGATATTTCAGATTCTGACCTTTGAATGTAAACTTTGAGAACCCCTGCTGATTGTCGGTGACCTCTGAGCGAGAAAGCTTCGGAAAATGGAAAAAAACAACAACAACAAAAATATAGCTGCAAGCAGCGATAACCAGAGTTCAAGAATTTTAAGGCCTAAGGTGGTATGCTTTTAGGGTCTAGGCCAACATAGCTGGATGCATATGACAGTGAAACTCATCGAAAATGGACAATAGGCGCGCACACACACACACACACACACACACACGAATAGAAATGAAATGGTTAAACTATCATATTAATAATCATTAAGCTTGCTTACACAGATACACACACAGACACACTCATATACGGACAGACATGCACACATATTTTTTTTGCAGATATAGATATTTGAAATAAATGACAGGTGACAATACTCTTTGCAAGTCTTCTCTTTTTAAGAGTTTATATCAGGGCTCTCCAACCCAGCACCTGGAGAGGTACCATCCTGCAGATTTCAGTTCCAACCCTGCTCCAACACACCTGTCTGAAATTAACCAGTAGCCTTGAAGACTGTGATTATCTGGTTCAGGTGTGTTTGATTGGGGTTGGAGCTGAAATCTGTAGGACGGTAGCTCTCCAGGAGCAGGGTTGGAGATCCCTGGTAGGCCAATGTGAAATGCAGGGCTGACAATAGAACACATTCACAATGGAGAATTCATTAAAACTGTCTCTCTCTCTGTCACATACACACACACACACACAGAAATGAAAGGTTTAAAAATGCTTAATAAACAGTAAGCATACAAACACCAATAAAAACCAATAAGCATGCATATTTTTTTATTTATTTTTTGCGCAGTAATCTGACAATAAATGTGGCACACCCAGTTTTTCTGATGCACATCCAGAGTCTCCTTTCTGGCTACGCTCCTGAAACAATTAAAACTAATTTAATATCATAACATACAAGGTCCTGCTGTTCTGTAGCCACGGATTTGCGGGTCTTGTATTTCATGTTTATCATCCTACAGATGACTTGCAGGACCTTGTATGTTATGATATTAAATTAGTTTTAATCGTTTAACCACCGATTCAAGTGACGTCGCAGGTAGCAGAAAGTGCAAGCAGCGATTGCAAGTGACATTGTATTTTAGTTTATGTTTTCTTGTCTTCACCACCTGGCTACTGTTGTAAAATGTTGAGAGATTCAAACAAAAATAATCAATAAATAGAACAAAATAAAAAAGACTGCAAGTGACATCACTGGCGGAAGTCTGCAGCCAGACGCTATTGGAGAAGCAGTTTCTCCGTGAGCGGGAAAACCCGGAGTGGATCCGGAGCGGAGTGATTACAGAACGCTTAGAGCGGAGAGAGGAACGTGCTTTAATCCACTCCAGGCTTTGATCACATCCCCCTCAACAGACTGAACACACCTCGTCTTTCCTTCATTTAAGACCTATTCAAGCTAAAATCAAGACATTTATAACACTATTTGAGAAATGTAAGCGTATTTACGATCTTAAAATTATGAAAGGTGAATTTAAGAAGGCGGGAACCCTGCAATTGACGGGAATCCATCGTATCGACAGAAAACTTGTGTGTGTGTGAGTGTGTGAGAGAGAGAGATGCTGGAGCTGATGGCAGCGGACGGGGGATATTTGTGGTGGTCGATGTGGATATTGTGGATGACTTCTACTAGTGCTTCAGTTTCTGAACGTTCACGCTTAGTAACACATACAGCTGTATCCTCTCCGCAGTGCACCAGTGAAAAGAGACCCCTCTCTAACAGTGTCGCGTTTCAAACGTTATTTAAATTACACCGGCGGTATTTAAAAAATTAATATCATAAGAAAAATAAACACCGGTATTCGGTATGAACTGGTATACCACCCAGTACTACCATTAGTCACTTTACAGTTAGTGCTATCATACAAATACACTTGTAGGTTTAAAATATCCAACTACAAACATTTCAGCAGAATGTATATTTTAGTCAGAGTCGCGCTCATATTTCATTGCGCTCTGTCTGTTTGATGCTAAAGCGTTCAGAAACAAGTCTGTGGAGTTTAGCGGAGAATCTCAAGATGGAAATATTTCCATGGCTTTCTAACATTTACAGATGGAGAATATACCTGTGAAATGTAAGTAATGTATTTAGGAAAGAGCACATAGTAGGGGTCGACCGATTATCGGCCTGGCCGATTATCGGCGCCGATATTAAGCATTTTACCGATTATCGATATCGGCCATTTTAAAAACAGATTTGCCGATAATTTTTTTTTTTTTTTTTATGCAAACAAACATATTATTTACAGGTGACATTATTTATTGGTGAATAAATAATACAGGTGAAACTATGTAATGTTTAAATGCACTATTTGGCTCGATGCAGCCTGTCTGGGCTCAACACTCTGTGAGAGTGAGGCGATCTCTCAATCTCTGAGAGCAATCTCCGCCCACCGCTCATCTGATATGTAGAGAGTCACGAGAGCAATCTCCGCCCACCGCTCATCTGATATGTAGAGAGTCACGAGTCCGACCAATCAACGCGGAAAACTGAAGGCAGTCTCACACCGAAAGCACATGCTAACTGGAGCTGCGTCAGTGATCACGCATCAGTTGTCTCTCAAAGGTAAAGCAGCAGCAGACGTTGCTGAAGTTGCAAAACACCTCAATATAACCCATGATGTCCGCGATGCGGAAAATGCGGGCGGAATCGCGGAATGCAGTCATATAATGGACTTTACCGTATAACGCGGAATGTCACGGAATGTGTCGAAGTTTGGATGAATTAATCAAAAGTAGGTCAGTACACTTAAATCAACTCGCGCTATGGACTAGTATCTATAAATATTAAGCCGCAAAAACACTATTTAAATATGAATCCTGCATGTTCTGCATCTCTGTTAATGAATGACACAGACGTGCGGTTTCATTTACTGCACACATACATACTGAAGCGCGTGCTGCTCGCGGTGTTTTCAGCATAAATGAGGACATAAATACATGAACAACATCCCCAGAACTGCTCGGAGAGTCACTTCATGAGCATTTGACCGTTTCATTTGAGTAAAACGATCGTCATATCATATATAGGCTACAGAAACTTAAAAGGTCCTCATGGCAACCTGTCAAAATATAAGTTCGGTTTAGCCGAATATATTACTGTATACGTAATACAACTACAACAATTATTACAACTTTTGTTGAGAATAATCACACAATACGCTAAATACGTTTACTTTAAGTTTTACAAAATGTTTACAGAATGCTTCTGGGTGATCTCTGTACTTATGTTATTATTAATATTATTAATATTACTGTTTATTTAATGTTGTTGTTATTAACAGTTTTCAGAATTAAAGACATGTTTAAAAGCATTTAAAGAACGTTTTTTTTGTCAGAGCTCTTGTTATTATTAATTTTGGCATTCATTTTCATTTTTACACCAGACACGAATATCGGTTCAAAATATCGGTTATCGGTCTACTTGATCTGTAATAATCGGTATCGGCATCGCCCCTGAAAAACACATATCGGTCGACCCCTAGCACATAGCTCAAACAGCGCACACGCAGCCGCTTTAAACTCAAAGATTCATCATTGCTGATACACGCTGATATTGTTAATATGCACGTTCGCTAGCAAGCTAATTTCTTAATCTAGTAATTACATGTTTTTTTTTAAAGTTGAACTTACATGAATTTGACATGGCTTTGGGCTCTTTTGTGTGAGACGCGAGTGCAACGCTGATAGATGTTCCTCTAGAAAATGCAATATATATGCGTTCTTTGTGAACGGCTTGCTTCAGTTTTGAGGTAAACAACATCTTCTCCACATTGATCTTTTTCCGCTATATGTTGAATGTGCAGCACCGCATCGAGTGGGTTCAACTGTATTATCCTGTGCACCTGTGTATCTTATACATGCTCGTGCTGCAGAATTATCCTCTCTCATATATTATCCTGTGCACCTGTGTATCTTATACATGCTCGTGCTCCAGAATTATCCTCTCTCATATATTATCCTGTGCACCTGTGTATCTTATACATGCTCGTGCTCCAGAATTATCCTCTCTCATATATTATCCTGTGCACCTGTGTATCTTATACATGCTCATCCTGCAGAATTATCCTCTCTCATATATTATCCTGTGCACCTGTGTATCTTATACATGCTCGTCCTGCAGAATTATCCTCTCTCATATATTATCCTGTGCACCTGTGTATCTTATACATGCTCGTCCTGCAGAATTATCCTCTCTCATATATTATCCTGTGCACCTGTGTATCTTATACATGCTCGTGCTGCAGAATTATCCTCTCTCATATATTATCCTGTGCACCTGTGTATCTTATACATGCTCATGCTCCAGAATTATCCTCTCTCATATATTATCCTGTGCACCTGTGTATCTTATACATGCTCGTGCTGCAGAATTATCCTCTCTCATATATTATCCTGTGCACCTGTGTATCTTATACATGCTCGTGCTCCAGAATTATCCTCTCTCATATATTATCCTGTACACCTGTGTATCTTATACATGCTCGTGCTCCAGAATTATCCTCTCTCATATATTATCCTGTGCACCTGTGTATCTTATACATGCTCGTGCTCCAGAATTATCCTCTCTCATATATTATCCTGTGCACCTGTGTATCTTATACATGCTCATCCTCCAGAACTATCCTCTCTCATATATTATCCTGTGCACCTGTGTATCTTATACATGCTCGTGCTCCAGAACTATCCTCTCTCATATATTATCCTGTGCACCTGTGTATCTTATACATGCTCGTGCTCCAGAATTATCCTCTCTCATATATTATCCTGTGCACCTGTGTATCTTATACATGCTCGTGCTCCAGAATTATCCTCTCTCATATATTATCCTGTGCACCTGTGTATCTTATACATGCTCATCCTCCAGAATTATCCTCTCTCATATATTATCCTGTGCACCTGTGTATCTTATACATGCTCGTGCTCCAGAATTATCCTCTCTCATATATTATCCTGTGCACCTGTGTATCTTATACATGCTCGTGCTCCAGAATTATCCTCTCTCATATATTATCCTGTGCACCTGTGTATCTTATACATGCTCGTGCTCCAGAATTATCCTCTCTCATATATTATCCTGTGCACCTGTGTATCTTATACATGCTCGTCCTCCAGAATTATCCTCTCTCATATATTATCCTGTGCACCTGTGTATCTTATACATGCTCGTGCTCCAGAATTATCCTCTCTCATATATTATCCTGTGCACCTGTGTATCTTATACATGCTCGTGCTCCAGAATTATCCTCTCTCATATATTATCCTGTGCACCTGTGTATCTTATACATGCTCGTGCTCCAGAATTATCCTCTCTCATATATTATCCTGTGCACCTGTGTATCTTATACATGCTCGTGCTGCAGAATTATCCTCTCTCATATATTATCCTGTGCACCTGTGTATCTTACACATGCTCGTGCTCCAGAATTATCCTCGCTCATATATTATCCTGTGCACCTGTGTATCTTACACATGCTCGTCCTGCAGAATTATCCTCTCTCATATATTATCCTGTACACCTGTGTATCTTATACATGCTCGTGCTCCAGAATTATCCTCTCTCATATATTATCCTGCGCACCTGTGTATCTTACACATGCTCGTGCTCCAGAATTATCCTCTCTCATATATTATCCTGTGCACCTGTGTATCTTACACATGCTCGTCCTGCAGAATTAGCCTCTCTCATATATTATCCTGTGCACCTGTGTATCTTACACATGCTCGTCCTGCAGAATTAGCCTCTCTCATATATTATCCTGTGCACCTGTGTATCTTATACATGCTCGTGCTCCAGAATTATCCTCTCTCATATATTATCCTGCGCACCTGTGTATCTTATACATGCTCGTGCTCCAGAATTATCCTCTCTCATATATTATCCTGCGCACCTGTGTATCTTATACATGCTCGTGCTCCAGAATTATCCTCTCTCATATATTATCCTGGCAACTGTGTATCTTATACATGCTCGTCCTGCAGAAATTATCCTCTCTCATATATTATCCTGTGCACCTGTGTATCTTATACATGCTCGTGCTCCAGAATTATCCTCTCTCATATATTATCCTGTGCACCTGTGTATCTTATACATGCTCGTGCTCCAGAATTATCCTCTCTCATATATTATCCTGCGCACCTGTGTATCTTATACATGCTCGTGCTCCAGAATTATCCTCTCTCATATATTATCCTGCGCACCTGTGTATCTTATACATGCTCGTGCTCCAGAATTATCCTCTCTCATATATTATCCTGCGCACCTGGTATCTTATACATGCTCGTGCTCCAGGAATTATCCTCTCTCATATATTATCCTGCGCACCTGTGTATCTTATACATGCTCGTGCTCCAGAATTATCCTCTCTCATATATTATCCTGTGCACCTGTGTATCTTATACATGCTCGTGCTCCAGAATTATCCTCTCTCATATATTATCCTGTGCACCTGTGTATCTTATACATGCTCGTGCTGCAGAATTATCCTCTCTCATATATTATCCTGTGCACCTGTGTATCTTATACATGCTCGTGCTCCAGAATTATCCTCTCTCATATATTATCCTGTGCACCTGTGTATCTTATACATGCTCGTGCTGCAGAATTATCCTCTCTCATATATTATCCTGTGCACCTGTGTATCTTATACATGCTCGTGCTGCAGAATTATCCTCTCTCATATATTATCCTGTGCACCTGTGTATCTTACACATGCTCGTGCTGCAGAATTATCCTCTCTCATATATTATCCTGTGCACCTGTGTATCTTATACATGCTCGTGCTGCAGAATTATCCTCTCTCATATATTATCCTGTGCACCTGTGTATCTTATACATGCTCGTGCTCCAGAATTATCCTCTCTCATATATTATCCTGTGCACCTGTGTATCTTATACATGCTCGTGCTCCAGAATTATCCTCTCTCATATATTATCCTGTGCACCTGTGTATCTTACACATGCTCGTGCTGCAGAATTATCCTCTCTCATATATTATCCTGTGCACCTGTGTATCTTATACATGCTCGTGCTGCAGAATTATCCTCTCTCATATATTATCCTGTGCACCTGTGTATCTTATACATGCTCGTGCTCCAGAATTATCCTCTCTCATATATTATCCTGTGCACCTGTGTATCTTATACATGCTCATGCTCCAGAATTATCCTCTCTCATATATTATCCTGTGCACCTGTGTATCTTACACATGCTCGTCCTGCAGAATTATCCTCTCTCATATATTATCCTGTGCACCTGTGTATCTTACACATGCTCGTGCTCCAGAATTATCCTCTCTCATATATTATCCTGTGCACCTGTGTATCTTACACATGCTCGTCCTGCAGAATTATCCTCTCTCATATATTATCCTGTGCACCTGTGTATCTTATACATGCTCGTGCTCCAGAATTATCCTCTCTCATATATTATCCTGTGCACCTGTGTATCTTATACATGCTCGTGCTCCAGAATTATCCTCTCTCATATATTATCCTGTGCACCTGTGTATCTTATACATGCTCGTGCTCCAGAATTATCCTCTCTCATATATTATCCTGTGCACCTGTGTATCTTATACATGCTCGTGCTCCAGAATTATCCTCTCTCATATATTATCCTGTACACCTGTGTATCTTATACATGCTCGTCCTGCAGAATTATCCTCTCTCATATATTATCCTGTGCACCTGTGTATCTTATACATGCTCGTGCTGCAGAATTATCCTCTCTCATATATTATCCTGTACACCTGTGTATCTTATACATGCTCGTCCTCCAGAATTATCCTCTCTCATATATTATCCTGTGCACCTGTGTATCTTACACATGCTCGTGCTGCAGAATTATCCTCTCTCATATATTATCCTGTACACCTGTGTATCTTATACATGCTCGTGCAGAATTATCCTCTCTCATATATTATCCTGTGCACCTGTGTATCTTATACATGCTCGTCCTGCAGAATTATCCTCTCTCATATATTATCCTGTGCACCTGTGTATCTTACACATGCTCGTGCTCCAGAATTATCCTCTCTCATATATTATCCTGTGCACCTGTGTATCTTATACATGCTCGTGCTCAGAAATCCTCTCTCAATATACCTGCACCTCTGTGCACTTCTGTTTCTCACTCTAGACTATCTCTGTTTCCAGAATGTACTCCTATATATCTCTGTGCTGTCCTGCTCACGTTATCAGAATTATCTCTCTCATATATTATCCTGTGCACCTGTGTATCTTACACATGCTCGTGCTCCAGAATTATCCTCTCTCATATATTATCCTGTGCACCTGTGTATCTTATACATGCTCGTGCTGCAGAATTATCCTCTCTCATATATTATCCTGTGCACCTGTGTATCTTATACATGCTCGTGCAGAATTATCCTCTCTCATATATTATCCTGTGCACCTGTGTATCTTATACATGCTCGTCCTGCAGAATTATCCTCTCTCATATATTATCATGTGCACCTGTGTATCTTATACATGCTCGTCCTCCAGAATTATCCTCTCTCATATATTATCCTGTGCACCTGTGTATCTTATACATGCTCGTGCTCCAGAATTATCCTCTCTCATATATTATCCTGTGCACCTGTGTATCTTATACATGCTCGTGCTCCAGAATTATCCTCTCTCATATATTATCCTGTGCACCTGTGTATCTTACACATGCTCGTCCTGCAGAATTATCCTCTCTCATATATTATCCTGTGCACCTGTGTATCTTATACATGCTCGTGCTCCAGAATTATCCTCTCTCATATATTATCATGTGCACCTGTGTATCTTATACATGCTCGTGCTGCAGAATTATCCTCTCTCATATATTATCCTGTGCACCTGTGTATCTTATACATGCTCGTGCTCCAGAATTATCCTCTCTCATATATTATCCTGTGCACCTGTGTATCTTATACATGCTCATCCTGCAGAATTATCCTCTCTCATATATTATCCTGTGCACCTGTGTATCTTATACATGCTCGTGCTCCAGAATTATCCTCTCTCATATATTATCCTGTGCACCTGTGTATCTTACACATGCTCATGCTGCAGAATTATCCTCTCTCATATATTATCCTGTGCACCTGTGTATCTTATACATGCTCGTGCTCCAGAATTATCCTCTCTCATATATTATCCTGTGCACCTGTGTATCTTACACATGCTCATGCTGCAGAATTATCCTCTCTCATATATTATCCTGTGCACCTGTGTATCTTATACATGCTCGTCCTCCAGAATTATCCTCTCTCATATATTATCCTGTGCACCTGTGTATCTTATACATGCTCGTGCTCCAGAATTATCCTCTCTCATATATTATCCTGTGCACCTGTGTATCTTACACATGCTCATGCTCCAGAATTATCCTCTCTCATATATTATCCTGTGCACCTGTGTATCTTATACATGCTCATGCTGCAGAATTATCCTCTCTCATATATTATCCTGTGCACCTGTGTATCTTACACATGCTCATGCTCCAGAATTATCCTCTCTCATATATTATCCTGTGCACCTGTGTATCTTATACATGCTCATGCTGCAGAATTATCCTCTCTCATATATTATCCTGTGCACCTGTGTATCTTATACATGCTCGTGCTCCAGAATTATCCTCTCTCATATATTATCCTGTGCACCTGTGTATCTTACACATGCTCGTGCTCCAGAATTATCCTCTCTCATATATTATCCTGTGCACCTGTGTATCTTACACATGCTCATGCTCCAGAATTATCCTCTCTCATATATTATCCTGTGCACCTGTGTATCTTATACATGCTCGTGCTCCAGAATTATCCTCTCTCATATATTATCCTGTGCACCTGTGTATCTTATACATGCTCATGCTCCAGAATTATCCTCTCTCATATATTATCCTGTGCACCTGTGTATCTTATACATGCTCGTGCTCCAGAATTATCCTCTCTCATATATTATCCTGTGCACCTGTGTATCTTATACATGCTCATGCTCCAGAATTATCCTCTCTCATATATTATCCTGTGCACCTGTGTATCTTATACATGCTCATGCTCCAGAATTATCCTCTCTCATATATTATCCTGTGCACCTGTGTATCTTATACATGCTCGTGCTCCAGAATTATCCTCTCTCATATATTATCCTGTGCACCTGTGTATCTTATACATGCTCATGCTCCAGAATTATCCTCTCTCATATATTATCCTGTGCACCTGTGTATCTTACACATGCTCGTGCTCCAGAATTATCCTCTCTCATATATTATCCTGTGCACCTGTGTATCTTACACATGCTCGTGCTCCAGAATTATCCTCTCTCATATATTATCCTGTGCACCTGTGTATCTTACACATGCTCGTCCTGCAGAATTATCCTCTCTCATATATTATCCTGTGCACCTGTGTATCTTATACATGCTCGTGCTCCAGAATTATCCTCTCTCATATATTATCCTGTGCACCTGTGTATCTTATACATGCTCGTCCTGCAGAATTATCCTCTCTCATATATTATCCTGTGCACCTGTGTATCTTATACATGCTCGTGCTCCAGAATTATCCTCTCTCATATATTATCATGTGCACCTGTGTATCTTATACATGCTCGTCCTGCAGAATTATCCTCTCTCATATATTATCCTGTGCACCTGTGTATCTTATACATGCTCGTGCTCCAGAATTATCCTCTCTCATATATTATCATGTGCACCTGTGTATCTTATACATGCTCGTGCTCCAGAATTATCCTCTCTCATATATTATCCTGTGCACCTGTGTATCTTACACATGCTCATGCTCCAGAATTATCCTCTCTCATATATTATCCTGTGCACCTGTGTATCTTACACATGCTCGTCCTGCAGAATTATCCTCTCTCATGGTTTTAGAAGATATCAGACTTCCACCATTGACCAATGAAATAACATCGTGCACCTTTAACTTTTACATAAATTTCGGATCCGTCGTTATGTGTCGAATTTACAAATTTCATGATTTAACAACTTCAGTTTTAGTCAGACCGTTTTCTAGGTATTTTATTATTTAATAATGATTTGAGTGAAGTGCTTATATAGTTCTCAGTGTGTGTAATGTTGCATCTTTATACCTTTTGGGAGTGATGTGTCGTATTTTGCCTGAAACTGATTAATTACCTAGTTAAGTACTTATTAGTAGTCATTGTACTTACATGAAACAAAATTTGTGTCCCTGTTCACCTAATTATACTATGCCCTATAAGTATGTACTCTTCCTTTGAAGTACGTACTTCTGAGTATGTAGCAGAATAGTAGGCAAGCTTTGGGACAGACTACTTCATCATGAAAAAAAAAAGTAGCCATTGATAGTATCTGAACAGGTATCTAAATCCAAATGTAATACAGTTAATTGATTGTGTAAATTATTTGCAGTTTCGTCAGCTAGGGATTGTTATATAGGGCTATACAGGCATCTAGTGGAAACACAATGATATTACAGATTATAAATTGTGCTAAATGTTTATCTTAAGTCAATTTACACATAACACATTCAGATTTGTGGAACTCGATCTCAATCGTTAATATGACAACTAATTTGAATGTGACACGAAACTGGTGTATGAAAACAATGTATAAAAAAAACACATATATATATATATATATATATATATATATATATATATATATATATATGATTTTACGTGTGTATATATATATATATTATTGTTTTGTTTGTTTGGGGGGGCAGTAGGGATTTTAGGGCGTCAAATTGGCTAGAAATGGTGCTGAGTACAATGGCTACTAATAAGTCCTTAATTAGGTAATTACTCTGTATTATGACAACTTAAAATAAAGTGTTACCATAAGCCAGAACTGCTACCACATGTACACACACACACACACACACACACACTGAATGAAACTTCACCTGTTATAATCTCATTTCTCTGTTTCTATGTGCTGCTGTGACATGAAGTGAAGCGTGTGTCTGTGACTGTGGGACAATCTGTCCGTCTGTCCACTGATCGTCCTAAAATAGAGAGAGATGATGAGATACAGTGGAGGTTTGGAGGTGAAATCATAGCTGTAATCAAAGGAGGGACCGGAAAGACACATGATGGTGCTGATGAGAGATTCAGAGACAGACTGCAGCTGGACGATCAGACTGGAGATCTGACCATCAAGAGCTTTACAGCTGAAGATGAAGGATATTATATTCTGAACATCAGCAACAGTAAAGGGACTACAGACAGGACATACATAGTTACAATCCCAGGTGAGTCACTCCAGTCAGTGTAATAATAACAGTTCTTCATACATTCAGTTATTTTCTGCAGGTAATTCAGTTCATCTGCTTAATGTTCAAACTCTATTCAGAGTTTATCTGTCGATCATTTCATTCTTTTAAAGTCTATTATTAAAGATTCAACATGATTGAAGTTGATACCTCACCTCAGTATTTCATTCAGCTTTACTTCATATCAGTTCTCTGTTAAAAACACAAACATGTATATTATTCTCCTCAGAAACACATCTTTATTGTGAACTGATGAAACAGCATTGAATGGTGTTAATAGTAACTCTGAGTAACTGTTGTTCTCATCACTCACTGATCTGATGAATCTGTGTTTCTCTGTTTCTATGTGCTGCTGTGACATGAAGTGAAGCGTGTGTATGTGACTGAGGGAGATTCTGTCCATCTGTTCACTGGTCGTCCTAAAATAGAGAGAGATGATGTGATACAGTGGATGTTTGGAGATGAAATCATAGCTGAAATCAAAGAAGGGACCGGAAAGACACATGATGGTGCTGATGGGAGATTCAGAGACAGACTGCATCTGGAAAAAAGAACTGGAGATCTGACCATCAAGAACTCTACAGCTGAAGATGAAGGGCGTTATAAACTGAAGATCCGCAGCAGGAAAGGAAATACAGACAAGACATACATAGTTACAATCTCAGGTGAGTCACTCCAGTCAGTGTAATAATAACAGTTCTTCATACATTCAGTTATTTTCTGCAGGTAATTCAGTTCATCTGCTTAATGTTCAAACTCTATTCAGAGTTTATCTGTAGATCATTTCATTCTTTAAAAGTCTATTATTAAAGATTCAACATGATTGAAGTCGATACCTCACCTCAGTATTTCATTCAGCTTTACTTCATATCAGTTCTCTGTAAAAAACACAAACATGTATATTATTCTCCTCAGAAACACATCTTTATTGTGAACTGATGAAACAGCATTGAATGATGTTAATAGTAACTCTGAGTAACTGTTGTTCTCATCACACACTGATCTGATGAATCTGTGTTTCTCTGTTTCTATGTGCTGCTGTGACATGAAGTGAGGCATGTGTCAGTGACTGAGGGAGAATCTGTTCGTCTGTCCACTGATCGTCCTAAAATAGAGAGTGATGATGTGATACAGTGGATGTTTGGAGATGAAAACTCTCTCATAGCTGAAATCAAAGGAGGGACCGGAGAGACACGTGATGGTGTTCCTGATGAGAGATTCAGAGACAGACTGCAGCTGGACAAAATAACTGGAGATCTGACCATCAAGAACTCTACAGCTGAAGATGAAGGACGTTATAAACTGAAGATCAGCAACAGTAAAGGAAATACAAACTTGACATACTGTGTTTTCATCTCAGGTGAGTCACTCCAGTCAGTGTAATAACACAGTTCTTCATACATTCAGTTATTTTCTGCAGGTAATTCAGTTCATCTGCTTAATGTTCAAACTCTATTCAGAGTTTATCTGTAATCATTTCATTCTTTAAAAGTCTATTATTAAATATTCAACATGATTGAAGTTGATACCTCACCTCAGTATTTCATTCAGCTTTACTTCATATCAGTTCTCTGTAAAAAACACAAACATGTATATTATTCTCCTCAGAAACACATCTTTATTGTGAACTGATGAAACAGCATTGAATGATGTTAATAGTAACTCTGAGTAACTGTTGTTCTCATCACACACTGATCTGATGAATCTGTGTTTCTCTGTTTCTGTGTGCTGCTGTCACAGATAAACCAAGAGAGAAATCACCGGTGAAGGGAAATAATGGTGAGAATCTGCTGTTTGCACTCAATATATTTAACTTTACAGCAATAATCATGATCGTGTGTGTGTGTGTGTGTGTGTGTGTGTGTGTGTGTGTGTGTGTGTGTGTGTGTGTGTGTGTGTGTGTGTGTGTGTGTGTGTGTGTGTTTGTTTGAGATTTAGATTCATCCACTTTATTCATTCAGATTTAAAACAAATGACTGTAAGTGAATTAAACAGCATCTGTCCTGAGAAATTATTTTAATGCAGCAAAGATCCACGATAGAGATGTAAATATACAATTAAACTTTACATTTCTGTTTGCATATTCTAGCATGACTAAGTTCACAAATATAATAAATGTAATTTTAATTTGTGAGAAAAGTGCTTGAACTAGATATAAATGCTCGCATTAGTTTTTTGTTTGCTCACATACACCAGTGCATCTTCTCTGTAATTCATCATTGTCTCTGTTTTCCTTCAGATGAATCCATTGTAGAGATGCAGCCGCTGATGATTAAATAAGTTCCTGATGGAGAGAAAGAGCAAGAGAGGAAGAGTTCAGTTTAACAACACATTCCCCGCCCCCTCCTGTCAATCACTCTGTCATCATCCGCTCCAGCTACAACACAAGCCCCGCCTCCTCCTGTCAATCGCTCTGACATCATCCGCTCCAGCTACAACACAAGCCCCGCCCCCTCCTGTCAATCACTCTGACATCATCCGCTCCAGCTGCAACACAAGCCCCGCCCCCTCCTGTCAATCACTCTGACATCATCCGCTCCAGCTGCAACACAAGCCCCGCCTCCTGTCAATCGCTGTGACATCATCCGCTCCAGCTGCAACACAAGCCCCGCCTCCTCCTGTCAATCGCTGTGACATCCGCTCCAGCTGCAACACAAGCCCCGCCCCCTCCTGTCAATCGCTGTGACATCATCCGCTCAAGCTGCAACACAAGCCCCGCCCCCTCCTGTCAATCACTCTGACATCATCCGCTCCAGCTACAACACAAGCTCCGCCCCCTCCTGTCAATCACTCTGACATCATCCGCTCCAGCTACAACACAAGCACCCGCCCCCTCCTGTCAATCACTCTGACATCATCCGCTCCAGCTACAACACAAGCCCCGCCCCCTCCTGTCAATCACTCTAAAATCATCCGCTCCAGCTGCAACACAAGCCCCGCCCCCTCCTGTCAATCGCTGTGACATCATCCGCTCCAGCTACAACACAAGCCCCGCCCCCTCCTGTCAATCACTCTGACATCATCCACTCCAGCTGCAACACAAGCCTCGCCCCCTCCTGTCAATCACTCTGACATCATCCGCTCCAACTACAACACAAGCCCCGCCCACTCCTGTCAATCACTCTGACATCATCTGCTCCAGCTGCAACACAAGCCCCGCCTCCTCCTGTCAATCGCTGTGACATCATCCGCTCCAGCTACAACACAAGCCCCGCCTCCTCCTGTCAATCACTGTGTTTTATTAGTTTTACCACAGCAGTATTTCTCTATCCACTGCATGTGCTGTTTTTATACCAGATTAATGTTTATGATTACAGTGTGTCTCTAAAGCTGAGATCACATGAACTTCTTCATGTATAAAGTGCCTTTGTGTTCAAGCTGAAGCTCTTACTGCACTTGTACCAAAACAGATGAGAACACCTTTGTTCAGTTCTAGCAGTGATATGATACATGTGCTTTGTGTTGAATAATATTGATCTAATATCTGATCATTTCTGTCCTCTAGTGGACAAATACAGCTTCTGCTTCCTAACAACTCTGTAAACATGCAACGCATAAACAATACACCTATATATACACGTTTGAATATGAGTGATATCATCTTAATAAACAATATACCTGTATATACACGTTTGAATATGAGTGATATCATCTTAATAAACAATACACCTATATATACACGTTTGAATATGAGTGATATCATCTTAATAAACAATATAAAGGCAAATGTGTGTTGCTTCATACTGTATGTACACAATCAAATCTTACACAGAAATAATCTCAGTAAAAGTAAAATGATCATGTCGTTGTGTTGATCATAATAAACGAGCAGGGATGAAATATGACAGAAAATCAGATATTGTTCAACTAGCTGAACATGGTAAAGGAAGAAAAGTACATAATAATAATACTGGTTTTATGGTCAGGTGAATTATGGCGTGTTATTGAAACTGAATTACAGTTCAAGAAAAGCACAATCTATATTTGATATTAAGTTATGATTGGATGTGCTGTATTTCTGCTGTTCTTCATGTTTTTGAGCACTAGATGACCGCAGAAGTGTAGAAAGCTCGAGGAAAGACCACACGTGAATATACTTCTGTATTAAAGGCCTCGTTGCTTTTGTTAATTGATTGAAACACTGTTTGTACTGAAAAAATGAAAAATATTGAATGGGATGATACAGGATATCATAATTATTACAGTGTAACTCCAAATGAGAATACAAACGGGAGAAGGGTTGCCAAATTGTGTGAAATACTTTACTTTTATTTCTTAACGAGTATGTTAATTATCCCAAGGGTACACAGTTATTAACCTCATTAACTTATGGGGATAACAGTATCAGATTTCCACTTCATTGCAATGCATTTCTTAGAAACATTTCTGTGAGATTTATGACATAATCTTGTGTAATATTGCTATTATTATTATTACAATTACTACTATTATTACATTACATTTATTTTATTTAGTTAATTTACAATAAAATGTGTTTCACAGTCAGTATCAGAAGTCAAGGTGACACGTTTATATTTTGTTTAAATATTTAAAACACTTCCAGAGGCCAAAGTTAAACTGTAGACTGTATTTAACCGTTGTGTGTGAGACTGATCGCGCACGCCCCTCCCCCAGCAGTGCGCGCGCCCATCCCCCACCCTACAGCGTGCTCGCGCCCATCCCCCACCCTACAGCGCGCGCGCGCCCGCCCCTCCCCCAGCCGTGCGCGCGCCCATCCCCCACCCTACAGCACGAGACTCCAGATGCAGCAGAGCAGCGCGAGAGAGACTCACACATACAACATATTAATACATGTGCTGCTCATAAGATGTATGTATGCAATTAGTATCATGTGTGTTTAGTGTCATTTTACAACGACCAGCAGTTTTCCATCACTTTCATTCGATGTACAATGTTTTTACCATTTATTCACACACGCACACGCACACACACACACAACACACACACACACACACACGGGTCATTCTACAGAAACGAAAACTTTTGGTATGACAAGATGTCTTAAAATGTTTTTTTTTTTACATTTAAACTTCGACCACATTATTAGATTACCTTTTGACTTTATGAATACATATAAATGACAGCTTAATGATTTTTATATTTTGTGTGCATTTATTTAAAGACCACATGCACTGTTTTTTGTCACTGGTGTTACCTTACTACTTTGGCCATTTTAGAGGTGTAAGAAACATTATTTTTCAGCAAATGTTGTCAGAGTTACAGAACAACAATAATAATGGAGCAAATAAGGCGGCTACATTTTATTTATTTTATTCAGGTTTGTTAAAAGTATTATTTGAATGACATAAGTTCATTTGTGCAACCATGTATTTGCTATAACAATGAAAATATTTTCGAAACAGTTATAAACAAGTAATGATGCAATCTTTTAAATCTTACCTCTTGAAGCAGAATTAAATGGATGTAATTATTATCATGCCACATGTGACACATTGTATTTAATGAGACATAAAAAACAGTAACACCACACTCTCAAAACGGATGTGTTAAAACAACACAACCTGCGTTATATCTCAACACACCTGTGTGTCTAGTTAAGGACAACACATGTTGTGTTACTTTTAACTCAACCAATGTGTTATTCTTCTTAACACAGGGAATGTTAAAATATTTGACACACTAATTTGTGTCATAGATGTGCTATTTTTGACCAGTTAAAATGAATGCAAATATATATTTTTACAAATATACAAATATATTTATTAAAACTTGACTGCTACATTTTCACAAAGTCAAACACACTAACAGAGTGAGAAACATGAACAGTGCTACATGTGTCAAGTTCATAGCCAAAGTCTTTCATGCTTTCAACAAACAGAACACTGTTTTTCCAAAGATCCAACCATGACTGGAAAAACATTTGGGACAGTCATTATTTCTGTTAATGGACTGCCCAATTTCCAATGAAACATAGTCTGAACCTGACTATTGTAGGCTAATGTCTTACTTATATTTACCAAATTACATAATCCTGTCCATCAGAAAGTGCATGGACATGCCTAAGATGACTTATACATTTCCGGACGTCTTTAGAAGTAGATTTTTTGCACTTCGGACATATGTACATGGTGGTACAATTTAGGAAAGTGCTTGAAGTTTGAAATAAGCTCCACAACTTTAGATCTCTTCCCACCAGAGAAAGGAATGTCATACACATTTTCAAAGAAGTTGAAGACATGTGAGCTGGACAGGATATGCTACATTGCAAACCCAATACATTTTGAACAATTTGTCGATGGCACACGTCAGACTGTTATCCTCAAGTGGAATGGTGCCTTTGTCATTCTCGGACACAATGATGTATTGCGCTGTAGAACTGGGCGCTCCTAAACAGACAATGTGGGGTTGATGGTTTTCCACCATTGTCAGGGAATTATCCAGGAGGCGAGAGATGCTGGTTCCAGCCTGTAAAAATAAAAGAACATTTTATAAAATCCATTCTCAACACAGTTCAAGCGACTGGAGGTTCTCTTAAAGGGATAGTTGAAAATTCTGTCATTAATTACTCGTCCTCGTGTCGTTCCAAACCCGAAAGCCCTTCGTTCATCTTCGGAACACAAATTAAGATATTTTTGATGAAATCCGAGAGCTCTCTGATCCTCCGTAGACAGCAACACAACTCAAATGTTCCTAGGCACAGAAACACAGCAAGAACATCGGTAAAATAGTCCATGTGGCATCAGGGTTTCAACCATAATTTGACGAAGCTATGAGAATAATTATTATCAGAGAGCTCTCGGATTTAATCAAGAAATATCTTAATCTGTGTTCCGAAGATGAACTAAGAAGGTCTTACGGGTTTGGAACAACATGAGGGCGAGTAATTAATGACAATTTAAATTTTGGGGTGAACTATCCCTTTAATTCATCTGCATTAATTGAACTATAGCAGGGTTCGTACACATTTTTACCAACAAATGTCCATGACTTTTCCATGACTTTTGAGACAATATTCATGACCTAATTTTACATTATTTTACAATAAGAATAAAAATCTGTTCAAATTATCATAGCATGTTAACTAAAATGAATGTCTATTAATACTATTGTTTGCTTTTTTGTTTTAGTACACGCTGAAACTGCGCCAGATGTGAAGGTCCTTGCAGTCCGAAATTTCACATGCAAAAACGCATACAAACATTTCTGACTCGGTGTGTAAGGACCTTTACTCCACACAGAGAACATATCACATCATTAATTTATTTCACTCAGTTAAACGCAGGGCCAGAATTTCGTTTTGGAAACTTTTCTCTTTCGCAAGTGTTTACATTAAGAAAAAAATGACAATGCTTACAAGGATACTCGCCAGCAGTGTTCGAACTATACCGTGGACTTTGGGGAGCCCAGTTATTTCTTTTTTTTATAACGGGGGGGATTTTGTGCGCTTGCGATGGGCTTACAAAGATACATAAAAGCTATGGGGGGGGACATTATATATATGTAGGGCCCTATGAAATTCGTTTTAATTTTTCCCAAATTCCATTGAATTTTTTTCTAAATTAATTTTTTTCGTTTCAATTTTTCTAGATTAGGTTTTTTTCCGTTTTCATTTTATAGACTCCTTTTTAATGATCAAATTAAATTGTATTTATCAAAAAGCATGTCTAATTAATTAAAATCATGAAACTTATACAATTTAATTTATTAAAAGTGTAACAAAAATGACATGTTTATGGCCGTATGAAATGTTATATTTTTTTCTTACCTTATGTTTTATTGTTGCCAAATTCTGTTTTAGCTCGTCTGATTATTTGAATGCATACAAAAATTTTTTTTTACTCTTACAGTAGCCTTATGAATTGTTATTTTTCCTCAGAAATTCTGTGTTAATCAGATTAAGGCATGAAACATCGATTTAATTTATATTTTAATGAATGAAAATTAAACATTTACATGTTGAAAAATAAAGGGGATTTAGCCTACTATTAAAAATAAAATATGTTGTGATTATGTCTTAATAAAATAAAGTTGTATTATTTTTCAACAGTAGTAGAAGACGTGTTTTTGAAGTAGAACTAAATTCACAGTTTTATTGTTTGTAGGGACAAACAGATGCAGATAATTAAAACATGCACATTTCTTCTCTTTCTCTGTCACTCTCAAAATGGGCATATTTGAGAAACAAGTCGAGTAGTTTGCTTCACTGAATATAATTGTCGGTCATTTAACATTTCTTTCGTAAAACAGTTGACTAAACATCTTACCTCGCTCTCTTTTATTAATCTGACGCTTCATCACGCGCTCAGCATCTGTGACCGCTAAACTCCGCCTACTTTGATTTTATTTGAATTCAATTACTTTGACATTGACGAGCGCTGTTTGCCGCTGAGGCAGAGCAGACTCTTAAAGCTTTTTTTGTCATCCTAACAAGAGCGCTGCGTAATCGAGGACAGCAGATGCTCATGTAGGCCTATAATTATCTTTATTGAAGTGAGTTAGGTTTAAATCGCATTTTTTAATACGAGCATTAATTAACGATTTTTGTTGTTGCAATTTTACACATAATAATCCACGATGATCACAGTACACAAAACTGAAATTGCACGTCAAAATAACACAGTCAATATTTTTTGAGACCCCCCCCAAAAAATTTACTTTTCACAAATCACGTTTTCAGGGGAGCCCATGTATTATTAAGGGGAGCCCCTAGCTCCCCCGTAGTTCGCACCCTGCTCACCAGGATGGCCATTTTAACGTCATTTTGTGTGTAATTTTGCCGCTTAAACGCAACAAGCTGCACTTTTAGAGCCCCGTATTTCAGCCTTGACTTTTAGTTTATGGCTTCGGGACAATTCTCACGTCAGACGCGGGCCGGGCATCGGGCTTGTTTTAGGATTCCTCCTTATTTTTGTATTTTAGAAATCCATCAATTATTATGGTGATGAAAAGGATTAGCCGCTCGTGGAAACAATACCGCGACTGACAAGAGCAGCTCGACCTGTCTAATAGCACACATTTGTCTAGGTTAAACGTTTAAACTAACATTGTGATATGCTTTTTTAAGTATTTTATATAGATTTAATTTTAGTCAAGTGGTGATTTAAGAAGGCTAAATTGATCAAACATAATAGCCAAACTCACTGTCTGCAGCTGGCCGATTGCTCAAAAGATACTTTAAAAACAAAAACTTGAATTTAATAAACAAATACATTTTCCAAACATATTTCTAAATTAACTCAGTAAAGAAACGAAATACGCTTTGCCATTAAAAACGAAACTGAAGTATTTGAATGGCTAGAACAGCAGCTGTGTAATGGGGAAGAGAGAAAGAAAGACATGGGCTCCAGTCGGACTCAGGAAGGTAATTCTGATCATCTGCTGGACAAGGATTGGACTGGGGCGTATGTTTGAGGCCCGTGCAGGATTCTACTGAGCTTGTTTGGTACCAAAGTCAATTTGGTGCTCGCAAGGCGGCTTTATACGGACGCCATTAGGACATGTGTGCAGCGGAAACCGCCTCTGGAGCGCGCGAGTACAGAACGGCTTAAAAAGACGTGCAAACAAATAATAGGCTACATTTTAGTGACAATGCAACAATGACCCGATTAGGCAGGTGACAATTCTGTCAACTGTACCAAAATGCCAGAGAAAGACTTGTATCGCACCGTGCAGCTCTTTAGTGCAGACGAGATGCGCTGATTACGTGTTTTAAGAGAAAGTCAAAGAGAGAAAACACAGCTGATGAATCCGTTTTCAAATGACCGATTTGATATTCTGTGTGGATCTATTTACTCTTCAGCCTACAAGCTATAGGCTATTGAATAAATGTGTGAATATCCATCATTTTAAATTCGAAAGCTGCGGGAAAGAGTAGAAATATGCGATATAGCCCATGCGCAATCCCGTACCGAACTTCAGGACCTGAATAAACATAATACAGAGATTTGTAAAATAGATTTCCATGACTTTTCCAAAACTTTCTGGGTTTATTTATTTTTCCAAAACTTTTCCAGGCCTGGAAATTGCGGTTTTAAAATTCCATGACTTTTCCAGGTTTTTCATGACCGTACGAACCCTGTTTATATAAGTATAATAATTCCAATGACATATAATACAAATAACTGTGTTCATCAGTAGATGATACAAATAAGTATATATATATTTATTAGTGGTGGGCCGTTAACGTGCTGCGGGCGATAAAAAAAATATCGCCGTTAATCTATTCTCAAAGTTGGGTTGGGAGCTGGGTCTATACTACGCAAGCTATGATGACTTTCACCCTGATATTTTAGCGCGGATGTATACCTAGCCGAATTGCACTGTAGGGGGCGAGAACGAGTCTTCGAACTAGAGGCTCGCAGTCCGTGATGGACAGATTGTTAACGGCTGGTCTATGTGGTAATACAATCGGGCAGGACATCCAAACGCTCAGCTATCATTCATCAACCTCAAATATGGCTTTTCCTCTGAAAGATGTATGTAGTAGCAACTTTACATGGCCGCTCAATATGATGTTAACCTAGAGAAATGTGCGCTATTGAAGTGTTTGTGTGGAAGCGCGTTTGCTGCAGGACAGGCTCCGGTGCGCTCACTTGCTCTTAAAATCTCCGTCATTCTTGGTCATACAGATAAAAGTAGCCTAATACATCTTTCGAATCTGTAAAGACTCTACGTTTATTTGTGTGCGCTCAGAATAACAACGAAACGTTGCGCTTTTAAGCAAACAGGATGCGCTTTAGGTCTCATGTGAACTTGAGAATTCACTCCCGTGTCACCCTCTGCTTCGAACCTGTGTGTATGCCTAACGTTACTGTGAAATGACCACATCAGACGTGACGTGCTAACATGGATGCAGCTATGAAGCCGCCGGGTTTGCTTCAGGGAAAATGTATTTTTAAGAAGCTTCCCAATGGAAACTGTAAACAGTTCATCACGACCTCTTATGTAGGCCTACAGTTCAAAATTCATGTTTAACTGAATAAACAGTTAGTAAACACAAGTACATCTTATTGAACATAGTTTATTTTCATCACCAATTATCATAGTAGAACAGCTTTCTCAAGCAGTTTGTGATGCATTTTGGAAACAGGAGATGAGCCCCTGGCTTGAGAAACCCGTTCTCAAAGACTTACTTTTAGCCATTATTTGGGTAGCACACATATTCTGAATGCCTTCGGCAGAATTCAAATGAGCCATTTTAATCTAGATTAAAAAAATTAATCTATGCCCACCCCTAATATTTATATAAGTATAATAATTCAAATGCCATATAATACAAATAACAGTGTTCATCAGTAGATGATACAAATAAGTATATATATATATATATATAAGTATAATAATTCCAATGCTATATAATACAAATAACTGTGTTCATCAGTAGATTATGCAAATAAGTATATATATATATATATATATAAGTATAATAATTCCAATGCTATATAATGCAAATAACTGTGTTCATCAGTAGATGATACAAATAAGTATATATATATATATATATATATATAAGTATAATAATTCCAATGCCATATAATACAAATAACAGTGTTCATCAGTAGATGATACAAATAAGTATATATATATATATATATATATATATTTATATAAGTATAATAATTCCAATGCTATATAATACAAATAACTGTGTTCATCAGTAGGTGATGCAAATAAGTATATATATATATATATATATATATATATATATATATATATATTTATATAAGTATAATAATTCCAATGCTATATAATACAAATAACTGTGTTCATCAGTAGATGATACAAATAAGTATATATATATTAGAGGTGGGCATAGATTAATTTTTTTAATCTAGATTAATCTAGATTAATTTTGGAATTAATCTAGATTAATCTAGATTAAAATGGCTCATTTGAATTCTGCCGAAGGCATTCAGAATATGTGTGCTACCCAAATAATGACTAAAAGTAAGTCTTTGAGAACGGGTTTCTCAAGCCAGGTGGCGCATTAGACCAGGGGCTCATCTCCTGTTTCCAAAATGCATCACAAACTTTAATCTCTTCCCGTCCCAATCCCACGAAAAAACTGGAGGAAAATCCCGTTCCACTCCCGGAAGAATGACTCCCATTCCCTCCCACTCCCGTGTTTTTTTTCTTTCTTTTTTTTCTGGATAACTGTCAGTTACAGTAAAAATATAATACAGATCACAGCGTGCCCACCTTATTAGTTGAATAAAAACCCAAAATGTCTTTTTTTGTTATTATATTGAACTGAAAGCCATCTTATCCACAGTGTTGCACAGATTAAATTTCATGTAAATCATCCATGCTAACACACACGTCTTCTATTTTTATTTTTTAGACATTTCACTCTCTATAGATATATTTCGAAGTTTCTCGCTCAAGTTCACACGAGACCTAAAGCGCATCCCGTTTGCTTAAAAGCGCAACGTTTCGTTGTTATTCTGAGCGCACACAAATAAACGTAGAGTCTTTACAGATTCGAAAGATGTATTAGGCTACTTTTATCTGTATGACCAAAAATGACGGAGATTTTAAGAGCAAGTGAGCGCACCGGAGCCTGTCCTGCAGCAAACGCGCTTCCACACAAACACTTCAATAGCGCACATTTCTCTAGGTTAACATCATATTGAGCGGCCATGTAAAGTTGCTACTACATACATCTTTCAGAGGAAAAGCCATATTTGAGGTTGATGAATGATAGGTGAGCGTTTGGATGTCCTGCCCGATTGTATTACCACATAGACCAGCCGTTAACAATCTGTCCATCACGGACTGCGAGCCTCTAGTTCGAAGACTCGTTCTCGCCCCCTACAGTGCAATTCGGCTAGGTATACATCCGCGCTAAAATATCAGGGTGAAAGTCATCATAGCTTGCGTAGTATAGACCCAGCTCCCAACCCAACTTTGAGAATAGATTAACGGCGATATTTTTTTTATCGCCGATAAGAGTCTCACGTTAACGCAGCACGTTAACGCCGATAACGGCCCACCACTAATATATATATTTATATAAGTATAATAATTCCAATGCTATATAATACAAATAACTGTGTTCATCAGTAGATGATGCAAATAAGTATATATATATATATATATATTTATATAAGTATAATAATTCCAATGCTATATAATACAAATAATTGTGTTCATCAGTAGATGATACAAATAAGTATATATATATATATAAGTATAATAATTCCAATGCTATATAATACAAATAATTGTGTTCATCAGTAGATGATACAAATAAGTATATATATATTTATATAAGTATAATAATTCCAATGCTATATAATACAAATAACAGTGTTCATCAGTAGATGATACAAATAAGTATATATATATATTTATATAAGTATAATAATTCCAATGCTATATAATACAAATAACTGTGTTCATCAGTAGATGATACAAATAAGTATATATATATATTTATATAAGTATAATAATTCCAATGCTATATAATACAAATAACAGTGTTCATCAGTAGATGATACAAATAAGTATATATATATATATATGTATAATAATTCCAATGCTATATAATACAAATAACTGTGTTCATCAGTAGATGATGTGATGTTGAAACACTTCTTAAACCTGAAATGATTTTTGTACATCCAGAGGTCAAAAGTTGAGTATCCACCAGAAAAGAGACTGATCTCTGAGTAAATATCCACAAAACTGGACTCTCTGAATATATAGAAGCAGTGGGCTGTTTTACAAAGATGAATTATGGAGAATCAATCAATTGTGAGTAATTTATTCCTATTCTGTGAATACAATGCAATCATGTAATCTGTAGTCTGATTACAGGTGTTTTAACGTGTACTTTAATCTACAAGTGCTTCATTCTTGGAAATCAATTATGTAAACTAATCCAGATTACATATTATCAGTTACCCAGCTCTAAAATCAGATGATTAAATAATACATACGCAGTTATAAATTAGTTTTATAAATTGTAATTTATAATAATTTATTTATAAATTATTCATTACAAACATTTGACCGCTACACTTGAGCCTGATGAGGTCTGTGGTCACTCATTTAACCCTAAAAAGAGCAAAACCATAACGAGGAATGTATTTATTTCTATTTTCCATCTTATTGGGACACATAATACAATTTCATGATTTAGTTTGAAAACAATGCTTTTAACGTTGTCAGTTTAGGTTATAAATGAACTGAAAACAGCACACTTGTTTCTCAACGCTTGTTACTACATGGATGTAATTCCTGAATACAGACCTAATGTTGGTCTCGTTTAAAGAAGACAGAGCAGATTACTGCTGAAGTGAAAGCAAACTTTAAGTTTACAATAAAGATAATGTAGTATACTATTTGATATTACATATGTTGTATATATATGTGATATCACAACAATAGTGGTTCCTGTGAGGTTTAGTTTGGGCACTATCCCAAAAATAACCACCGCGTTACACCCAAACTCTGTTGACTTCTTTTGATGCAGTTTTCTGTCACAATATCACTTATATTACAAAACAGTTACTGAATATAGATCCTTGACTGTCAGACCTTTGCAAAGATATCTGTTTTCTCAAGATTACAAAAACACAAGCCACAAAATCAGAGTCTGTGTTTATATCTTGATTTATAAAAGAGTGACGTATCCCAGAGATACACACATTTAGAGACCGATTACACAAAATGTAAGCATCTAATTCATAAAATGTCAATGTAAACCTAATAAGCTAATGCTGAACAACACTTTTAAAGGTAAGTCATGTGTAAATATGAACTAGATTAACATTTATCGGAGGGTGAGTAGACGACTCCACTACAGACAGTCATGCTGTTTTAAATGCTTCCCGTGAGCTAAACAAATAATGTAGAAACACAAGTCACCTCCTCTAAATATTCACTACAATCATGAAACCAAGAAATACGACCTACACTCTCACTGCTTCTCCCACAGTCTCTCACATGTTTGTATCCCACATAGTGTTAGAGTAAATACATAAGCTACTTAACCTGTGCTGAGCTGCAGCTGTCTGTGGTATCGAGTTATTCTGAGCTTTCTAGATGTACTGAAACACGTCTCTTTGCTCTTACTTCTGTGTAAAACAAGACAACCATTCTCAGCAGTGACAACCCTTCAGACCTACCTAAATAACCTGTTTGATGTGTTAACAAAGTCTTGTGATGAACTCAGTGTTTGATGTCATTTCCTCTCGCTGCTCCATGTTCACATCTTTTCTGTAGCAGTGTTTACGAAGATTCAAATGTGCATGTTACAAATAATAAAGCAGTGTTTTGACATGTTATCATTTAAAAAACGAGAGTATAATCCAGTATTACTTCTTATGTAGATCTATATAACAGCTCTAGAGAATGATATGAGGTTAATAACCCCCCCATACAAACACACACACACACTCCCCCCCACACACAACACACACACACACTCTCCCCCCCCCACACACACTCCCCCCCCCCACCACACACACTCCCCCCACACACACACACTCCCCCCCCCCCCCACACACACACACACACACACACACACACACTCCCCCCCCCCCCCCCCCCACACACACACACACTCCCCCCCCCCCCCACACACCACACACACACACTCCCCCCCCCCCCACACACACACACACACATACACATATATATATACACAATATGCAAAAACATATATAAAACACTACTTCAGTGTGATCAGAATATTATTTGGGAATAAGTCCATTTATAATACACAAAATGTCTAATGCAAAAATTATATATATATATATATATTATGACTCCTTTTTAATATGAATAAGTATCATTTACTTCAAAGTGAATAACACGGTCATAATGAACTTAAACTTAGTGTAAATCTGAAAACCTTACCTTCTCTAATGAATTCACAGATGCCAAAACAATTTTAACTGGTATTCGGATCCATTTCGGGTTCTCTTTACGTCACACTCCACTTGAAGCAGCAATTATTCGGAATGAAACACTCTCACTATTAGGATAATCACAGACAGTCCATGTACTTTTTATAATTAAGCGAACGTTAGGAGTATTTCTAAATGTTTGCCAGAGTATATCAAACAGTCATCTAGATCAGTGGTTCTCAAACTGGGGGCCGCGGCCCCCTGGGGGGCCACTAGATGGCACTAGGGGGGCCGCGAAGAAATTCTAGAATATTACTTTTTTTTTTTTTTTTTTACCTGTATGCGACGGCGTTTTAGTGCCACATAAAAAAAAAAAATCTAAGATTACGAGATTAAAGTCGTAATATTTCGAGAATAAAGTCGAAACTACGAGAAAAAAAGTCGAAATGTTACGAGAATAAAGTCGAAACTACGAGAAAAAAAGTCGAAATGTTACGAGAATAAAGTCGAAACACTTCGAGAATAAAGTCGTAGTAATACGAGATTAAACTCCTAATATTTTGAGAAAAATCACAGAATTGCTAGAAACAATGGATGTGGAGGATTTGGTTAAATCCTACTTTAGATTAGGATTTAGCAATAAGGAAATTCTTTGTCTTTTGGCGCATCAGCACGGAGTTATAATTAGTAAAAGGACACCGCCGCGGTTATGTAGGAAACGTAATATATTCAGAAGAAAAATAACGACGTCGCCAGTACTTCAGCCGGGGTCCCAACGCATAATGGCATAATGTCCCAATGGCATTATGGCATATTCGGAGACGTCGAGCGTGCCGAAGTTCAACTCCTTCAGGGTCGATTTCTTTGATCACATCCTCATAGTCTCTTGAGAAACAACATTATCCTCTTCGAATAGCATGCAGATGTAACCATCGATATCCTTGGAGTCGACCACTGGTCACCATCTCAGACTGCACAAAAGAGGCAATTTCCTCAATGTCTGTCTGATTTTTTCTTCTGAATAAATTCTACGTTCTAAATTCTAAATTCTCATCACACTACGCTGAAACGTCACCAAACCGTTGACGTACTAGTGAACACATCGACACGAACACACTGATAAATGCTAAGTCTATTTAAAATGTACAAGTTTTTAGATGGAGGATGCAGTGTCTCAGCTGAGAAGGTAAATACAGAAGAGCCCAGCGTGAAAAAAATGAAACTGCGTAAATTTGACTACTCGTACATAAAATATGACGTTATGGAATATAGTGACGGCAGAAAACAGTGCACACTGTGCTTGAAAATGTGATCCGTTGAAGCACTGAAACTCAACCAACATGTCACAACAATTAATTGCGAATAAAAGTAAGGATTTTTTTTCAGAGAAAGAAAGAAGAATACATCAAGCAAAAGGTACGACTGACTAACATATCACGACAATATACGAGACAGCAAGCATCGTATCCTGCAGCCCTGCGTATAGCCAAATGTAAAAAGCCTCACGCGATCGGGATATGTGCCGAGTGATGCTCGGGGAGGAGCAAAATCTGCATTGCAAGATTTCTTTTATATTGTAAAACTTGTATAATATTGTATATGTCTTCTATATTGAAAAACGATTTCTTTTTTAAGTAGAGCAGACATTTTTTCATGTTTCTTGCAGAAAAACAGATTGCTGAAAAAACAAACAGATTGCTGTTCAAATTGCAAACCAAACTTGAGCCACTGTCATTTACTCCATTAAAATGTAAGAAGTTTAATGCACTTTCTTTACAAATCAAATGTAAATGAACTTTTCAGTATTGATCTTCTACTATGGACATCCTAAATAACTGTTCAGTATTTAATACTTTTGTTGCACTTACCAGACAATATTATTGTTAACTGTCAAAACTATTTTATAACAATTTGTTATATTTTATGAAATGTAGCCTTTAACCAATTTTGTATATTCAACATCAGAGACATTAGGCTACAAACAGAATTGTTGTTCCAGCATTGTTAATTTGTAAATTAATTTGTTTTTAGTACAATCTAAAATTTGTAAGTAAAATTGTAAGTTTGAGGATGTTTTCGTCATGAGTTTTCTTTTGGGGGGGCCACAAAAGAATTCACCCTACGCAAGGGGGCCTCCTCCTGAAAAAGTTTGAGAACCACTGATCTAGATGACTCCAATAAAAAACTAAAACACACAAACACCGCTACATCTAACTCGTAAAATAAACTTTTTAAACCAACCAAACAAGAATGTTTATAAATAATTAAACTGAGGGACGTTTTTGTCCTGATAACGTGTTGATTTGGTGATATTTGTCATGTTTGCGTCCATAAAAAAGCCAAGCCTGCAGCACCTCTCAAAACAGAACTTGGTTTCGTTAACTTAGCATTATGCAGCGCGTTTAACGTATACGTTCTTCCACAGACAATGCTTAATAAAACGACAACTTGTATGGTCAAATAAACACCTTAAACAGTTTCGATGAGAGTATATTTTAAGCCAACAACTCCCCTAACCAGGAGCGTAGCCAGAAAGGAGACTCTGGGTGTGCATCAGAAAAACTGGGTGTGCCACATTTATTGTCAGATTAATGCGCAAAAAAAACAAAAAAACAAGCATGCTTATTGGGTATTAATATGTTAGTTTAACCATTTCATTTTTGTGTAGGCTACATGTGTCTGTTAACCTATTCTCTGTTTTGGATGTCTTTGAAAATCACTATTTTATATCTGCAACAAAGTGAGTGTGTGTGTGTGTGTGTGTGTGTGTGTGTTAGCATGCGTGCTGTATATTTAGTATTATTAAACCTTTCATTTCTGCGTATGTCTGTGTTTGTATGCTTACTGTTTATTAAGCATTTTTAAACCTTTCATTTCTGCGTGTGTGTGTGTGTGTGTGTGTGTGTGTGTGTGTGTGTGTGTGTGCGTGTGTGTATATGTGACAGAGAGAGAGACAGTTTTAATGAATTCTCCATTGTGAATGTGTTCTATTGTCAGCCCTGCATTTCACATTGGCCTACCAGGGGTCTCCAACCCTGCTCCTGGAGAGCTACCGTCCTACAGATTTCAGCTCCAAACCCAATCAAACACACCTGAGCAGCTAATCACAGTCTTCAAGGCTACTGGTTAATTTCAGACAGGTGTGTTGGAGCAGGGTTGTAACTGAAATCTGCAGGATGGTAGCTCTCCAGGAGCAGGGTTGGAGATCCCTGATATAAACTCTTAAAAAGAGAAGACTTGCAAAGAGTATTGTCACCTGTCATTTATTTCACATATCTATATCTGCAACAAAATATGTGTGCATGTATGTCCGTATATGAGTGTGTCTGTGTGTGTATCTGTGTAAGCAAGCTTAATGATTATTAATATGATAGTTTAACCATTTAATTTCTATTTATGTGTGTGTGTGTTTCTGTGAGCCTATTGTCCATTTTCGATGAGTTTCACTGTCAGCCATGTTGGCCTAGACCCTAAAAGCATACCACCTTAGGCCTTAAAATTCTTGAACCCTGGTTATCGCTGCTTGCAGCTATATTTTTGTTGTTGTTGTTTTTTTCCATTTTCCGAAGCTTTCTCGCTCAAGAGGGTCACCGACAATCACATACAGTATAACCTACAACAGCTCTTTAACTGCGCTCTAGTCAAACGCGCTCACTGTAGCCTAATCATTAACTACACACATCATGAACCCCTTTTAGGCAAGTACAATTTATATCACATATTTTAATAAGACTAAACTCCTATTTAACCTGATGATCACAGGTTTAATAAAAATACATTTTAAGTCTAATTATAACACCGCATTTCCACGGTTATTCAAACAACGAACACATTATACAGTGAGCAAAGCACATTTACTTTATCAAAGAATAATCATTGACTTCAGTGACTAGGCTATGTAAAAATATATTATGTAAAAACAGCTGTAGCTGCTGTACTAAATAAAAACAAAATGCTTTTAAATAATCCCTCCTTTTTTAAATCATTAACATTTTGCACATCCTGCAAAAGGTGACTTAAACTGTAGCCTACATGGGCCTACATAATGTTCCTTTGAAATTACTTTTGGTGGAATAAACAATCTTGAATAGATGTCTTGCAAGACACATTAGAGAAAGCAGTAAAATATTTTTTATACATTACATTCAGGATCGCCAACAACATAGCACAGTACATTTAATGGTGCCTTTTAGCTGCTCAAAGGGCGAAACGGCGTGGTCTGGCCTTGAATGCCTCAATTGTGTTATTATTATTAATTTATTTTTGAAAATAATTAAAAAATTTAATAAAATTTTAAATTAACAAATATTGTAAGCACTGCTTAAATCTGTAAATTGTGAGGTCCCGGAACAAAGCGGGGTAATGAATCCGTCCGGCAAGTTTTTTTATATTATTATTGAACTTTCAAAAATACAAAATTCAACAGCCAGTTCATATAAATATATATATGCTTTTATTTATGCAGGCTACACAGAGAAACAATACATAGAGAAACAAGATGCGCTTTCTGCCGTCTCATGCAGTCTCTGTGAAATGGAGCGCGTCACAGCAATGAACCGGATACTTTATTAAACGAACGAACGAACCAAAAAATAAAAATCTTTAATTACGTAGTCGGAATGAAAAGGTGCATTTCTTTATTAAAGTCAGCGTCGCATTCTGCAACTTTATCTTTTCAGCCGACACTGACTGAGAAGAAATCACTAGTTTATTAACGAATTATTAAAATGTTTTATTTTGCCTTTCCCCAACATTCATAATCATTAGCCTACTTTTGCCGTTGCACGCTTTAGACGTGCGCTTGGGCGCGGAATAGGCTATACGCCTGTATATTAAAGGATGGTTAGTAGCCTAAGTTATTATATTAATCAATTTATGTGTGACTAGAGAAATCTTTAGTCGGGGACAGGCCTTCTTGGCACAAGGAACCGATCATTTTTTAAATAAAATGCTGTCAATTGGAAAAGTGCGCCTGCTAATCACGTCACGTTATATTGCAATGCAGAGTTATGAATGCGTAATAATAAGTAAAATGTTTTTAATTTATTTCATTTCTTATGGGTGTAATGGCGGTGCTTTGGTCTTTCTTAGGGGTGCTGAAGCATCTGCTAGCCCCTCCTTTGCGCTGCCCATGTTTATTACGATTAAAAAAACAATAATTCTGCATCTGTTTTAAGGTGTGCCAGCTGCTACTGTGGGTGGCACCGGCACACCCTGGCACACCCGTGGCTACGCCCCTGCCCCTAACGTTAGCGACTAGCTGAAACATTGTGCTGGTCATGCCAGATTTTTAAAACAACGTTTGACATGGCGCTTCTCGTCAGCTGTGCGACCGCCAATTTAGAGTGCGTCACGGTTTCAACCGCCAGTCCTCAATTCTTTCAATAGTTTTTTATCCCCTGTAAATTCACATCCTGTCTTTGATATTTGATCTTTTATACAACTGAGCTTTTCTACAGTTACAAACAGAAACGTACGTGTTTTGCTTATACTAAATTACTGAGGTATCAAATAGAACAACGTGGCCCCGATTTATCTTAACAAGGAAACGAATTGATCAAACGTGTCTATGACATCTACTCACGTGCAGGACTCCGTATATATATTTATATAAAATAATATAATTTATTATTAATAACCAACTATATCGTGTGAGAATCTGATGTACGTTTTTTCCGAGTTCAATAAAAGAAAATGGCGGACACAGACTATTGTGCTAGCGTTAAATGGAGGCGTGGCTTATTTACGCCACTTTGAGTGAAATTTGAATATACACTTACATTTCACACTGACTAGAGGTCTGCACGGGCTCAAAACTGTAAGTAAAAGTATCCTATTTTCACTCACTAAAAACCCCCTAAACTATAATACAACCATCAAAAATGTATAGGTCCACAAAAGTCAATCACACAAAAAAAACTATAAAAACAATGCTTTATTAAAATGTCAATCAGAACAAACAGCATATGAATCAAAACACAACATTTTAAATGACTATGAACAAACAACAGGTAAAACAGGAATATATTATACACAAAAACTTTTGAAAAAAACAAACCAAAAAATATATATACATTTTGTTTTTTAAATCATACATTTTAACATTAATGTAGCCTATACATTTAAACAATTTACATATAAACAATTTAACCTTTCGACGTGAACTAAACAAGCAAACTTACAAGAACAAGTGCTACTTCAACATCAATAAACTTATAGGCATAACTTGACTTACGCACATTCATCTGTACCACACACCGCGTCAGCTGCATACACCATCTCTAAATCACCTGTTGCAGACGGCCTCGCTTCACGTATTGCACACAGAGACAGGGAAGATTCAGACGAGCATTCCTGAGACGTAGACGAAGTTTCGTCCGGTACCTTCACCACAGCTACCACATTGTCGTTCTGAATGTGGAGTTTCAGAGAACCACATTCCAGCAAATGCTCTTCAATATCTTGTCCATGAAGCAGATGAGTGAGGTCACAATTTCGCAAATATCTGTGCAGCACAGAATTATTAATAGATAAACTCCGTTTGAGCACACCTGCAGTTCCCGCACGTACGGGACACAGCCACCTCCGCTCTGATTATCTCGCCGCACACAGAAATAACCGGATCTTCACACGGAACAATTGCACCAAGACCAGGCAAAGATTGAACCTGCACAATACTTGTTTGGCGTGTGGTGGTGACAAAAAGCTCACAACTGAACTCTCTTGTACTCAAATTGGAGAATGTATGTCTTTCCAAACAGAACCATACCAACTTGAGATTCCCACAATTTCAGCCGAATTTTTCCGCTACCGTCCTCGATGATCACGCTCTGTGTTTCCACTTGTCTGCCCTGCAGCTCCACATTGTCCGTCCCAGCCTTCAAGTGCACAATGCGCCCAGTGACCTCACCAATCTGATCAAATATTAACAAATACACTAAGTACAAAAATATAACAAATCGCATTACCATATTCAGCACACTTTCAAACCATATAAAAACAAAAACTTACATGTTGCCTTGCAGACATTTTCCTTATTTCCGCCACGGTTTTCTTAGACTTCGAAGGAGGCTCCCGGTACGAAAAAGTCACGTCAGTGACCACAGCCACATCGGTCTTTCTACCGCACAAAACATCAACCCCTTCACCAGAACGACCTAAAAAATAAGACAAAACAGCAAAGATCATTAAAAACGTACAGCTAAAGAAACGCATACATAATTTGAGAACGTTTAATAAAATACTAGGTTCTTTAGAAATGGCTCTCAATCTAACGGCACTCCTGCAGTTTTGCGCTTGGAGAAAAAAGCTCCGTTTGTCCACACTAAAGACAGCTACATCGCAGAAATCGTCCCGACTCACTTGAATTACGGCATTAAAATACTTGTTTTTCTTTAACGCCGACGTTTTCACAACAGAAACATTGTGAATGTATCCAGTCACACTAGTTGTGTCATCTATTTTCAATTTCTTAGCCTCAGTAGCCATGATGACTTCCAATTTACATGCCCATTATGCCCAGCAAAAATGTGAATGTTTAATGAACATTGAAAAGATGTCCCACCAACACATCCCATCATGATTGAAAAATATATCCAAAATTGAATCGACGTCTTTGACATCTTCTGGCCATACATTACATATCTTTTCTGTGCATCCCTGGACGTCTAAATGTGTCATCTTCTGGATGTCTACTTTCTATTAATTTAAGTATATAAGCCAGCATATCAAATAATCACACACCCATTCTGTAACATCATTAAAGACAATCACTAATGTCTTTAGATTTACATATCCATTTACACAGGCTCACAGGTTATAAAACGGTCAAAATCCCATCCAGTCAAACCTGAATGTCTGTATAACATGTTTTTAAAGTCTGTGAAAGTTGTTTATGGCTCAATTTTTAGATCCACCGCTCCCAGCTCTTCCTGGAGCGTGCTTCCGGTGTTCTGTCAGTGCTGCATCACTGTCTCAGTCGGTAGTATTGCAGCTGCACTTCTTCAAAGCATCTGAGGAAAGACAATATGAAAACAAAAACGCCAAGGTTTCAGGTAAATGACACACTAATTTTGAAATGTTTGTATGGTCCTACAAGCAAAATTACAATACAATGGGACAAGAATTTGCATAAATTTTATAAACAAATCATTAGAAAGAATTAATCAACATTATATGATATTTTACTCTACAATAATCTTCTGTCAGTAAAATTTGTTCTGCATTAAATGTGTTAGATTTTAGCTGTGAAAATATATAATTTCTCCACTCCCTCTTCAATCCCACTGTGGTGCCCTTGACAAAGACCCTTAACTAACTTTGTAACTGTGTGAAAGACAAAAAGACATTGGCTTTGTAGCTTTGAATAGCTTCTTTTCAAGGTCTCATTGAGTTAGTACAGACATCATAAAACTTCTGACCAACAAATACAATAACTAATATTAAAAGCTGGGTTTATTATTGTGGCAATCATATATAATTTAATTAAATGTTATGCCACAATACACACAAACAATGCAAGGTAAATACATACCTGCCCATGACTTCGTTGACACAGTCTGTGACAGAAGATCCACCAACTCTAGACAGATCAATCACACCACCCTGATATCTGAGGTGTTATCAACTGTGGAAAAAATACAAAACAATTTATATTAATCTCAAAATGGATATTTGCCTTTAAAAATTGTTACAATTGCTCTTTCAAACCCTATTCCAAAAGACAGAGATTATTATCATTACACTCTAGAGATGAATTTCAACTTTGAAAGTATGTGTTAACATTTCTGTTTATTGGATTTGTGGAAGAAAACTGTAAAACTGCATTACATTCTGAATTCTGCCATCGGATGTGTCCCTGTCTCTGTAGTACCAAGTGTGTGTAGCTTCCTCTACAATGACAAGGTTAATGATCATCTAAAAGCTTACTTAAGCTCTGAAGAACTACTTACAATGGCAATGATGTCGTGACCTGAATTGCACCATTGGGGTATCAATAAGCATTTAATCTACCGATAACTACTACGACATTTGAAAAAAGTCTTACTTGGACATTCAAAATCAGAACATATTATTCACATATTTGCACTTCCATGTAATTTTGTACATTATGTAAATAAAAAAGGGCCATATTTCTGGAGGTAGCTATCATTGTTTCATGAGATGTGGGCCTTTGCCTCTGTCTTACTTGCAAATCAATCAGGCTCGAAGTAAATTCTCCTTTTCAGAAATATTTCAAAGAATGTGTTAGTGTTGGAGCATTTCATTGTACAATTGTATTATTAAATGATATAACAATAACATGCATTTGTCCTAAACATCTACATAATGTAGAGAGAACCCTATTATCTGAAATCAAAGCTAACAAACAATATATAAAAAACGTGCATGCCTGGTGAAAGGAAGCGTTTAAAGTACTTACATTTACATGAAAGCAGACATTATTTCAATAACCCATCATAAAGATCAAAATAACATTTGTACTACATTCACAGTCATTTTTGATGGCATACCTGTTCTATGGTCTAAATTATAGATTTTTCTTTTATTGTAAAAATGATGATGTATTTCATCACACATAATTGCATTGCAAGGTTATGAAATCTCGTATGTAAATCCTTGACAAAAAATACACATTTAAATCTAATTTAAACTAAAACATCTACCTCAGCTGCAAACATTATCAAAAAGGCTATTTCTCAGATACACAATAAAACACAAAAAACTCCTGTGACATTCAAACATATTGTCAGTGCGAAGTTGTTTAGAAATTTTGAACGCTTCATGAATAACGTAACGAAGATATCAAACCGTGTCACAACTGTTTCACAAAAGGCTCTAGTCCATACAAACAGTCGCTAATGAAGAATCAACGTATACATACCGAAGTTAAAACAACCGCGCAAAACGAAATTTTCCTGCCAGTGGTTCTGATCCCGCCCTGTTTCCATAGCAACTCTACGCCCCACCATATGTATTGATTTATTTACTATTTTGACCCCTATAGTAGGTGTTGTTTTTCTTCCATAATATTTGGGAGAGGGGCCACAGCAATACAGTCCTGTTTAGGCACCCATTTGTCCAGCAGCAGCCCTGGATAATGAACACGTTTACACCACACACTGAACTAAATTAAGCATTGCTTGGTAATTGGTTGAGCTAAATTGGTTTTATCTAATTGTGTACTGATATTTAATAGCTGACAGATATTCAACCGAATTCATTACATATCTTTCTCTCAAAGTTACCTGACATTATCAAGATAAGTTTAACTCTGAGTTCTTGTCATATTTTATTACCATTTTCTCAACTACAGCGAATAAACCGTGATAACGTGGGAAATGTTGCAGGTGTCTGAACAGAATACAGAATGCTAGTGTTAGAGGGTCCTTTTTATAATAAATAAAAATAAAACAAATAGAGAAGAACAGAATTAGAATAGAGTGCTAGAGTTAGAGGGTCAAATAAAGATGGAAGAGGTGTGTTTTTAGTCGTTTCGTGAAGATGAGCAGCTGCTCAGATTGAGTTAGGCAGGTCACCAGGAGGGAACAATTAATGTAGAAGTACGTGAAAGTGATTTTGTGCCTCTTTGGGATGGTACAGTAATGCAGTAATGGTACAGCTTCTAGAGGGCACACAAGTCTGAAGTAATGAATTTAGGTAAAGGGGAGCAAGGCCAGAGGTGGTTCTGTAGGCAAACATTAATGCCTTGAATTTAATGTGAGCAGCTATTGGTAGCCAGTGCAGATTGATGAACAATGAGGTGCGACGTATGGAAGCCCGTTTCCACCACTGAATAAAACATAAAAAAGTTATTGTGACTTTTTATCTTGCAATTCTGGCTTTTTTTCTCAGAATGATGAGATCTCGCAATTCAGTCTTTTCCCCGTTTGAATCTTATCGCTTCCGATTCTTTTCGATTCCAATGTGATTAGATAATGATATCAAGCATTTATCCCGTGTCTCTAGCAAACCATTGCACGGTATATATTTTAGTATGCATTTGAGAGACGTTCTGAAATGTAATGCATTCATACATGCATGCACAGTTTGCAGCTTTAATCGCCTTTTTTGGTAATTTCATGACTTATCTGACGACAGACTCGTGTGCAGTTTCTTGTGCGCTCATTTATGATGACGCGATCAGGGCGTGCGCCGTGAGCACAGTGACGGCTGACAGGACAGGAAAGATTGTTTTATTGACATACAGCCTAACAGCATCTCATTGTTCTACTGAAGCTCATTTGGCTGATGTACCTTTTCCGCGCTCATTTGACTCGCGCGTGGCGCTGAGGCAAAGCTACACTGCGCGTCTGAAAAGTCTCGTTGGATGTGGATGCAAAAAAATACACCGGTTCCGCGTCTTAATAAAGGCATTTCTTGTCAAGAAAAAGGGGACAAAAACGGCAGTTATGAGCAGGGTGGCCAAGCTTAGATCAGCGGTGCCACTGCTGCACGGATGAGCATCACAACATTGTGATCGCACTCCTCAAAGCTTGAGGAATGAAACAGACAAATCATTTTAATTTAGGAATAGAATCAAGTTGGTGTTTGAATCATGTTCGCCATCTTTAACGATCTATTAAATGAATGTCAAGTTGGTGTGACACCTCTCTTGCAACATGTTTAGCTATCACAGATATTATACTTCTTCACAGATATTACAGATATTGTACTTAGCTTTTTTGGCTACTGAACGCAAATTAAGGCAAACTTTGGAGGCTTTGATTAGCGAGCAAGGTCCTGGCAGATTGCTAGATCACGCTTGTCCTCACAGATGAAGAAAAAAAAGCGCATAGGAATCAATAGGCGGAATCTAAATTTTAATTTGACAACAAGTATCCGATTCCTGACCTTAAGTATCCGATTCTGGAATCGGAATCAATTTTCGATTCCCAACCCTAGTCTTTTCCCCCGCCTCAAAACTGGACTTTAACTTGCAATTGCTTGTTTTATCCTGCAAATCTGTGAATACAAATTCACAATAACCTTTTTTTTTTATTCAGTGGCGGAAACGGGCTTCTTGTGACGTGCATTATTTTCAGCTCATTAAAGATGAATCTTGCTGCCGCGTTCTGGATTAATAGATGTTTGACAGAACTGGCTGGAAGACCTGCTAAGACATCATTGCAATAGTCCAGCCTGGACAGAACATAATTACAGTCATAATGTGTGTCTGATCTATCTAATCGTTAATCACACTGATTTAAACAGGATTATCTTGTACCATATTGATATAGAAATACAAAGATTAAGAATAATATATTCCATTCATTGTTATTGACAACATGAAGTGCATTAAACATTATATGTCAAGGTTTCCCGGACTCGGGTTTAAGGAACTGCAGCTGGTTTATGAGTTCAATGAAAAGATAATAATTAATTAAATCATACAATTGTTCAATTAAAATTAGTCATTATAAAATAAATCAAAATGAAACACTTACTATTTTTTTTTTTTGTTTACCTGCATGTCATGTGACCATAACCAACATCAGAGAACCATAAACATGCAAATGTGATACTTAATAAAATATAATTATACAATCTCAGGGGGTACTTTAAGTAAATATATTAGGTGAAAGAGGATCAGATGAGAAACAAGTTTGTGAATTTGTTCATTTAATGTGTTTGAGAGACAAAAGCCTTCTGAAGACATAGAAACACATGGTTAAATAACCAACAGTGAGATAATTCAAATATAAATGAATGTGTTCATTAGTAGTTGATGCAATGTTGAAACACTTCTTAAATATGAAATGATCAACGGTCAAGTGCTGTGTAGCACCTGAATAATGACTGATCTCTGAGCCAATGTCCACAAAACTGACTGACTATTTATGGAAGAGTTTATATAAGCAGTAAATCATATTTTAGAAAGGAAAGATGAAAACGAGGATTTAGAGAGAATCAATAAAGGATGAATAATGTATTGATATTGTGTAAATCATTTAATCATAAAAGTAACTGTAGTCTAATTACGAGTATTTTAAAATGGAATTGAATCTAATTACAAGTACTTATTGTTTTAATCAGATGACATGTAATCAGTTACCACCCAGCTCTGGCTGCTGATAGTGAGCATGCATGAACTACCGAACAGTAACATATGGTTTGAGTAAAGAATTGGTTATAACAGTTTTCTAATCACAAGCACACTGAAGCGAGAACACATTCAGCATACTTCGACGAGCTGGAGATATTGAGATCATCTGAACCAAACCGTTTCTCTTGGACAACTGATGCTGTGCTGATACTATGATCATGAGTGAACGGAGGACGAATCGGAGTTTATTTAAACACAAATAGAGCATGTAAATATCCATGTTTGCACACTGGGGCCTGTATCGGATGCAGCTGCGAATCATAAATGTACAAAGCCCAAGATGATGATGATTATTATTTGAGTTATAATTAAGAATGACTTTATCTGAGTGTGTTTGAGTGTGTTTTCATCTGTTGGATTATATAATTAGCATCATTAATTAATTAAAATCACACTGGGAAACGTGTGCTGGCACTGCCGCGGAGAAAGCAGCTGTCATGTTTAGGTATGAAACCGCTTTAGAAAACAATATTCATCTCGAAATTATACACTATTCATATCGATATAAAATAAAAAATAGGAATAAAAACACATTTCATATTATTTTTAAATTAATGCAGTATACAAGTTAAAAATAGAGCAAACTCAGCAAAGGCATTTAAAATACCAAAAATGACAGACTAAATATATCTGATGGAGAAAAAAAGATCAAATCAAATGTAATACCACAGTTTCACCACTAGATGTCCTAGATATTAGTGTGAATGTGTCTGATCTATAACAGACAGCTGATAAACAATCATTACTATAAAAGGCTTGTGTTACTCACCACTGACACTGACAGTGAATCTCTTGTATACGGTCTGTGTTCTGCTGCTGATCTTCACTGAATAAAACCCAGAGTCTGTGGATCTGGTGTTTGTGATGATCAGAGATCCAGTCTGATCCAGCTCCAGCTCCAGTCTGTCTCTGAATCTCTCATCATAATATAATGGTGAGCTCTTATCCTCTATATCAGCTTTAGCAATGAGTTTTCCTTCATCTCCACACCTCCACACTATCAGCTCATCTCCGGATATCAGAGTAACACCAGTCTGAAGAGTGACACGATCTCCCTCCTTCACTGGCACACTCTTCATTTCAGATTCACCAGCATCAGATGTAGACTCTAACAGAAAATTCAGACAGAGATTAAACACCGTTACTGGCACTAGAACATACGGTTTACACTTGAATAGTTAATTTTACAGTCATATGGCTTAAGGTGGTTTTGCTTTCGCATTCAAACACACAGTGTCTCTGTGACATGATGATAACAACCGTCCAACAGTAAATAAACAATTGATGCATTCTGTAACTTTGCAGGTGTTAGACATACACTAAACAGATACATTACAATAGGAAGGAAAACCAGTGCTTTAAAAAGCCTCTTTAATAAAACAAAACAAACAAACCTTGAAAAAATCTAAATATTAAAATACATATTCTCACCATAGACGGTAACATTGAATTTCCGTTCTGCAGGTCCAGCACTGTGTCTGATCTGTAGTTCATAGAGTCCAGAGTGTTTGGTTTTCATGTTCTTGATGGTCAGAGATCCAGTCAGATCCAGCTGCAGTCTGCCTCTGAATATCTCAGTGTAACTGGGATATGAGATTTCATTTCCATCAGCTTCAGCAATGACTGAATCTCCAAAACCTCCACTCTATCAGATTAAATTGTCTGTATTTGAGTGAGATCAGGGTTTAGAGTGACAGAATCTCCCTCCATCACTGACATTCACTTCATCAGCACCAAACACACCTGCAGAACAAACACAAACAGATTCTAGGAGATTAAACTCATAACACAGCCGGTGATGAACAGATAACTGAAATCAGTCGCATAAACACAACTTGACTTGTTAAAGGCCCCTATTAACTTGGTTCAGGGAGTCTACTAGAATAGAATTACACGACTTAAAGGGGTGGTTGACTGGTATTTTACTAGGCTTGATTGTGTTTATGTGGTTCAGTCTAACATATTAATGCTTCGTTGTTTTGGTTTTTTATGTATTTTTTATAATTGTATTATTTTTCACATAATTTACCTTTATTCCACACCCCTCTGTCCCGTCTACTATAAACGCTCTGATCATTTCCTGGTTTTATGAAGCCCCTCCCTCAGAAATACACGATGGGCTCTGATTGGTTAGCTGGCCCAGGGTCTGGCTGCAGACTTGCACTCAGACACCTTCCGCTAGTGACATCACTTACAATCTTTTTTATTTTTATTGAATTATATTTACTTATTATTTTTTAATCGATTCGCTCAACATTTTACAACATTAGCCAGCTGGTGAAGACAAGAAAAAATTAACTAAATTACAGTGTCACTTGCAATCGCGACCTGCGACGTCACAACGACACTTAATTGGTCTTGGCTTTCTGCTACTAATCTCACCAGCAGTTACTCATAAGATGGCTTTGTTAAATGTGAGATCACGGTCACAATTCTAGGTTTCTATTTAATATAATTAATGATGTGACAAACCCGCGGCCTAGTATTGCATTGAGTTCTATTGATTGTAGGTCTTTTATGTAATTTTGTTTGGACAAGGTCGCAAATATAGGGCTTCGATTACCCCTCCTTTGTTTCAATGTGAGGATAATCTGGGGGTATTGTTGGAATTCTTTTTGACCTGTATCAGAGCATGATATTTGTGAGATATCTTGTGCTTTCGAGTTGTTTTAATGACGTGGTTCCTGTAAGACTGTTTAAAGAAGGGGCTGGAACTATCTATAGGTCCTACTCTACAGTCTATAGTGAACAGTCCTCTTATTTCTGGATGTGTTCTGGAGGAGTTAAAGATTGCTACGGTCCAACCGCTCCTGAAGAAGCCCTCACTAGATCCTGCAGTTGTAAATAATTACAGACCCATCTCTAAACTACCTTTTATTGCCAAGCAATCGTTGAAGGTCGTTAATGTGAATAATATTTTTTTAGAAATATCAGTCTGGTTTTAGACCACAGCACTAAAGCTGCCCTTTTACGAGTGACTAATGATTTATTGATGGCAGAGGATGCCGGGGAATGCTCAGTTTTAGTTTTAATAGATTTGACTGCAGCTTTTGATACAGTTAACCATTCTATTTTAATTAATACATTGAAAACATGAGTCTGGGTTTCAGGGACGGCATTGGATTGGTCTTATTTGTCAAATAGGACATTTGAAGTGTTAGTTGCAGATGAAGTATCAATTTCTGAAGTTATTTTTGGAGGTCTGCAGGGATCCCTGTTAGGACCAATTTTGTTTTCAATGTACAAGCTTCCGTTAGGTACGGTTATTTGACAACATAATATTAATTTTGACTGTTATGCAGACAATTTACAGTTATACTTATCATTCAGTTCTAAGGATTTAAATAGTCTTGATGTTCTTCAAGCATGTTTAATAGATTAACAAAATTGGATGGCTTTAAACTTTCTGCTGTTAAATACTGAAAAGTGGTGATAATTGGTCAGAGCTCAGGTAAAAATCAGATTGAGCTTGCTCTAAATAGGGTCTTTCCTAATAATAAGTAGGTGGTAAGAAATGTGGGTATTTATTTTTATACTAATTTAAACTTTGAATTTCATGTCAAGAAGATAATTCAATGTCGTTTTTATCAGTTAAGAAATATATCTAAGGTGAGACATTTTTTTATTTATTTTAATGATACAGAGAAGCTTATTCCTGCTTTTATTTATTCCAGTCTTGACAATTGCAATGCCTTGTTTTGTGTAGTGTAGTGTACGGTGTACAGACTACTGACACGAGCAAAGTTATATCATCATATTACACCTGTTTTAGCTTCTTTACATTGGTTACCTGTTTATTTTAGGAATGATTTTCAAGATTATTTGATTGACATAAAGCCTTAAACGGCTTGGCACCTTTGTATTTAACTGAGGCAATAATCACGTGCGCAGACAAGCGGTTGGATCAATCTTGTTTTCTCTTTACTGTTATCATTGGCAAAGTGTCTAATTCTAACGCCTTGTAATATTTCTATTCAAAAATGCGATTCCTTGATTTATACAAAATAAAATCAGGGCAAAACATTACATTCGAATTAATCGATCAACTCTGAAAAATCGCCCCGCTTCAACTATAATGTATCTTGAAAAAAGCGAAGGAGAAAACCAGACTTGGGTAAAGTTGGTTTTATATTCACACATTCACACATTTCCGCGTTCAATAACTTTCTAATTATATGTGCAATAAAGTAATTTTTTGCTAATTCTAATCAGCGACAGTCAACCTACTTTTCACAATCGATCAAAATGGGCAAGTATTGTTTTAATGTTATATTTACTTGTGAATGTCTGCTGAATGTATACGTAGCGTAACTTAGTGTGCTTAACAAAGTAATTGAATGCAGAAGTCCGCATGTGCCAATATAAAACCACCTTTACCCAGGAGAAAACCATTAAAAACAGTGGAAGAGGACATGATAATTTCTCCTGAATGAAGGAGATTATTGTTATTAAGGTAATGAAGCTCGGGTCAGGAAATGAACACTATGTTAAGAAGTGAAACCGAAAGTGTTAAAGAACAGAAATCATCCACTTACCGTAAAACAACAGAACAATCTGAACGCATCTGAAAGCGCTCTTCATCATGTTGAAGATTTCAGTCAAATCAGACTTCGACAGATATTATTAATAACTTAACTTACTCGCTGTGTGTCTCTGAAGAAAAAACTTTGCGTTTCCAAATCTGGAAGACACTGTCAAAGCGAACATGAGTAAAATTGCGGAGATAACGGTTTTATTCCTCTTTCTCTTCTTCTTCTTTTTTACAGCGGATCCCAAACAAACACACATATTTACCACCATCTGCTGTCTGCATGGGCCATTTCACTATTGAATATAACTGAAATAATACACATGAAATCATGTTCCCTAAACTAACAGTATTGGTGATTAACTAAATCATTTGTGATGTTTCTGTAATGGTTAATCCAGCGGTAGCTCTTTAGTCCCAATTAAATATAATTATTGTTTTATTGTTGAATGTATTGTTTTACAAGGATGGCAGAAAAATAGTAAAGCACTTTATAATTTTTTTATTCAGGTACCCAATTAATCAACAATACAGTCTAATAAATGTCTTAAGCAAAATTTCCATGTGCTTTATACATTTATTACATCACCTGTCATAATAAACACAAAATTGGGCATCTGCGTTAAAAGCTAAATAAAGTGCTTTGCTTTTTACTTTATTTTATTAATTGTTTTACTGCTGTGACTAAAGAGCTACACATACTGCTGGATTAATTACAGAAACATCACAAATGATATAGTTAATCACCAATACTGTTAGTTCAGGCCAGCTGTGGCACAAACCTGTGTGTGTAAATATAATATTACATTTAGTTTAAGTGTAGTTAAAGCTAATGATGTGTTTTAGTAAGATCAACAAGAATGTTAGTTATGGTTGTTTATTCCATTCACCTTATATATATATATATATATTTCCCCGTCATTACAGCAGCTGTCCTGTGTCACAATGCTGGGAATCCAAAGAAATAAAAGACGAAGAAGACCTCATCAAGATGCAGAGCATTACATTGCTTGTAAAACCGATAAACCAGGCTTCAAGAGCACTTCATCAGCAAATATAAAGGCAAGATATTTCAGTATTTACAACTAAACAAATTACCAATAATATTAATCTGCAAAACTGAGAAGATAATGTGTAATGTATATTTGTGATTGCTGAATACAGTGCTGCATGAATGAGTCCTAAAACACAGAAACAAGTGTATGTTTGCACTTCTGATTCCATCATCACAAAGTCAATGGGTTTTTGAAGGAGCTCAAGATATTTCTCCTTTTATTCCACAGCATATAATACATAAGTAATACCCTCGTGTATTTATAGTCTTTACGTCAATGATTGTAGAAATATGCCATCCCTGTGACACTCTATTCCAGGAGTAGGTCCTGCAGAGTTGAGCTCCAACCCTGATCAAACACACCTGAAGCAGATAATCAAGCTCTTCAGGATCAAAATTAAGTTTTTATATATTTACGTAAGGACATTTACAAAATATCTCCATGAAACATGATCTTTACTTAATATCCTAATGATTTACAAACAGCCATGACAGATATTACGGGTAAAATAAGGTGGATACTTTGATACATTGTTGTACCTTTCATGCCAACTAAACATTTGTTTTCTGTAGTTGACTACATGACAGCGCATAAGCTCATGAGAAAAGCTCAAATCACCTCGTGTCCTGAACTCTCAGACTCCTCCATCTCTGGGAAAAGGCTAACCAGGCTGAACACCTTTACGCCTTTTAGAGTCAGATAGTGACATCACACATATTGAAGACAGTATGTACCTGAATTCACACATCTTGTTTGGTTTATAATGTAATTAAATAAAATTGCTTTAGGTAATATCAACACTAGGCCACCAGCAGAAATACCAACCCTTCCCTCTCCACCGAGAACAATGGAACCAAGAAGGAACTTATCCGAAAGTACAAGAAAATGTGATTTTTTATTTATTTATTTATAAACCATTTGATATACACCAATATATATATATGTTTTTTGTACAGTAAACAATTAATATTGTTGTAATTTGTTTATAACAACGGTATTATTACTATTATATAAATCTTTTTCTTTTTTAGCACCTGAGCCATCACAGACACGTGGGGGTCTTGACAGCTTGCCAAGAGCTGGATTTTGTGGTAAGTATAAATAATAATGAAGATAAGCAGTTTTACACAATACACCATACGTCAACATTTATTGCAGCCCTTTTATTTATTAATACCTCAATGATCCAAACCTGCCAGGGGACTACAGAGCAGCTATCCACACCGATAGCACCCATTCAATGAGGCCACAACATTTAGGGTTTGTTTGTTTGTTTGTTTGATTATTAGTTTGAATGGCATACAATTTCCACTACAAATGCATAATCGGAATGCCATCTACTAGCCATGTAAAAGCTGTATCTGATAGCCAGTACAGAATATTTATTAAACATGTAATTGTACTAACACAAATGAAATATTCATTTTTTTGATTTCTGCAATACACCAAACTGGGATGTCCAGAGTGAAGGACATAGGGTTATGGCACATCAATTCGAAGGCAATATACAGAAAACATACAACTTTTTCTGGAAAATTATGAGCATTTTACCATTTTGACATGTGTAGAGGATCTTTTAGAAAATATCAGTTACAACAATTTGCAAGAATAAGAAGTTATTTTTTGTAAATTACTGTTTTGATGCTTGTGTGAACAAATTAAAAAGTCTGTTTTGAATCAGTCAAAAGTTCTGATGGACATAACTGATGATAATGATAAATATCACAAAATGTATCAGTATTTTATTGTTGATGTAATTTATTAATATGTCATTGATCCTGTGGCTCAGTGGTAGAGCATTGTGTTAGCAGCGCAAAAGGTTGTGGGTTCGATTCCCAGAGAACACATGTACTGACAAAAAAATGTATAACCTGAATGCACTGTAAGTCGCTTTGGATAAAAGCATCTGCTAAATGCATAAATGTAAATGTCATTGATCCAGAGATGCCAGGGGGCTACAGATCAGCTGTACATACGGATAGCACTCATTCCTTGATGCCACAACATTTAGCTATGTTTTCCCATGTCTTTCTTTCTTTCTTTCTGTTATTTATTTATATTTTATTAAATTGTAAAATGGAAAAAAGAAAAAAGAAGAAAAGACAATTTGTTGCTTGTGTGAACAGCAGATATGGTAGAAATGGCAATCTGGCCGTTTTACACAGAGCCGATCCTCCCTATACACAAAGTACGCAAGCTGCGTAGGGTCCCCGAAACACCAGGGGGCCCCCTTAATTTCAAAGATTTTAGTTTTGTTTTTTAATTTGGCCAGCGGTTATGAAAACATGAATGTTCATTTATTTTAATGCCGTGCGCTGTCACCCTCTCTGTGTAAAAATCAGTCAAATCATGTAACGTGAATGGCAGAGCCTACAGTCTCTTGCTCGAGACTAATAAAAACGGAAGAGACACTGTATCTCAGTGCTTTCCGTGAGCGCGATTTAAGACGGAGTGAACATGGACAAATTTGTTTCATTCATTCATAAATCACCCCCCGACACGGTTTTGCGTAGGGTCCCCAGAAGTCTAGGATCGCCACCGGTTTTACAGCAGTTACCGTGTTTAATGTGTGAAAGCAGCATTTGTCTTATCGAACTTAAAAGAGATGTATTTCAATATTGTTTATATGAGAGTATCACAATAATGTCTCTTTTGTAGCTGCAAGAATGGAGTCATGAACATAATTCAAATGTGGATCAACACCAACGTATGTTACTTATCTTTGATGCAAACTTTGATCATGATAGAGCACTAGTGGCTTCGAGTCTATTTTGAAAACCTCAAAAATGTATGAAGTGTTATTGTGAGGCCTGATAATTTGTAATAAGTTTTTGCATAGAAATTGTATTTTTTCCCCTAGAATCAGCCTGGACAGCCAGTGGCAATGGAAGATGGACAGATACTCAAAGACAAAATTGTAAGTAATTGTAAGTAAAAATTAAAACCGTCACATTATTTACTCAACCTCATGCCATCCCAGATGTACAAATCCAATCTGAAATGCGGACGTTTTGTAAAACAACATAATTTTCATAAAAGTCAATGACTGGGAGACTTGAATGTTTTGTTGAAAATCTGTTAAGTACATTTGAAAAACAGCCAGGGGTAAAATGTATCACATGACGGTTAAAAAATATTTGTATGTGTTAGATTTTTTAACTTGCTCGGTTTTCAGATGACTTCAATTCAAATGGGCAAAATTGTACACCAAATAACAGTAAGTAATATTAATAACTCCATAATATGTATAAGAGGTTTTATATTGTATATAAACCTTTATGTATACGTTTTTTTTAAATATAAAATATCAAACCAACAGAAGTTCTTACAAACTGATATTATATTACAGATTTCCAGTTAAATGTCCTCATGAAACAGGATAAAATAATTGCGAAACAGGAAGAGCATTCTCTCTTGCTTCGGCGGCTACTTCAGACGAGAGAGGAAGACACCGGGCCAGAGAACCCTATCCCATCTATTGGTCAGTTACCTGACTCGCTCTCCTTTGAGGATAAGCTGAGGGAAGAGCATTCTCTCCTGCTTCGGCGGCTACTTCAGACGAGAGAGAAAGACACCGGGCCAGAGAACCCTATCCCATCTATTGGTCAGTTACCTGACTTGCTCTCCTTTGAGGATAAGCTGAGGGAAGAGCTCCAAAGAAAAACGGTTAAGAATTTGACATTCTTATTTGAAGCTGAGCTGAACTGTGTGTATGCATAGGATTTGACAAATCCATTTATATTAAATTCAGGTTAAATACCTTTCTACAATTGGAGGACCAAACTATGGAGAGACAGTGCGGCGAATCATGAGAAAAATCACTTCATCAGAAGTTTGGTCACGCTTTAGCCTCAAAGGAAGGAAGGGGAAGAGGAGACTTGAAGAACTTTCTGTTCATCGGGTTCTAATAAGTATTAAAAAAATCAACAGTATCTGCATATATTTTATTGTATACATTCTATTGTGTTTTCAACTATCATAGATTTAACATCAAGACGCATTGCATTATAGTGACTGAATTCTACATGATTGGCAATACAAATGGGATGAACACCTGTTTGTTCAAAGGTAAAGTATACTTGTTCATCTCTAAAAACTTTACTTAAACCATTTAGGGGCAATAATGAAATCACAACCTGGGTTTACTAGCATGGATGCTGAAAGCCAGATTGCAGAGACCCTTAAACACGCACCAGGTCTGGTTAGGAGAAAGGCTTTTGTGAGTATTTTTTACAATGAATTATATTACTGACAATATTTTCTCAAAGTCTCAAGGCTACAGTTAAGTGCAAATCAATCCTTTTAAAATACACTAAATTAATCCAATCTAAAAACCAAGTGTGAGATTTGTAATATTGCTTTAATGTTCTGTACAGCTGATATTGGCATGCCACTAAGTTTGACATTTAATTTTACAGCAATCAGTTACTCCACATTTACAAGATGGTTCATTGGACCACTTCTCATAATTTTAAGTAAGTATTCAGAGACTCGGCCTGATGGGTAAAGAAGCCTAGCATTTCTGTTCATATGACTGGAGCTCAAACCTGCTCATGTCACCCTACAGTTCTCTCACTATCTCTTTTCTTTCATATCTGTACTATCCTGTTAAAATGAGAACCTGAAATAAAATTAAAATTAAAAACGTGTACAAAACTTACTTAAATAACTTTAAAAAGTCTCAAAAGACTGAAAAGACCACGATAATGTGATGTTTCTCTCAGGAGTCAGGTTTTATTTTGGTTTCTCTTTTCTAACTTTAATCTGTTTTTATTGGCTGCGCTCAGCTGATTGCGGCTATGTTTCTTCTTTCCTTTCATTTCTCGGTAACACTTTACAATACGGGTGCACAAATATGCATTAAATACTGCTTAACTAATGCAGAGATAATCATGAGCTTAAGTAAAACTCATGATGAACTAAACCATTTATTAACGATTACTGCATCAGCGACTAATGCACATGTCCATTATACTATATTATTCTTAGATTAAGTATCAATAACTCCTTATTAGTTAAATGTGTCATAATGTATTAATTCCCTACTGACACATTATACTAACTAATAAAGTGCATTCACATGTTAATTACCACATTAGGTCAAAGCCATGCCTTTCAACTTCCAGTTGTCTGCTTTAATTAATCATTAGCTAATGATTTGCAAAGGTGTCATTATGTTGTGAGTTAACACTTTAGAATAGAGAACACTTATTCACTGTTATGACTTCACTTGTTGAGGCAATAGAACTATTAACTAATTGTTAAGTAATATGTCATTGTGGTTATCGATTTTGAATGAGTTAGTTATGTGCCTCAATAAGTAAAGTCACAACATAATGATACCCATGCAAATAATTAGCTAATGATTAATTAAAGCAGTCAATGCATGCTTGAATCCATTGCGGTAATTAACATATGAATGTACACTATTAGTTAATATAATATGTCATTAGGGAATTGATACTTTATGACATATTTAACTAATAACAATTTATTGATTACTTAATCTATGGATAATATAGAATGTTTATTTGTTAAAATATTGCTAGGGACAGTTTGGTTGTGGCTGTTTATTGGTAGGGACACGTCCCTAGCGTCCCCCCTAATTCTACACCCCTGGTTGTTATACATTAATTCATGACTATCTGTGCATTAGTTAAGCATGAATTAATAGTGTCACCATATTGTAAAGTTGTATTCATTTCTCTGCTATAGTGTGCTCTGTTTCGTTTTTACTATTTTCGTTTTAGATAATTTTATTTTGTCTGCTCATGCTAGACATGTGGTCTGTCCTGTCGTATCAAGATCTTATATGCGTCCTCCTATATCGGAGGCTATTTGATTTTGCTCCGTCTTGTTCTCTGCCCAGTTTTACCTGTGCCTGCCGCCCATCATTCTCTGTCCTCGGACTGTCGGCTTGGTTTTGACTTGTGCCTGACGACTGGTTTTTGCGCTTGCCCTTTCGCACTGGATGTGTTTATCTTGTTTGGACTGATGTCTGCCGATCTTCTCGTCTGCTCTCCCCTGTCCGCCGTGTTCTCCACTAGTCCGCCTCATCGGCCGGTGACCTGCTGGCAGTCCCAGCTGCTTTTCTTTTGTTCAGCAAATCTTCTCAAATGCCCTTTTATGCTTTTTTATTTGTAGTCTATTATATTTGAGCTAAATATAATTAATATACTCTTAAGGTACGTTTTTTCAAATGTATTATTTGGTAGTGTAAAATGTATGCAATGTTTTAATAAAGTTGGATTATATGAATATGTGTGACCTCTTTCCTCTTTAAAGTCTCATAGCAGGTTTTACGTTAAAAATAACAATTAATGATTAACAGCATTTTAAAAAAAAGTGTTACATATTCATCTTGTGTGTGATTTATTAAGAGATTCACCACACAAAAAATACATAAAAAATAAGATGCAGAAAAGGTAATATAATATTTATAATCTGGCATAAAAATAAATGTGGTCTGAACGTCGTCTTGCAGTTGCTGAATGTCGCGCAACAACGTTGCTACAATGTCGCGAGCACGTAGACAGCAACGTTGCCACAGTAAAAATGGAACGTGGCAGCGACGTTGCCACAACGTAAATGTGTTTTGTTGGGTTGCAGTCTGTTTTTACAGGAAAAGCACAAGAAGCGTATTCGTCTCTTAGTGTAGAAGATGCTATGGATTATTTGACTGTTAAGAATGCAGTGTTGAGGCATACGAACTGGTCCCAGAGGCCTATAGACAAAAATGTAGGTCCTGGAACAAAACTGATAGTCAAACGCATGTTGAGTTTGTACATGATATTGCAGTGTATTTCAATCGTTGGTGTACAGCTTCTAACGTAAAAACGTTAGATGATTTGAAGGAGTTGATGTTGCTTGAACAATTGAAAAATTCTGTTTCACAACGTGTAGCAACATATATTAGTGAGCGTAAACCCGACACGGCATATGAAGCGACCGTTATGGCTGATGAATTTTCTCTGATTCATAAAACCTCTTTTGGTTATAAAAAGGTTGGAGAATTTTCAGAAAGAATCAGGGTATGATCCTGGCAGATCTTCCACATTTGTGCGTGCTTCCCCTGACAAACAGCGTGGTGTCTTTGGAGGAAAAGAGAAGGCAAACGTGTAATTATTTTAAGAGTTAAGACTGGTGGAGGTTTGCGGTCTGGATAGAATCTTGCTACTGGGATACTGGATGAATGAGGATTGTAACGTTGGGATTTGTTTAAAATGTTGGTCTTTTTCTTTTTAGGGGGGGTGTGAGACGGGTCTCCTGTTCTGCCTGCTACAGCCGGCCAGTGGGTGTGGTTGGGAGACTCATCAAGTGAACTGTGTACACCTGTTCTTCCCTCTATAAAGCTTAGGCTTTGTTGGCATGGTGGACGGTCCTGGTTCTGCTTGCGTTCGGTCTTTGTTATTACTTTAAACTTAGTTCTGTCGGATGCTTTGACTAATGATACGTCTGACAGAAATTGTGTTTGATTGGGCTGATTTCTTTGTTTTATTTCATTTTCTATTTTATAATAAACATTTTTGTTGCAACCAAACCAAACTGACTATGTCCTCCTATCTTTTGTCACGGCTTTGAGCCGGTCGTGACACAATCCTGTCATTCAAATGTTAACAATTTATGATAAGTGGAACACATCTTTAGAAAATTAATTGACAATTATCAATACAAATGTGTTGTGACTTTTACAATAAAATCTAATTGTCCTCTTTAAATTTGATAAATCTGAAAGGTAGTTTAAAATCGATCGTAATAAATGAGAATTCATCTCATGACATATATGAATAAGGTAAGGTGTAGAGGTTTTTTATTACAATTAGCCTAATTTAATCAACCAACGCAAGTGTTTTACAGGTTGTTTTGATTACAAAATCAGCTCAGTACATTAGATATGAAGTAAATCAGTAGCAGCACTCGAGAGGTTGCTGATTTAAATGTGAGAACTTGTCATATTAATATCTGTAAGTTTAAATTTACACACATCTCTGATGGGAAAAGCTGAATCTCTCGATTTGCACACACAGACAATAATCAAAACACCCGTGTTTCGAATTCTAAGTTGCAGATTAATAGTTGCAATTGTGTAAAATGACATTCACTTAAACAAAATGACAGACACAAATGGGTAAGACATATTTACTTTTGCTCTTCCATTTAGTTTTGCTGTACAACCTCAAGTCAGCACTTACAACCTCTCCGATCTGGCAGAACAACTTCAAATCTTAGCTCTTTGACTTTAACTACTCTTTGACTTTTACTACTATCATCCAGGTGGATGCTGCACATTGGTGGTGGATGAGGAGATAGCCCCTTTACTATGTAAAGCGCTTTGAGAGTCTAGAAAAGCGCTATATAAATGTAACTAATTATTATTATTAATCCTTTCGCGGTATTCCTGTTGCAAAACTCACTTGTGCACTTGCAGACCTGAGAGCACAGAGCCGGGGGCGGGGCTGCAAATGAAGACATTTTATTGGTCGATGCCTGACCAATGAACAATGCCAGCCCTGCAGAAAGAAACATGTTTTTTATGCATCTAACCCATACTGACAATACAATGCGGCGCTACTATAATTAGTAATTAGGTCACTGAAGCGGTTTTCATCCGAGTAGGGTCTCTCTCAGCCATAGGACCTGCACAGCTTTTTACCCTGGAGTGTGTGTGTGTGTGTGTGTTCGGAGGTATAACCACTGATGATTGGTGTGTCTGTGAACGTGATGATTGGCTTAGGTAGAGTACATTTCTATCGTTTGCCAACCAGAGGCAGACAGTAGTGTAATCGCGGGTGTCACACACAAGTTGCACACACCTACGACCAGTCCAGGAGTCAGTGCGATGGCAAGTCCAACGATTTCAAAGGTAGCTTTTAGAAGTATAAGCACTACTTTTCAAGTAATTATAATCTAATGAAGCACCTCACATCGTCACTTGCTAAGTGGCTAAGAAAGCAGATAATGTGAGCTCCGCTACCAAAGAAGGAGACGGAGCCACGACATCAAAACAACTAAAACTAGATTAGTTCATTGTTCAGCATTATACTGAGAGCACTTCTTGTTAAACTGTTTACTTTTGTGAGGAATAAAATACTTCGAGTAAGCTACAGTATGTCTACCAGTTGTGAAGTCGTGTGACAGTTTTATCATTTTAATTTGCACTACAAAGTGTGTAACGTTATGTATTATTATTTATTTATTTTTGGTACATTTCTTAAGAAGCATAATTTATATTTAGACGTATTTGTTGGCCAGTTGTGGTCTGTACAATAAATATTAACAGTTCTAAACCATCTATTGTGTTTTATTGTTCCACTATCGTAATGATAATATTTACAAAAATATATTGAATTTGATAGATGTCTCTCACATTGTCCTAAAGCAACATTAAAATAGTGTAGATTAGTGTACAATGTTTTATAATTTATTCTATTTAGTGTCCATTTCATTCATTTAACATATTTAATATTGGGAGAATCCAAGTTATTTTACATACATATATATATATTAAGTAACGTAATAGTTACTTTGCCTGGTAATTAGTTACTTTTATAATGATGTAACTCAATTACTATTTGTGAGAAGTAACTAGTAACTATAATTACATTTTAAAGTAACGTGCCCAACACTGACGGTGACAACTGACAAGTGCTTCATAACTGTAAGAGGTAGTCTGTCTTTTTAATGAGTTGGATTATCATAACGAATTGTGTGTGTGTGTTTATCATGTGTGTGTGTGTGTTTATCATGTGTGTGTGTGTGTGTTTATCATGTTTGTGTGTGTGTTTATCATGTTTGTGTGTGTGTTTATCATGTTTGTGTGTGTGTTTATCATGTGTGTGTGTTTATCATGTTTGTGTGTGTATTTATCATGTGTGTGTGTGTGTGTGTGTGTTTATCATGTGTGTGTGTGTGTGTTTATCATGTGTGTGTGTGTGTGTGTGTGTGTTTATCATGTGTGTGTGTGTGTGTGTGTGTGTGTGTGTGTTTATCATGTGTGTGTGTGTGTGTGTATTTATCATGTGTGTGTGTGTGTGTTTATCATGTGTGTGTGTGTGTTTATCATGTGTGTGTGTGTTTATCATGTTTGTGTGTGTGTTTATCATGTGTGTGTGTGTGTTTATCATGTGTGTGTGTGTGTTTATCATGTGTGTGTGTGTTTATCATGTGTGTGTGTGTTTATCATGTGTGTGTGTGTGTGTGTGTTTATCATGTTTGTGTGTGTGTTTTATCATGTGTGTGTGTGTGTGTGTGTTTATCATGTTTGTGTGTGTGTTTATCATGTGTGTGTGTGTGTGTTTATCATGTGTGTGTGTGTGTGTGTGTTTATCATGTGTGTGTGTGTGTGTGTGTGTGTGTGTTTATCGTGTGTGTGTGTGTTTATCATGTGTGTGTGTGTGTTTATCATGTTTGTGTGTGTGTTTATCATGTGTGTGTGTGTGTGTGTGTGTGTGTTTATCATGTTTGTGTGTGTGTGTGTGTGTGTTTATCATGTGTGTGTGTGTTTATCTTGTGTCAGGAGAAGAGAGTAGTTGCAGTGCCAGTAATTCAAGTGAAACACAAACAGGTAAAACTATCTTTTAACATGTGATGTCAGTTAAAGGCTGTACATCTTTATATTTGATTTAAAATGAAGGTAATATAATTAAATGTAGATCTTTTTTTATTGAAATCTAACTTTTAACGTGCCTGTAAACCAGAGTTTAGCTTCAGTTTGCCTCAACGCACCTGTCAGGAAGTTTACATTTAAACACGCACTTTACAAGGTAGATTGCAAGACAATAAAAGCAGTACTTTGACTTTTTAAGGTGTCATGTACACACTTTTGTCCAACTGAAATTGTACTAGTCTGCTTTTTTGCAACATTGGACTAAAAGATCATACATTAAACAGTTTTATCTATTTGTTAAATACAATTATAGTAAATGTGTTTAAAAGTATGACAAGAACAACACTTTAACAAGTATTCAATTTGCAAACAGTTTATAGTTAATTCATACAGTGCCGCCCCCCAAAAAGAGTGTAATTTTTCTTTCTTGTATTAGTTGTGTTTTGTGTGTTTATCATGTGTGTGTGTGTTTATCATGTGTGTTCTTTCTTGTATTAGTTGTGTTTTGTGTGTTTATCATGTGTGTGTGTGTGTGTTTATCATGTGTGTGTGTGTTTATCATGTGTGTTCTTTCTTGTATTAGTTGTGTTTTGTGTGTTTATCATGTGTGTGTGTGTGTTTATCATGTGTGTGTGTGTTTATCATGTGTGTTCTTTCTTGTATTAGTTGTGTTTTGTGTGTTTATCATGTGTGTGTGTGTGTGTTTATCATGTGTGTGTGTGTGTTTATCATGTGTGTTCTTTCTTGTATTAGTTGTGTTTTGTGTGTTTTTCTCTGTTGGATGGTTCATCTTGGCTTTATATTTTAACATCTGTTCATAGAAGGCCTCATCGACCTCTGTACATTCTATGCCACATTTCTAGTGACTTTATTCGTTTAGGTTTATTATCTGATTGTTTATTTTCTTTTGACCTGTGTGTATTTCATTTTGTGTGGCTTTAAGTTGATTTGGTTTATCTAATTACAGGTGCTGTGTGTCCAATAAAAGAGCAGGGAGGCAGATTTTCCTCGTGTGGTGCTGTCTTGTCACCGTGTGCTGTGTGTCGCGTCGCTCACCAACAGTAATTTCACGGGGTATTGTGTGAATGTGTGCACTGATAGTGTGGTAATTTAAATGCATGCTTCTTTAGGAGTTTGATACCAGTTGGCCACAGCCCTGTCTATCTTTTTGTGTATTTTGGAGGTCAGCAGCAAGTAGTACCATCATTTTAATTTGGTTGCTTACGTGATTCTTTTTAACAAGAAATTGGTCAAATTTCGTTTTGAGATCTCTAAACAGAACATAACCTGCCCCGGAGCAGGTTAGCTGTGGAGCGTAAGTTACTGTGACGATGAACATGCGCCCATGACTGCAGCTGTCCTTTTCTTTTCATTGTGTTTCACTTTCGTACCTTGGAAATCCCCGACTAAAGGATGGTCTAACGCTGGGGGTAGCACTGGGCATACAGCATTAAAAGATTTCATCAATTACAATATGATCTTAAGATGATCTGAGATTGTGTTTTATTACAAACAACACAGAAAAATCACATGAATAAGCCTGGTTTTGATAGTAATAACACAAATGAGTGCTGTGAGTGGTTTTAATGAGAAAAGCACAGAAAACAGAGCATCGCTCACTGATCTTACTGTCTCTATGAGGATTTCTGAAACACATTTATTCTGATTGATGTTCATATTAATGTGATGAAGAGACGCTGTAACATCTCACTGTCACTGATTTATCATGCAGCTCAAAGCATTATGGGTAGAATCTCTGGTCATTGTATTCAGATTCATCAACAATAGTTTCACTGATCCAGAACCAAACCCAATCCCAGGATAGAGCGGCTGAGTGAATGTGGTCTTGATTGTGTGGATGAGGATCATTGTGTCAGAGACTCTGTAGAAGGACAGAGTTCCTGCTCCGTGATCCACAAACACTCCTATTCTGCTGCTGAGGGGCTTTACAGAGAGATCAGTCCATATCTTTTTGTGTTTGAATCTGTATCTGGAGTCATGGCAGTACAAAGCCCAGGACTGATCATTATATCCAAACCTACACTCATCAACCGTTCCCTTCCTGCTGATGCTCTTATATGACACTGATATATCCACACATCCACTCCACTCAGTCTCCCAGTAACAGCGTTCACTCACACTCTCTGTACACAACACCTGAGGCACCACATCACATCTGTCTGGATGATCAGGATACTGCTGATCTGTGCCAGTCTTAGTAATCACTCTGCCAGTCTCAGTAATCTCTCTGCCGTTGTCAGACAGACGGAGGGTTTTATGTGCTGTGTTCGGATCCAGAGTGAACTGATGGGAATCTGATGGAGAGAAAACACATCAGAATCAGGAATCATGAATGAATTATTCAATCAAACACATGATCTTTAATAGAAGACCGTAAAATAACTAAATATACTCTCATCCAGACCTGCACTAAAACTGTGTCACAGAACACATTCTGATACATATGCATATAGATACAAAAGATATAAGAATAAGTAAACAGGTTTGTATGAGAATGTTTGATCATTGTTAATGTTGATAAATCTGACTTCACACCGGCTGAATGTGGAGGACTGATCTGATCAAATCACTGTCCTTCAGCGCAGAGAAACCAAGAACACATTTAACCAGTGCCCTGTTCATTCAGAGCCACACGAAACGTTCATATTCTGCTTTACAGTTCATTTAGTTCTGCGTTCTGTGTTTTATCATTCAATACCAGTTTAACATACCAAATCAGGTCTAATATAATTAATTCATGGACACTTTTGAAATCTTTTAAAATGTTAATTAAAAAACAGAATTAATTTACAACAAAACAAAAATTTCATTGTCATTTTTGTCAAATAAGATGCAGAACTTTATAAATGAATGAATCAAATACAGTGATTGTCTGATATTCCTTGAACGTATTAATATTATTATATTTTCGTGTACAGCAGTCATATGTCTGGGACTTTATTTGACGAGTGTCGTGAGGTGACGGTAACTTCCTGTTTGGATGGGAAGTGAACCCTGTGCCTGTAAGAGAAGGCGGTGTCTGGGTGATGTGGAGCTGTTTGATTATATTAAAAAAGTCCCTCCTCCCCCGATCCTTCCCCTTCTCAAATTTGAGACTCATCACCTACAGTATGTAAGTTTATTTGATATCCAGTACAGTAGGTGGCGATAATGCTCCTAAAGATTTAGTCGCCATTAAACAAGAAGAAGAAGAGATTATTATATCAAAGGTGAATTATTCTGCTGCTAAATCTCTTCTCAGAGTTTGTGGCTCAGTTTGTCTGGTTTGTGTTGTAGCTCGTCACAGCTTGTAATACAGTCAGAGAGCAGCTAGCATGTGATGCTAATGCCACTAGTGAAAAAAAACTGTCTTTCTCTTTATTTATTCCTCTTGCTAGCTTGTACTTATTTGAACAATGCCTGAGACTTGGTATTACAAGCACTTCCTCTGTCTGTTTGCCTCTTTAAGATGAATCGCTTCATGTATTCCCCAATTGTAAGTCGCTTTGGATAAAAGTAGGGCTGTAGTACTCGAGTCCGGTCTCGAGACGTTTTTCTATCGTCTCGGACTTGTCTCGGACTTGGTCATTGGACTCGCCAAATGTTCAAGTTGGTCTCGACCGAGTCCAGCAATATATGCTTTTTTTCTCTCTTTCAAAACAAAGACTCGCTTGTTCCGCAAATGGGTAATGTAATTGCCATTGGTTTAACTCCATCTAGAACGGGCATTGTCATTGGTCCCCTGTTAAATGCACAGCTGCGTCATATGAGTGTGCGCTTGGCTCTGAGAGTGCGCGCTGCGCGGAGGCATAAATTATCTTTATTTTGGCCACAGACACGCTGTCGGCAAGATGCATAATACAGTTTGGTTGTACAAAGTTCGTTGGAGTTTTCCCTCTCACTTTCCTTCGCTTTTAAATACCTTAGTAATGCCCGTGCGCATTTTGCTTTCACTTTCATTTCAGGTCAATTGCTTATCTATAACTTACAACGACACATTTTCTGCAATAAACATGGGACTTTAATTAACAAAACGAATAAAAATACACCATTACCATGCTATAAGCATAATATAAAATTACAAACTTGCAAAATGTTTACATGTAAAAACAAAAACTGACAATCATCAAACCCCGTGGCACCAAATGTATAAGAAAAAGAACGAATAAGAGCAAAACGAATAAAGTCTGGAGGCACGGAATACAACTGGATGTAAAATAAAATAAATTACACAAAAACGTAAATAAAGTAAAAAATAAGCAAACACTGTGGCAATGGCTGGGCGATTTATCAGATTTTATCGATTAATTCGAATTTAATGTTTTGCCACAATTAGATTTTTTATAAATCGAGGAATCGTGATTTTGAATAGAAATATTACCAAACTCTAGAATTAGACACTTTGATAATAACAGTAAAGAGAAAAGAACAATTCAACGCATGTCGGTGCACGTGATTAACCGTCACGTGTGATGCTCTCTAGGTGCCATTCACACAGAGTGTGTTTTTGTGTTGACGCGGGCAGTGGAATAGGAAAAATACAAGAAGATGTGAGTTAAACATCTTTTAATAACTAGAGCACCGTGTTTTTAGAATGCCGTTTCATGCACGAGACGCTGCAAGAGACGCGAGCGCAACCGTCAAACGCGTCCATGTCTACATAGAAAAAACAACGGAACAGCAGCGTAATTGAATACAAAACACGTGAAGAAACTTACTGTACATGTACTGTATATCTGATATTTCAGGTTTGCATCCCGGTGACAGGCTGAAAACTGCTGTTCATTGTTTTACAGAGCCTTTATAGTTAATAATAGCACTCTAGGTGTTATACCTTCAGTCATTTTGAATTTGAATTACTTGAGTTTTTTGGAGCATTTGTCTTGTATTATTTCAGAACATATAGCCTAATATGCATAATATAAGTTTGTACAAGATGTAGTTGTAGTTCATCTTTTCTGCAAAGATATTTAGTGATTTGTTTCACATTTACATCATGAAGACAACGTCATGTGTGGTGCACTTAGAATATACTTTTCTTTAACTAGAGGGTTAATAAAGAGAAAGTTTCTTGAATCATGTTGTAGTTACATTTTCAAGTTGACTAGATAAAATCTTACAAAATCGAGAATTGGTCAAATATAAGTGAAATTGCTAAACCTAAAATATCCTCCTGAGACGCCCCCCCCCCCCCCCCCCCCCATGTCATTACATTGTTTAGACCATAAGAAAAAAAATTGTTTTTAATTTATTTTATTTTTTTCATTTTTGAAAAACTATTTTATTCATATTTGATTATATGTCCTCTGTAGAGGACACAAGGACTAAAATTAAATGGCATGAATAGAAAACGGAGTTTTTTTAAATCACCAAATACATTTTTAGGTTTCAGGATTTTTTTATACTAAACTTTGTTTAAGGATGATTCTCAACTATGTTTTAAAATGTATAACTAAATTATTTGATATACCATTTTGTTTTATGCAATATGTGTGTAAAAAATTCCATAAACTGGTTTCCCATTAAACACAGTGTACCTATACACTGTATCTAATTTGCTTATTAATGTGTTGCTGTTGGGACAGAATGTTGAAAAAAAAAATCATAATGGGAGTAATACATGGCCAGATTTTCATAATAATATATGATATTTCATAAGCAAACTGATATATAATTTATTTCCCTATTCAATTGTTGTCTCCCAAAATGCATAATAAACATGCTTTTAGTCCTGGTGTCCTCTACATTGAACATGTATGAAATGATGTCCTGTTTCATAACAGGAAGTCATATTTGAATTTGAAAACCCATAACATTTTCCTGAGATGTTGCTTTATGACAAACAATCTGAAAATGATTCAGATTTAAAAGACATTACAGAATATAATCATATTTCCATAAGGATGTACAATTTTTCACTAAATTAAATATAGTCATCTTTAAAGACGTGTGAGAGGGTTTAAAAAACCTTTAGTATCTCTATAAAGCCCTGAATGTGCTCTGTACAGGACATCCAGGCTTATAACTGTGACATGTGAGGTCTCAGAGAAATACACTAATATAATGTCCACTACAGAGACACAAACTCCATCGCTGGGTCTCAGGAGGAGAAATAAAATAGCCTAATTTGATCCTACAGTGTTGCTGCACATGCTTTAGATCATTACAAACAATAATGCAAAATTATTATATTAGAATAGAAGATATGCCGTCGCTCGTATCACATAAATTATCAATAATTAAGTATGTTTGAAGAAGATTATTTTTTACTTTCTCTGTTTTGACCGTCTCATTTGGACTTGGACTTGACTCGAACCTCTTTGGACTCGGACTTGACTCGGACTCGACAAAGGTGGACTTGACTACAACCCTAGGTGTAATATTGTTGTTACCTTTTTCTATGTTTAGGCATAGAATCTCATTTTAGCAGTTGAACATGTCCTGACACATGACATTTCTCTCACAGTGTGTTCCAGTTTTTGGCACAAGTCCTGCCTGCCAAAGCTTCATGAAGAGAGTATTTGATTATATGCCTTTGTTCCTTATTTTTATGAGTTATGGGTTCTGTAAATTAATCATAAATATCTTGACAATAGGAAGTAAGTTCAGAGACGTAGGTCAACAGATGTACTTATATCACCCCAATCGCACAATAGAAAGGACCGTAGTGAGAAGCATTTGAATGCAAAAAGCACAGCTACATTGAGAGAGGAAGAGAGGGAAAGCAGCGTGGCTGAAGAAGATCAGTGTGTGCAGTCAGCAAAAATCTCCTGTTCAGCAAATAGTAAGAATTATTGTTACATCTGTGGGAAACCTCAGTCCAAGTCCATTTGAAAACTCATAAGGATGAAGTTGTCACTCCCGGTTCACTCGTAAAGCAATGGTGCAAAAGCTCAGGAACAAGGGCAACTTTCAGCATAACACAGATGTTTTACAGTGTGGAGAGGGGGCTCTCAAAATACAACGGGCACCAAAAAGAAAGTGTGATTCAAAGCAGTTTGTGCATTGCATGTACTGCAGAGGGATGTTTGTACGTAGAGATCTGTGGCGTCATTTGAGACGATGTTCCTCAAAACCAGCAGCTGTCAGTGAAAACCAAGGGAGGAGGAGATTTGGGCCTGGCGTCTATGGCAGAGTCTTCATTCAGTCAGCACATTTCTCAAGGAGTTTGGAAACTTTTAGGTGTGATGAAGCAGGATGACATTTCCGCTGTTGTTAAAAATGACCTAAGTATTCTTCAGCTTGCACAGTCTTTCTTTAACAAACATGGACATGACCCTACCAAATTTGAGTACATTCGACAAAAACTCAGTGAAGTTGCGAGATTGTTGTTGACCTTGTGTAGAGAGTTTTCAATATACAGTCTTGAAGAAGCTGTGAAGCCTGCCAATTTTCATAGACTTATTCGAGCGGTTCAGATGGTGTCTGGCTATGATGATGAGAGTCACTGCTACCAAAGCCCAAGCCTTGCTCTAAAACTGGGGCATTCGTTGAATAAGATTAGCGAAATCATTCACTGCCGAGCACTGATGTCTGAAGACAAGGAACTGATCACGTCAACAGAGACCTTTAAAAAGCTCTACTCCTCAAAGTGGTCTGAGATGATCTCACAGACTGCTCTGGTGACACTGAATAAAGTCAAATTTAACAAGCCATCAACACTTCCCTTCACTCAGGATGTCCAGTCCCTTCATCGATTCCTTGAGAAGACTGCATATTCGGCATTTCACAAACTAAAAGAGATGGCATCTCCTCAAAGTGGTCTGAGATGATCTCACACACTGCTCTGGTGACACTGAATGAAGCCAAATTTAACAAGTCATCAACACTTCCTGTGGAGCTCCGAATCCAGAATTTCTCAGATCAACTCATCTGCGCAAGCACGTGGCTACTCTCTCACAAATCCTAAACCTGAAAAACAAAGAGTTAGATCAGGTCGCCGATTTCTTAGGGCATGATATCCGCGTCCACCGCGACTATTACAGACTGCCAGAAGCCACTACTCAGCTTGCTAAAATATCAAAACTACTGTTAGCCATGGAAAAGGGCTGCCTTCCTAATCTTCAAGGCAAATCACTTGATGACATTGAGATTGAAGGTACGTCCATCCTAGTGAGGGTTGCACGGGTCTTTAACATTCACAGGGAGGTTTAAGGAAACTCCTCTCTGAAATATGTCTTGTGTTCACTGTAGGATTTAGTGTCATTTGGCATGTTTCACAAATGGGGTGTGATTGTTTTATTTGACTTCTGAATGCAGATGTAGATGTTTTTCATGTTCTGAATTTCATTTTTCATTGAAGATGAGATCAATATGACGGATTCTGATGACAATGATCCTGAAGAAAGTGATTCTGACGATGATGCTCTTGCTGGAGCTGCAGGAGACTCCAGTAATGCTGGTATGTGTCAACTAAGTTGTTGTTTCAATATAAGTAAAAAATAATATTCTATTAGTTCAGCATCTCTGACAGAATATTACTAAAATTAGGGATGCACCAGTATTCTATTAGTATCGGTAGGGATGTGCCCAAATCCGATAAATGGTATTCGGAAAGTAATGAATTGTACTATGGTAACCCTAAAGGGAATAAATACGATATAAACGAGATATATACGCCTAAAATTATATTTCAGTGCTTTCTCTCACAATTATATTGTTGGGTAATTGTCCTGGATTTAAATTGCGGCATTAGGGAGCCATTATTAATATGCAGGACATTGAAATCACTTATGAATGCGCGTTTGCTTTTTACTTTCACTTTTGAGATTTGCGATCACACATAGCCTACACTCTAAAAAATGCTGGGTTAAAAACAACCCAACTGGGGTTATTTGGCAACCCAGCGCTGGGTAAATATTGGACAGAACAAATGCAGGGTTATTTTGACCCAGCTGGTTGTGTTAAATGTCTTTACCTACCATGCTGGGTTGTTTTATTTAAGTCATCTATTGTTTAAAAAGTATTATATTGCTGGCTTTAATGGGCTGGAAATTAAAAATCACACAGAATTACTATAGGCAACAGCAAAAATCAAAAGATGGACATTTATTGTCAAGCAAGAACACAAAGAACACACGAAATACAAGACACTTTGAATTTATTTGGGTGAATACAGCATAGTTTACAACAATACTTACATTTAAACTTGTTTAACACGCATTTTAGGCAAAAATTTAAATGCTACTTTTAAATGTTACATTTTTAAGTCTATTCAACTGTTCACTTTAATCGCTTTTTACCGAAATAGCGCTAATTCTTTTGCCGGTGTGTCGCCGATATCTCAGCCGGTGAAGAGCTGCTGTTGGCGGGAGTACTGATATTAGAGAACATATTATAGCATTAAATTAAACTCGGTATTATAACAAATAAAATCAATTTATGTTATGCAAAGCAATAGGTGTTTCTATTATGCGAAACAACAGACCGCTGCTGATGCAGCTGACTGACATCTCATCCTTACGTTGCGATTTACAGCACAGTAAAAACTTTATAAATGAAACAAAATGTATAAAAAAAACTTTATTTCTCGAGGAAGTCCACCAAATCGGCAGCGCTGTGAACCACTTTCTCCTGTAGAGGACTCAAAAGCCCGCGCTCTCTGACTGTAACCAGAGTAACTCATCAGCTGCTGGCCTGGGTTGTTGCATAGGAGACAGGCTGAACCCAGCGGTTGGGTAGAAAAAAAATAACCCAGCGTTTAAAATGACTTAGCAACTAGTTACAGAAAAACTACCCAGCAAATTTAAATAACCCAATAAAATGACCCAACAAGTTGAACCCAGCATTTGGGTTAAAAAAAATAACCCAGGACCTGGGTAAAAATATTAAAAACAACCCAATAAAATAACCCAGCATTTTTTAGAGTGTGCTCTACTACGGAGCGGCAGTACTTAACACACATTTCACAAGATTAGATGTTTGTCAGTGGGGCTCAGGATCTGCAAATCATTCGCCATTGTCCTATCAGTCATCTCTCCTTACCTCTCTCTGTTTATGTGGTAAGTAGGGTTGTGACGATGAGGAAATTTCCCCACCGGTTAATCGACGTGTGTCAACACCGGTAATACCGGTATCACCGTGGTGGGGGGGTCGTTTGAGTTTTCCCTCTTTTCCTCGCTTTCCTTCGGTTTTAAATAGATTGTACATGTTTTATTAGAACGTGATTGTACGTGTACTCTGTGTGTGTTTTACTTTCACTAAAAAATATATATGCTTAAACATTCAGATTTGTATTAATGGAAATTACTAAAGTAGTCAAACCTGTTCATTAGAAGGGGGTGACCCAATACTTTTGGCAATATAGTGCATCTCTTCTAGAACATATTTTTTGTAACATTTTAAATGTAATTATTTTTGTAAAATAATCAATATAAAAATACGTAATGAGGCAAATGATGTCTTTTTTATTCATCCTTAAATATGTGGAGGACCTGGACACACTTCATATGAAGTTTCGTTAATGTCAATGCCATGTTACTTGTATAATCTATCAAAGCAAGCAGTGTCTATTAGCACCTGTATGTGTAGCCTACTGCATATGGAGAACTGCCAATCCTGTCATTCAAATGTTAACAATTTATGATAAGTGAAACACATCTTTAGAAAATTAATTGACAATTATCAATAAAAATGTGTTGTGACTTTTACAATAAAATCTAATTGTCCTCTTTAAATTTGATAAATCTGAAAGGTAGTTTAAAATCGATCGTAATAAATGAGAATTCATCTCATGACATATATGAATAAGGTAAGGTGTAGAGGTGTTTTATTACAATTAGCCTAATTTAATCAACCAACAAGTGTTTTACAGGTTGTTTTGATGACAAAATCAGCTCAGTACATTAGATATGAAGTAAATCAGTAGCAGCACTCGAGAGGTTGCTGATTTAAATGTGAGAACTTGTCATATTAATATCTGTAAGTTGTAAATTCACACTCACATCTCTGATGGGAAAAGCTGAATCTCTCGATTTGCACACACAGACAATAATCAAAACACCCGTGTTTCGAATTCAAAGTTGCAGATTAATAGTTACAAATGTGTAAAATGACATTCACTTAAACAAAATGACAGACACAAATGGGTAAGACATATTTACTTTTGCTCTTCCATTTAGTTTTGCTGTACAACCTCAAGGCAGCACTTACAACCTCTCCGATCTGGCAGAACACTTTCAAATCTTAGCTCTTTGACTTTAACTACTCTTTGACTTTTACTACTATCATCCAGGTGGATGCTGCACATTGGTGGTGGATGAGGAGATAGCCCCTTTACTATGTAAAGCGCTTTGAGAGTCTAGAAAAGCGCTATATAAATGTAACTAATTATTATTATTAATCCTTTCGCGGTATTCCTGTTGCAAAACTCACTTGTGCACTTGCAGACCTGAGAGCACAGAGCCGGGGGCGGGGCTGTAAATGAAGACATTTTATTGGTCGATGCCTGACCAATGAACAATGCCAGCCCTGCAGAAATAAACATGTGTTTTATGCATATGTATCAGTTATTTGTAAAACAATGGAAACTATTTTCATTGAATATCCTTAGCTCGTATATGATCTTAACTGCATTCATCTTGTCATACAGGTATTATCTGGCAGACAAATAATGCAACATCCTTCATGTGTATATCTGACTGCATGTTGCAGAGATGGCACATAACAAACAGTTAAACTTGTATTCACTCCCGCAAGATGACAGAATGTTGCTATGGTTACGAATGCAGGAGTGAGTGCTGTTCCGTACACACGTGGAACGATAATTTACGGGACTGACTCCCGCGTTTAAAAGTGGTTGTCACGCCTGAAACTTGTAGTGTGTACATGGCCTAAATTATGTGAGTGTCAGTTTTGACAAGTTTTCAAGTTACAGTCTCTTATATCTTAAGGAATAACCAGTGATGGGAATAACGGCGTTACTAACAGCATTACTTTTTTCAGTAATGAGTAATCAAACGAATGACTGTTTCCCCTGTTACAACACCGTTACGTTACTGACAATACAATGCAGCGTTACTATAATTGCGGTCACTGAAGCGGTTTTCATCCGAGTAGGGTCTCTCTCAGCCATAGGACCTGCACAGCTTTTTACCCTGGAGTGTGTGTGTGTGTGTGTGTGTGTGTGTGTGTGTTCGGAGGTGGGGCGGGACACATAACCGCTGATGAATGGTGTGTCTGTGAACGTGGTGTGTCGGAGAACGTGATGATTGGCTTAGGTAGAGTACATTTCTACCGTTTGCTAACCAGAGGCTGAGAGTAGTGTTCACATACCTACGACCAGTCCAGGAGTCAGTGCGATGGCAAGTCCAATGATTTCAAAGGTAGCTTTTAGAAGTATAAGCAAGCACTACTTTTCAAGTAATTATAATCTAATGAAGCACCTCACATCGTCACTTGCTAAGTGGCTAAGAAAGCAGGTGATAACATGAGCTCCGCTACCAAAGAAGGAGACGGAGCCACGACATCAAAACAACTAAAACTAGATTAGTTCATTGTTCAGCATTATACCGAGAGCACTTCTTGTTAAACTGTTTACTTTTGTGAGGAATAAAATACTTTGAGTAAGCTACAGTATGTCAAAGAGTATAGAATACCAAGAGGCGAAACTCTGTAGTGATACGGGTAACAGTCTATAGATGGCGCTGCGGAGGGGCTGCCGCCATTTTGGACTGACAACTGCGGAAAGTCGCTAGAAGATGCGAGGGAGCAAGTGGGCGAAACGCAAGCAGTGTGCTGCTATAAACTGCAGCAATTATCAATTATTAATCAATCTCTTCGCTAACACAATTGCCGCTGATGGTTTTAATCTCTATTGCTTATGAGATTTTGATCTATTACTTTTTTCAGTTAAATGTGTGCACTTGACACATGACAGAAATTACAGAAACTTCACAATAGTTGGTGGAGTCCTTGATACAATTTGTGCAAGTTGTTCATATTTTGTGATATTTGAACTTTTTTTTTATAAATGTTATGAATGTGTAGGCTACCATTTATTTTATTATTTTTATTTAAAAATAAACATTGTGAATAAATATATATGACTGTGTCTACCTCTATTAAATCACTACCAAACATCACATCTGGTAATTTCATGACCTTAAGTTTTTAATTTAACAAGGAACATGTACATAGAACATGGATATGGGTAAGTAAAGGGTTTGCAGTAATTTTATCTTTTTACTTGGCAAACAGTAAGCAGTATGAAGCAGTCTAGTCAATTGGTGGAGGGGACCTATCTATAATCTTTATATTTAAGTATTACATACATACGTAACACCCGACTCGGGTCCGGACCGTCCCAACTCGTTCTTGTTCCGAGCGGGTCTCGAACCCGGGTTTCCGGCGCGGGAGGCGGGCGCTCTAACAAGGAACGCCAAAGGCTACAGCCTCTAGCGTCAGGTTTACACACAGCCCTTACTGGCATACACATCTGTTACACATACATGAAATGTCTTATTGTAAGTTGGTCAAGCGCGACTGGCTGCTTTTATTCTACGGCGTTTTTGTGTAGTTGTCAGTCCAAAAATGGCGGCGGCACAGTCATGTCATGGGCGTTGTGAACAGTTTCAGTTGTGAAGTTGTATGACAGTTTTATCATTTTAATTTGCACTAAAAAGTGTGTAACGTTATGTATATTTATTATTATTTATTTTGGGTACATTTCTTAAGAAGCATAATTTATATTTAGACGTATTTGTTGGCCAGTTGTGGTCTGTGCAATAAATATTAACAGTTCTAAACCATTGTGTTTTATTGTTCCACTATCGTAATGATAATATTTACAAAAATATATTTAATTTGATAGATGTCTCGCACATTGTCCTAAAGCAACATTAAAATAGTGTAGATTAGTGTACAATGTTTTATAATTTATTCTATTTAGTGTCCATTTCATTCATTTAACATATTTAATATTGGGAGAATCCAAGTTATTTGACTTGATATATTATAAATATATTTTAAGTAACGCAATAGTTACTTTGCCTGGTAATTAGTTACTTTTATAATGATGTAACTCAATTACTATTTGTGAGAAGTAACTAGTAACTATAACTAATTACATTTTAAAGTAACGTGCCCAAAACTGACGGTGACAACTGACAAGTGCTTCATAACTGTAAGAGGTAGTCTGTCTTTTTAATGAGTTGGATTATCATAACAAATTGTGTGTGTGTGTGTGTTTATCTTGTGTGTGTGTGTGTGTTTATCATGTGTGTGTGTGTTTATCATGTGTGTGTGTGTGTTTATCATGTGTGTGTGTGTGTGTGTGTGTGTGTGTGTGTGTGTGTGTTTATCATGTGTGTGTGTGTGTGTGTGTGTGTGTGTTTATCATGTGTGTGTGTGTGTGTGTATCATGTGTGTGTGTGTGTGTGTTTATCATGTGTGTGTGTGTTTATCATGTGTGTGTGTGTGTGTGTGTGTGTTTATCATGTTTGTGTGTGTTTATCATGTGTGTGTGTGTGTGTGTGTGTGTGTGTGTGTGTTTATCTTGTGTGTGTGTGTGTTTATCATGTGTGTGTGTGTTTATCATGTGTGTGTGTGTGTGTGTGTGTTTATCATGTTTGTGTGTGTGTGTTTATCATGTGTGTGTGTGTGTGTTTATCATACCCCCAAATTGTATGTTTTTTCAGGGGATCCAAATGAAGTTGGTGGAATGGGAGCCCTGTTCAAATCAAATCACTTTTATTGTCACATCACCACAGCACAAGTGCCTTGGTGAGTGAAATTCTTATGAGCGTGCTCCAGACAGTGCAGAAAAACAACAGACAATTTACATATGGACAGACAGTGCAAAAAAAACAACAGACAATTTACATATGGACAGACAGTGCAAAAAAACAACAGCAATTTACATATGGACAGACAGTGCAAAAAAACAACAGCAATTTACATATGGACAGACAGTGCAAAAAAAACAACAAACAATTTACATATGGACAGACAGTGCAAAAAAACAACAAACAATTTACATATGGACAGACAGTGCAAAAAAACAACAACAAACAATTTACATATGGACAGACAGTGCAAAAAAACAACAACAAACAATTTACATATGGACAGACAGTGCAAAAAACTGCACTGGAGCATTTACAGTGCTCCAGACAGTGCAAAAAAAACAACAACAATTTACATATGGACAGTACATATTTACAGACCAGTTCACTCTGGTATGTAAAATTTATCATAGTTTTGATTGGAATAGCCTAATTCTTAGTACATCAAAACTTAAAGTAATAGCCTTGGCTTGTATTTGTGGGCGGCTGTGGCTCAGTGTGTCGAAGTGTCCTTGGGCAAGACACTGAACCCACACTTTCCCCCCAGTGTGTCATTGGTAGGGCTGGGCTTTAAATGGGATATGGAATTAGACCATATCGCATATATCGATATAGTTCAAATTTGCACTGTGATCCTTGCTCCAAGCAAGCTGCAGTCTGCGTCTCAGCTGTCTCAACAGCCTAGTGTACAACGCGACAAATACTCACATCAAATGTTAATGCAGAGGAACGGGACACTGCAGTTCTCAAAAGTTTATTATTTGCATGGGCTTTAAAGCCTTGCTCGGTTAAACATGTCATTCACTGCTGATGCTGTTCTAACATGCGCTTTTCTGAGCGCTATACACTCAACACGCACATGCACTAACAGCGCCTGGTTACTGGACTAAGTTATCTTTCAAGTCTTTACGCGCTAATACTGTCAAATACACAGTTTACATAAAGGAAGTTGGTTATGTCTAAACTGAAAGCAAACATAGAAAATAGAGAGAAATCTGCTTGTTAAATGCGTGTATATACAGTTTTTCACTTTGCAGACAAAATATCGGGATTACATTTTACATTTACATTTATTCATTTAGCAGACGCTTTTATCCAAAGCGACTTACAAATGAGAACAATAGAAGCAATTAGACTAACAGTAGGACAACAGTATATAAGTGCTATGACCCTTCGCAGTTCAATCTAACGCAGTATATATACACTGAGTTTAGGTACAAGGGAGCAGAGCCAGTGGTTGTTCTGTATGCAAAAGTCAGTGACTTGAATTTGATGCGAGTGGCAACCAGCAACCAGTGCAAGATTGTGAGGAGAGGAGTGACGTGTGCTCTCCTCGGCTCGTTAAAGACCACTCTTGCTGCAGCATTCTGGATCAGTTGCAGAGGTTTAACAGTGGACTAAGGAAGATATAGGGAAGATTCCAGATTGCATGTGGGTACCATGAGATTAACTGGATGGATTAATTGTTTAGAATCAAAACTAAAAAATTATATATTGCATACTGTCTAAAGTTTAAACATACACGCTAAGCAGCGCAAGGGAAAGGAGATCTACTATGCAAAGCAACTAACTGAGACTGAGTTTCATTTATCAAAATGTGCTATCACATCAGGCCTGTAAGAGGGCGGACAATTTTTGGCACTGAGCTTTTAGTTCAAGTTTTACAGTGTTTGTGTATTTTATCAGTTATGTGGTGCTTAAAGGTTCCATGGCATGAAAATGTCACTTTATGAGGTATTTTTAACATTAATATGAGTTCCCCTAGCCTGCCTATGGTCCCCCAGTGGCTAGAAATGTTGATAGGTGTAAACCAATCCTGCTCCGCTTTTGAGAAAACGAAAGCTCAGACGGGCGAATCTGGAATCTTCCCTATATGTCGTCATACAGGGAAAGGTTACCTCCCCTTCTCTGCTTTACCCGTACAGAGAATTTGTCCCGCCCATGAGAAAATGAGCAACGCAAACACAATATTGTTTTTTCTTCGAGAGACATCATGGGTTGCAAACGAGCGAAGCATGGCAGTTGCTCAGTGTTTGTAGGTACAAATGAACACAAAAGTATTTTTTTTAGTTCCTTCATCCGAGCCTCTGAAGAACCAGTGGGTAATCTGAATTTCTGATGTGTAATTGTTCAAGTTCAGACATAATCTTTCTCTCAAAATCGTTCAATACTGTTTATGCATCAGTAAATCAAGCCAGTGAGTGACTAAAATATCAATTTCACATTGTTTCTCTTGGTAGGATGAAAATAATCTTATTTAAACTGTGATTAAAATATATACAGAAAGCAATCACAGAACAATCCCTTTCCAATCACCCAAGCTGTCAATCACACAGCGCGAGCCAAAACTCGTTATGAAATCAATGACGCTGTTACACTGCACAACGAAGCTCTTACTGTATTTACCTCATGTTTGCATTGGTGAAATCATTAGTGAGAGTGCAGAAACTGCGTTGCAATGATAAGATCTTCATTCACTCGATCATTAGACTGTCATCTGCTCAATGCTCATCACTGCAACCTTTTATGTGAAGGGAATAGATCTAAATACTTTAAAAACTTCTCATGGTACGTTAATCTTGAGAGCTAGTAAAAATGTATAATAGCTGTAATAGTAAAAGTATTCGAGAGAGTTCCACATCTAATGCTGGCTATTTCATATGCAAACATGTCAGTCAATCACAGCAGTGGGCGTTTACACTGAAGTCTCACACAGACATGCCCCTTCAAACAGAGCGTTCAAATCAGAGGCTAAAATCACACTAGGAAAAATGCCTTTTATTTCTAAATTATGACATTTTTTCAACTAAAAAAACATCATTATAAGGACACCCCAGGAAACATTATAAAATAATCCATGCCATGGCCATGGGACATTTAAGGCAGATAAACCTGACTGCCATAATTGTTGTTGTATAGACATATGTTGTTCATAATCACCAATTTATTCTGAGCAAGGATTTCCTTTTTTGGGATGCAAAAGTAACACACATTGGTTTGAGGCATTTACAAAAGTCCAAAGACTTGGGAGGTCTTTCATTACCAAATTTTCAAGACTATTATTGTGCAGCAAATTGCAGAGGTCTTTTACAATGGATACTTTCAGAGCAGAGGTATATGATTTCAAATAAATGGCTACACCGTTGGTAATGCATATTCAAACCTTAACCAAAATATTATTTTGGTTATCAGGTTACTGTAAGTTTATAAACTTACTGAATGAAGGGGTGGCTTGCTGTTCCTCATTGCCCTTAACCTTTTCATGTTTGTTTTGAATTTAATTCATGGCTGATGTAAAGACCTAAATTAATAACAATCTCTTTTTATTACAGTGGGAAAACTTGGCCGCCACAGTGGGTGACGGAGGAGAACACCACAAATTAAGGACAATCCCATTGTTTTGTTCCATAAGCTATGTTGTTATACAGTATATTAAAAAAAAATCAAAAGCCTGAAAGACTCCCACTTTGTAGCAAACCAGAGAACACATGCTGTGTTTGCAAAAGCTTGGTCATATCTCTCCTTCACACACACACACACACACACACACACACACACGTTGTGTTTCCATGTTTTATGGGGACTTTCCATAGACATAATGGTTTTTATACTGTACAAACTGTAAAAACATCACTTAGTCTGATTTATAAGCTGTTTCCTCATGGGGACCAAAAAATGTCCCCACAAGAACAAGGATTTTGGATATTGCCATCCTTGTGGGGACATTTTGTCCCCATAATGTAGGGTTTACCAGGCCACACACACACACACACACACACACAGTCGTGTTTCCATGTTTTATGGGGACTTTCCATAGACGTAATGGTTTTTATACTGTACAAACTGTATATTCTATCCCCTTACACTGCCCCTATCCCTAAACCTACCCATCACAGGAGACATTCTGCAATTTTACATTTTACAAAAAACATCACCTGTATTAGTATACTTAAGTCCTCCATGAACATACATTCTGTTGATGACTTGGACTGGCTGCATCTACATCCAGTTTTTCATGCTGACAGGACAACAAATGTAATAAGATGAAGTACAACAATAAAGATATGAAATAAAATGAAACTGCATCTACTCTTTTGTGATGCACAAAAATGTTAAAGTAATCTTTTAATAATGGATACGGTTAAATGATAAAATTGTCTGCTTCTGGTCTGAATGGCGCTCCTTGCAAAAACAGTGTCAAAGGGCCAGATGGCATGGAGATGTTTATTTTATTCAGTTTAATATGAAATCAGGATTACGATGTACGTGACGTGACACAAAAGTGTGATGGTGTAATACTGTAGGTAAATCCTGAAGCATTCTATGTTGGATGATCATATATACAAAGTTAAACATTCTCAAACTAGTAAAGTGTGTTTACTAGAGACAGGTTCATATGAATTTTCATTAGCTACCATTATGTTCCATGCTAATGAAAAAAAGAAAACAAGAAAATGTAGCAAAATACTGTAATACATTACATTATCATTTGTAAACATATAATCACACCATGTTTGAATGTAAATGCAACTTGAACTCTTTCTTACCTTGAAAAAAAATTGAAATTGAAAAGCAATATTAATATTTAATGCTTAAGGAAAGTACAATAATACTGGAATCTGTATGCATGACACAGGTAATTTATTATTAGTTATATTAAAAGGTAAATTACATACCAATGCCTGCGATCCACTTGTCTTAATCGACTTAAACAAAACTTGAAACTTGTCCAAGGTTTCCACTTTCTCAGTTAGGTCGGTGTCAATAAATTCATTAAAATCAGTATTACATTTCAAAATTCGGTGGTACTCTGCAGCACAGGGAGGAGATATTTGGAAGCATCAATTATTTCTACTGCACTCTTGAGATGCTGCAGTTTTTTGCATATCTCCTGTTCATCAAGTAGTACAGCCACTAGTGTTTTGGGAGTGTCCTCCGTTAGAAGCTGCAAAAGGGCAAACAAAAACACCAATCGGTTATATATATACATATACTGATTAAACATGGTATTCACATTCATAATATAAAAGAGTAGTTAACAAGCAGTGTTAGAATGAACAATATTTATTTAGAAAACATCAAGCTAGCATATGCTAGATAAACTTCCGAGATAAACCTAAAGCAATCTTTTGATCTCCATTTCCAATGGAGTCTTGCTGAATTTGTTACCCTATACTACTTCTAGGATGTATGCCATATATTATGGTAAAAATAGTCAAAGTAGTGTGCTAGTATGCATTTCCGAATTCAGAATCGTTTTTTTCTTGTATCACAATAATGCACTCTCGTAATCTGCCATTGAAATAACGCCAAAACTCCCTCAAATTAACTATAAAATGATAAAGTTGTAAAAGCTACAATCCATTTCTTATTGGTTAAAATGAACGGAGACTATCTCATGTTTTTCCATGGGTGCTCGAGACTAGAGGTCTTCACAGAGGACCCGGGACCCGTTCGGGTTCGGGTCTATATTTTAAATGGTCAGCCGGGTCCGGGTCGGGTCCCAATCTATTACTTCGGGTCCCGGGTCTGTTTAACATTGTGTGTAATACCCGAGTCGATCGGAGAACACCGCACCTGCCAGTGATCAGTGTCAGTTGGCACTTTATGTGTGTTTTGGAACTTGCAACTTGTAAAATTAGGATGAGACAAGTATGAGCGGGAATAAGGTAAAAAAAAAAAAAAAAAAAAAAAACAGCGTGGCGCGCGACCTCAGTCGCAAGAAGCAGAGCGCGGGCGGAGTTAATACAAGCGGACGGTCGGTGATCATGGATTCCTTCATGAGTGATGTGAAAAAAAAGCTCAGACAAAATGAATATAAAGAGGTAAAATCCAGCGCCACCTCTTCTGTCTGGACCTCTTTCATGCAAATTGTGGACAAGGACAACAAAAAAGTAAGCGCAGTTAAGTGCATTACATGTGACGCGTTGTTAAAGTTTGATTCGGCTAAAACAGGAACATCGCATCTTTTAAAACACACAAGGTCGTGTGGGAAAAATGTCACAATGCAAACTTCGGTGGCGTCATTTATTAGACTGGGAGTCGTTCCAAAAAAAGCTAAGGATGCTTAAAGCTAAAGATTCACCTGTTATTGAACACTCACGCAGTAAAGTTTAACGCACTTACTGTTCTGTGCGTTTTTGCTAAAACATAATAATAATTGTGCCGAGTCCTTTATTACAACCTACAAAAAGTATCGTTATTGTAGTTCAAAAGGGTAAACACAACAATCGAAGTTGACTCGAGATGAAAAAAAAACAACAACTGCGAAGTTGCATTAGTCATCCGTCACCGACCGTGACAGCAAGTAGACTTTTAAAGCTGGAATAGTGGATTAAGAAGGCTATTTCTGTCGGCAAGAGAGAGGAACAGCCTAACATGGATGGAAATTTATTGGCAAAGAGGATTGCATCGCATGCAGTCAGTGAGAAGGCAACTAAGTTAACAGTTTAAGCCAATTATTTTTTGGGTGCAGTCGGGTCTGTGTCTTCCCAGCCGGGTTCGGGTCCAACTTTCGAATAATGGTCGGGTCCGCGTCGGGTCCGCGTAGTGCATTTAAGGCATTTCTCGGGTCTGCACGGGTTCGTGTCCCACTTTCAAATAAAATACGGGTCCGGGTCGGTTCCGTGCAGCATATTTACGGGTCTCTTCGGGTTCGGGTACGAATTTTGGGACCCGTGAAGACCTCTACTCGAGACCCTGCATCCCCGGGATCGGTGCTTCTCTTAAATGCTGAAAACACATCCTGTGCTAACACACCTGTATGTCTAGTTAAGGACAACACATTTTGTGTTACTTTTAACTCAACCATCTGTTATTCCTGCTAATTTGCTACACACCAGTGTGTTAAAGTTACACAATTTGTCAACAACGTACACAAAATGACACAAACCGTGTTAAAATAGTCAAATTAACACATCGTTTTTGAGACGGACACGTTACTCCAATGTCGAATTATTTACCGTGATTATTTAAGGGCTTTTAACCAAACATCAATACATTCTGTTGTTTAATGAAAGAGAGGCGACAGATAGCAGGGCAAGTGGTAACGTTAACGCTTTGTCAAACTCGTTAACGAGAATCCTGCCTAGCTGCAGCGTTTTATCAGACGGCATGTCATTTGCAACATATCAAACAAAGAAAAACAAAACTCGTTAAAGATGTTCTCTCCAGAAAGTGAGGGACGAACTTACCGAAGTGTATGAGGAGAAATACAAATAATTTGTGAAGCATTAACGTTAACTATCAAACGCGGTTGCTGTCCTGTTCAACACCGCGCCTCTCTAAGGAAAATACGTTATCTATACGCACGAGAGGTCGCTAACTAAACGCACATTTGACCGTCGAAAAAAATTACAATAATAAAATGCATTTGACAATTTCTAATAACAAATCAATCCAAATACCTGACATGTGTGCATCCAAGTCATCCACCGATGGAAAAAGAGGCGCGAACTTGCTATGCTTGCATAGCGTAGTGACGCAGCAGCAATGTGATTGGATGATAGCTCACACATGTTGTGTTGGACACACTGTGTTGTTCCTCTCTCTCTCGCTCTCTTTCTTTTTACACATGATCAACTTAAAATGACACAAAATGTGTTCAAATAGCCATAACACAAAACATGTGTTATTAGTTAACACGTTCTTTTTGAGAGTGCAGTGATATACATTAGACCAAATATCCTAATTCCTCCTCAGCAATAATTAATAGATGAGACTAAATTTGGCATACATCTGGCATTTAGTGAAGGCAGTTAGTAAAAGAAGATAAACTGATCT